>JBBGZY010000115.1:600000-997500 GCA_037952925.1 Lithobates clamitans | reverse complement strand
GTTTTAGACCGCGCATGCACGCGATCGGGAGTGCGCAGCGCGGTCACGTCGGTGGCGGCGTGTTCCCAGGAACACTGCTTGTCACCGACAAGGTTAAACAGCCAATGGCTGGCGGCTGTTTACCATGTGATTGGCTGTGATCCATTCACAGCCGATCACTAAATGTAAACAAAGACCGGTTACTAGCTGTTACCGGCTCTTCTCTCCTCGCACCATTACCAGTGTGAGGCGAGAAGAGCCAGGAGCAGTGAGTGACCGATCTATGTTTGTAGTGTACTGTACCAACACCACAAATAAAAGAGAACCTGTCACATCGCCCCCCCCCTAAATTACAGCTGTCACCCAACAGTCACCACATCAGTCCCCATAAAAGTGCACCGGTCACTCATCAGTGCCCACAAAGTGCACCTATCACCCATCAGTGCCCACAAAGTGCACCTGTCATCTATCAGTGTCCACAAAGTGCACCTGTCACCCATCAGTGCCCACAAAGTGCACCTGTCACCGTCAGAGACTGGCATCAGCGGTGCACCTGTCGCCCATCAGTGACCGTCATCAGTGACCGTCATCAGTGACCGTCATCAGTGACCCATCCGTGACCCTCATCTGTCACCTATCAGTCCCATAAAGTGCACCAGTCACCATCAGAGACTGCCATCAGTGACTGTCACCCGTTACCTGTCACCCACCAGTGACCATCGCACGTCACCTGCTACCCACCAGTGACCGTCACACGTCACCTGTCACCCATCAGTGACTGTCACCAGTCACCGATCACCTGTTGCCCGTCAGTAACCGTAATTTGTCACCTGTCGCACAGCCCATCAGAAAAAATGTCCAAAAGATTCTATACAAGTGAGGAGGCGTTTCAGATTCTCTCCATGACTGATGAGAGCAGTGGGGAGTTCTCATCAGATTCAAATGCCAATTCCAATTGTGAATCAAATTCAGCATTTGAACTGATCGATAGTAGTGGATCGGCAAACGAATCAGAGGAAGAATGGATCCCTCCTAAAAGAGCACGGCGCTCTGGAAACCAGGCAGCCACCAGCAATATACCCCAGGATCAAATTCCCAGGCCCAGTACCAGCGCTGCTGCCAGCGATAGACCCCAAAACCAAAGGCCCAGTAACAGAGCTGCCGCCAGCGAAAGGCCACAAGAAAAGCCCAGTACCAGCACTTCTGCAGCATCACACCCAAATGCCAGCACAGGAACTCCAACTACCAGCACTGGAGTGCCACGTCCCCCAAGAGCTAGGGCTACATATCTCCCAGATGGTCTTGCCAATCCAACATGGCTGCCTTCCGACTCAGGATCAGCAAGAATTCCCCCTTTCACCGCACAGCCAGGTGTGCAGGCCAATACCCAATTTTTTTCTGAAATTGATTGTTTTAATTTATTTTTGCCCAACACTTTGCTGCAACTCATTGTGGACCAGACCAATTTATATGCCCAGCAGCATATTGCCAACAACCCCCAATCTTCATACGCCTGTCCATTTGAGTGGAAGGATTTGACTCTGGAGGAGTTCAAAATCTTTATGGGCCTCACCATAAACATGGAGCTTACAAAAAAAAATGAAGGACATGCCTATTGGTCCACCCACCCCATTTACCACATGCCCATTTATTCTTCTGTAATGTCCAGGTCCTGATACGAGATGATAATGCGCTTTCTTCATTTCAGTGACAACACCCAGTGCCCTCCCTGCAATCATCCAAATTATGATAAATTATATAAAATTCCCCCACTCATTAATTTCTTTTCCCAACGATTTGCAGAACTGTCAGGGATTAACCCGCAGGAGAACTAACATCTATGGCCAGCAGAATCCTGTATCAATGAACACAAATTCTCCAGCGCTAATGCGAACACGTGCGCGCCAAAGCACATGCACCACGTGAGAGACTCCAAGCGCCAAGCATACTATTTAAAGCATGTTGCAGCAGTCACCAACTGCTGCATGATCTTCAGCTTCCTGTGTATTCCTGAGTTCCTGTTCCTGTTGCCTTGGATTTTCTGCTAACGACCCGGCTTGTCTTGACCTATCTGATCTGTACATACCCCGGCTTGACCCTTGGCTCATTTCTGTTACTCCGCTCTGATCTGCTGCACCGTGTATGACCCCTGGCTTGTTTTATGGACTTTGCTACTGTTTGATCTGCGACACTGTGTATGACCCCTGGCTTGTTTTATGGACTTTGCTACTGTTGGCTGTCCTGTGTATGAACCCCGGCCTGGCTCCTGACACTGCTTCTGGTACTTCCTGCTGTACGATCTCATCTGGTACTTCCGAGGTACCCCTGCCTAGCAGTCTACCCTGCTCGTCAGCTGCCCACCAGTGGACCTATCTGATTCATCTCAGCTTGCCGCAGCCAGCAACCCCTGCCGCTTTGGGTATAGCTCCCCCTGTACCACCTCCAGGGGGCGCTCTGCACTTAGTCGCAAGGGAAGCCCTCCCAGCACTTCAGCCTCTGATCAGGTACGTGATAAGAACTCTATGTCCCCGATAAGCATATATGTGTAGATGAGTCCCTGGTACCCTATTCAGGCCGGCTAGGAATGAATCAATACATTCCTAGCAAAAGGGCTAAATACGGAGTGAAATTTTATAAGCTTTGCGAGAGAGTCACGGGATATCTGTATGCATTCCGCATATACGAAGGAAGAGATTCCCAGCTCCAGCCCCCTGAGTGCCCGGCCTACATGGGCACAACTGGTAAAATTTTATGGGACCTGGCCTACCCACTGCTGAAGAAAGGTTACCAGATATACCTGGATAACTTCTATACGAGCCTGCCCCTTTTCAAACACCTATACCTCGCACAAACCCTGGTCCGTGGAACCTCCAGAAAGAATAGGAAGGGCTTCCCACAAGCCATAGTAAATAAGAAATTGCGCAGGGGAGAAAGAGCAACGTTGAGATGCAACAAAGTGCTGGCCTTGAGGTGGAAGGATACCAGGAATGTGTACATGATGTCCACCATCCATGATGACACTACAGTTGAAGTTCAGAGAAGGCGAGGTTCCATTGTAAAGCCAAAATGTGTACAAGATTAAAATCTGTACATAGGGGGGTGGATTTCAATGACCAAATGCTTCAGCCCTATTGAGCAATAAGGAGGTCCAGTTTCTGGTACAAGAAAGTAGCACTCTATTTAATTAATTTGGCCATTTATAATGCCTACATAATTTACACCAAATCCACAGAAAGCCCTGCCCACTTCCTAAAATTCATTGAAGAAGTTGTCACGTCCCTCATCAAAGACCCCCCCCCCCCAGAAAACCTTCGCTCTGATGCTGTTAGCCGACTTCATGAACGCCACTTCCCGGACCACATTCCACCATCTGAAGCAGGCCGAAGATGCCAAAAAAGATGTTGAGTTTGCAGCAGTAAAGGATTTCGAAGAGATACCAGCTACCACTGTCCCCAGTTTCCCCTTGAACCCAGCATTTGCATTGGTGAATGCTTCAGACTATATCACACATCCCTAAAAATCCCTAAAATATTAGCCCATATTCTTAACCATTTCCCCATTTTCATCATCTGTGCTGACCATTTCCCATGCTTCCTCAAATAACCATGCCACTGCCTTCTACGTGAACTGACCCTGGCCTGTTTTTTGACTATGCCTCTGCCAACCGTTTGGACTGCTTACATGTGAACTGACCCTGGCCTGTTTTACCAACTACGCTTCTGCCTACTGTTTGGACTGCTTACATGTGAACTGACCATGGCCTGTTTTACCAACTACGCTTCTGCCCACCACTTGGACTGCTTGCACGTTATCTGACCCTGGCCTGTTTTATGGACTATGCTTTTGCCTACTGCTTGGACTGATCTGTTGCCCTGCTACTGTAGGACACAGGGGTCTCACATGTGAGGGGCTCCAGAAATGTTTTTCCGGATGGAGAAAACAATTTTCTTTTTGTTGTCTCGTAATTTCCGGATTAGGTTCTGGAGTCCAGGGGCTTCATAGAGATTTGGGTGGGTCGAAGCCTCTACCCCTGTGCCCCTGTGCACAGGTCTTACCTGATTGTGGCCCTCAGCCTGCTGCTGACTTACTGCCACCATCCCCCTGCCTGCAGCATAAACTGACCACACCTCTGCCTGCTGCCTGGACTATGGAAATAATTAGCTGTAGAAAGAGGCAGTATGTTTACGAAGGGCTGGAGAGCGGTACAATAATAAGTGCAGGGAGGTAACGGTGTACCAGGACCAATATTATGGCTGTGCTGGCTGTCTCTGCCTGGACAATTTCTATGGACAAATGCTTTGGCTGTGCTGATGATATCCTTGTGCTGACTATAAACAATATTCCTGCCTGCTACTATTGTTTCTAAGCACATCCCTGCCTGCTGCCTGCTGCCTGCACTGACTAAAACCACAGGTAATACTTTTTTTTTACCCTTTCCTCAATAGAATTTATTTTGGAGTGTAATTTTTGGTATGTAAATGCTATGTTTTAGAAATATAAGGGCCTTCAAAAATAATAGGTTGTCAGGAAATTAGATGTGTAATTTATGCTTGTAGAACACCTGAAGGTGCTACTTAATGGTGGGCCTCTGTATGTGGTCAGGCTGTGTAAAAGTCTGACACATGTGGTATCGCCATACTCAGGAGGAGTAGCAGAATGTATTTTGGGTAGTCATTTTTGCTATGTACATGCTATGGGTTGAAAATATCTTAAAAATGGACAATTTTGTGGAAAAAAATGCGTTTTCATTTTTTTTTCCACATTTTCCAAAAACTTCTGGAAAAAAATGAACAGTTCAAAAGACTCATTATGCCTCATAGATTATACGTTGGGGTGTTTGCTTTCCAAAATGGGGTCATTTTGTGGGCGTTTCCATTGTCCTGGGTCTCCAGGGCCTTCAAAACTGTAATAGGTGGTTGAGAAATGAGATGTGTAATTTATGCTTGTAGAACGCCTGAAGGTGCTACTTCCCTGACGGGCCTGACGGGCCTCTGTTTGTGGCCAGGCTGTGTAAAAGTCTCACACATGTGGTATTGCCATACTCAGGAGGAGTAGCAGAATGTATTTTGGGGTGTCATTTTTGCTATGTACATGCTATGTGTTGGAAATATCTTAAAAATGGACAACTTTGTGGAAAAAAAATGCGTTTTAATTTTTTTTTCCACATTTTCCTAAAACTTCTGGAAAAAAATGAACAGTTCAAAAGACTAATTATGCCTCATATGCCTCATATATTATATGTTGGGGTGTCTGCTTTCCAAATGTGGGTATTTGTACATTCCTGGCTTGTTAGTGTCTCAAGAAAGTGTCTCAAGAAATGAGATAGGTCTTCAATACATCAGGTGTGATCAGGTATGATCAGGTGTGATCAATTTTCGATGATTTGCACCATGGCTTGTAGACTCTATAACTTTCACAAAAACCAAATAAAATACACTAATTAGGGTTATTTTTACCAAAGATATGTAGTCGCATACATTTTGGCCAAAATTTATGAATAAATATTACTAATTTGCAAAATTTTATTATAAACAAAGAAAAAGGCATTTTTTCACCAAATGTTTAGTCTTTTTTTATTTATAGCACAAAAAATAAAAAACCCACTAGTGATTAAATACCACCAAAAGAAAGCTCTATTTGTGTGAAAAAAGGGCGCAAATTTCATTTGGGTACAGAGTTGCATGACTGAGTAATTGTCATTCAAAGTGTGAGAGCGCTGAAAGCTGAAAATTGGTCTGGGCAGGAAGGGGGTGAAAGTGCCCTGTAGGCAAGTGGTTAAAGTGGCATCCCGACATGTTTCGACCTATGTATTGGGCTTCCTTAGGGGATGCTATCCGCATGGGGTATCAGCCTTCTGATAAAACAGAATATACAAACATGATACCATTATTAGTACACAATACATTTCTCATATATTGTTATACAAATCATTTACATTTCATTGAACTATTATGTACATGTGTGCGTATATAAGCCATCCGACATACTTACCCTGTATTTCTGAAATAGCACTTAGAATGAGGTCATACATTTATTCAAAAAAACTTAATGAAGTGCTAAATCCACTGAACAGCCTACAAGTGGCCACAGGAGGCAGATACAGACCAAACTAAAAAATAATAACAAACAAAACCAACACCAATGAATAATATCAAATATTGGAGTGCATATTAGCATTACATTATTTCAGAAGAAAAAAACGCACTTACTTAGGTTAAACTGTATATATGAATGACAGCGGGGGCAGGGATCACAAAGCAGGTTGGTTAACATATTATACTGAAGGTAGAAACAGAAACACAAAAAGGAAAATACACTTAGCTAGTGCCAAGCAGTAGATCACTCAATGTAAGCTGATGACACAAAGCATGGTCATGCAAAAAGATGGATAATATAGTTCAACAAATAGATAAAAAATGGATTAAAAAAAAAAACAAGAATATCCAAACCTGCAACAGATCCCGTAAGCTGCTTGTCTCAATGCATGTGTCCGGCAAGATGTAATCCGGAAATGTCGGCCATTATATACCTCCCACCCAGCTGGCATGATGCTCAGCCAGGTGCGAATGAAATGATGCGCCGCGCATGCGCCAATACTGCATGGCCTCAATCTCCTCACAGCCGCGTGGTCCTAGTGCTCCAGGATCCACAGAGTAAGATTGACACCACCTATGGTGGGGCTGCTATGAGTTTGCTCGCTTAAATGCTCAGGTACACACTTGTTCAGCGACTCAGCTAATCCCGCAGCATTAGCCTCTGCTTAATCTTTACTTCTATCTCATTCTCTCTTTTTCACTCTCGTTTCCCTACTTTCTCGTTTTCTCTTTCCGTTTCTCTCTCTCCCCCCTTCTCTTTCCTTTTCTCTTTCCATTTATCTCTCTCTCCCTTTTTTTTCCTTTTCTCTTTCTCCCTCCCTCTCATTTTCTCTTTCCCTTTTTTTTCATCCTCATTAAATCTCACTCCATTAGTTCAGTGTCTGTTCACACTAGAAACCGCATGTGATATGCACAGGAACACTCTGCAGTTCCTGTGCAATACATATGCAGCTCTGTGCAGTGCGATCTCAGTCCATTCATTTTGAATGAACTGAAATCACACTGCACTATACTGTGCACGGACTACCGCCGGACTTTCTGAATGGACGGACTTGCCTACACACGACCGGACTTTCCGGCAGACTAGGTCCGCCGCTCTTCCCGACGGACTTTCGCTAAAGTTACGGCGGACTTTCAGAATGAAAGGACTTGCCCACACACAGACAAGTCCATTCATTTCGAACGTGACTCGGGTACGACGGGACTAGAAAAGGAAGTCAATCTCGCTGCTTTTATCGGCGAGATTGACACCTTGCAAGCCCCGTTGCGGGGCATACCAGGCCCTTAGGTCTGGTATGGATTTTAAGGGGAACCCCCTACGCTGAAAAAACACCCCAAAATCCATACCAGACCCCCGATCCGAGCACGCAGCCCGGCCGGTCAGGAAAGGGGGTGGGGACGAGCGAGCGCCCCCCCCCCTCTTGAACCGTACCAGGCTGCATGCCCTCAACATGGGGGGTTGGTGCTTTGGGGCAAGGGGGGCACCCTGCCGGCCCCCCCACCCCAAAACATCTCGTCCCCATGTTGATGAGGACAAGGGCCTCTTCCTGACAACCCTGGCCGTTGGTTGTCGGGGTCTGCGGACGGGGGGCTTATCAGAATCGGGTTGTCGGGAACAGGCCCTTGTCCTCATCAACATGGGGACAAGGTGCTTTGGGGTGGTGGGGGCCGTAGGTTTCCCCCCTCCCCCAAAGCACCCACCCCCCCATGTTGAGGGCATGCGGCCTGGTACGGTTCAGGAGGGGGGGCACTCGCTCGTCCCCACCCCCTTTCCTGACCAGCCGGGCTGCATGCTCAGATTGGAGGTCTGGTATGGATTTTGGGGGGACCCCACGTCGGCGTAGGGGGTTCCCCTTAAAATCCATACCAGACCTAAGGGCCTGGTATGCCCCGCGCTCTCCGCAATAGGAACATTTGTTTTTCCTATTGCAGCAAGCACGAGATGCAGTACCCTGCCCTTGCGTCGTATCTGGTCCGTCGGACCAGCATACAGACGAACGGGCTTTCTGTCAGGAACTGAGTCCGGCGGAGTTACGAAGGAAAGATTTGAAACAGGTTTCATTTCTAGGTCCATCAGACTTTTGGGGAAAAAAAGTCAGCGGGAGCCTACACACGATCAGATTGTCCGGCGGACTCCGGTTTGCAGAACTAAGTATGCCGTAAAGTCCGGTCGTGTGTACACGGCATATGTGTTCTCTCTCTTTTGTTTGTATGCAAAAAAAATAAAATAAAAAAGTGTAGCCTACTGCTTACTGAAGGCCATTTCCATTACACATATTCAAATAATACAGGCAGTCAGTGTCCTAACAATTTTCAGAGCACATTGCAGGCAAGACTGTAGTATCAATGATGTGAACGCTAAAGTGTTACTAAACCCAGGACCCTGCATTCACTATATTTGGTCTCTCACAGTACACAGAACATGGAAATGCAATTATTTAAATAAATATAAACTGCTAAATATTTTCTCATCAGCAGTATATAGCAGTCTTGTAACTTCTATCAGTGTCTGGTTACAACTTGTGTATGAGTTTTTATTCTCACCTGATTGTCCTATGAGCTGCAGGACCCCTGACCTTCTGTCTGGACAGTGCTGATTGGCCCTGTGCTGATCTTATGTACCCTCCCAAAAACAACTTTATGAAAATGATTGAATGAATTGATGCAAAAAACTACCACTAGTACAAACATTAAAAAATGACAACGTTGTCAAACAACTCAGAGACCTGCCGGCAGCACACCTCATACACCACCATACACAGTCCACATTGCAATACGTCTACGGGATACATGGACTCTTCCACAGACAGTGGGATAAAAAGGATGAGATTGAACACTCATCTTCAGCATTCTATGCGGATTATTATATCCTTCAACTGGAGAATTTCCAGGGTTGATCTCTGTGGATAGAGTGATTTACCATTGGAATAATCTCATCCTTTTTATCCCACTGTCTGTGGAAGAGTCCATGTATCCCCATAGACGTATTGCAATGTGGACTGTGTATAGTTCTTTGCATCAGTTCATTTAATCATTTTCAATAAAGTTGTTTTTTAAGTCCAGAGTTTTCCTTAATAAGGTTTCTTGGTGAATTTCAATCCTCATTTTTTTCAGTTTATGCATGACCTTAACCACTTCAGCCCCGGAAGGATTTATCCCCTTCCTGACCAGAGCACTTTTTGCAATTCGGCACTGCGTCACTTTAACTAACATTTGCGCGGCCGTGCGCAATTGGCGTCCTTTTGGTGGTATTTGATCACCTCTGCGGTTTTTATTTTTTTGCTATAAACAAAAAAAGAGCGACAATTTTAAAAAAAACGCATTATTTTTTACTTTTTGCTATAATAAATATCCCCCAAAAATATATAATTTTTTTTTCTCAGTTTAGGCCGATATGTATTGTTCTACATATTTTTGGTAAAAAAAAAAATCACAATAAGCGTGTATTGATTGGTTTGTGCAAAAGTTATAGCGTCTACAAAATAGGGGATAGTTTTATGGCGTTTTTATTATGATTTTTTTTTTTTATTAGTAATGGCGGCGATCTGCGTTTTTTATTGGGACTGCAAAATTATGGCGGATACATCGGACATTTTTGACACCATTTTGGGACCATTGTCATTTATACAGCGATCAGTGCTAAAAAAATGCACTGATTACTGTGTAAATGACACTGGCAGTGAAGGTGTTAACCACTAGGGGGCGATGAAGTGGTTAAGTGTGTCCTAGTGAGTGATTCTAACTGTGGGGGGGAGGGGCTACAACACACATAACAGGGATCACTGCTCTCGATGACAGAGAGCAGTGATCTCTGTTCTGTCACTAGGCAGAATGGGGAAATGCTTTGTTTACAAAAGCATCTCCCCGTTCTACCTCTCCGTGACATGATTGCGGGCATCCGGCGGACATCAAGTCCATGGGACCCGTTGTCACGGTCACGGAAACGCGGCAGCCCTCTTCTTAAAGGGGACATACCTGTATGCCCTCTTGCCCACCAGTGCCATTCTGCCGACGTATATCGGCATGCGCTGGTCGGTAAGTGGTTAAGGAACCACACCTGTTAATTTAGGTGGGGGCCCCAGCATAGGGATACGGTTCTGACCTTGAACCACCCTGTGCATCAATTAATTATCGGTCTGCCTGGGTGTCTTTTTATATGTTTTTGAGTCACTGGCTATAAGGATGCCCAAACTCATTACAAAGATTACATCTGATAATATTGCAATCCTTACCCAGATGCTCCAGGCCCTAACACAGAGAGCATTTCAGCTTTGAACACAAGGAGGCAAAATAACTCTGAGAACCCCACCTTTTACAGAGCTTGGGCTTTTCAGGGGTAGAACACTACAACCCTATCCTTACCAGTGAAGCTGAGGTAGGAGGATGCTGGACCATATTCTAACGCACATACAGTCTCATTTTCACTTGCCACCCATTTGTCCATACTTCCCTCTCATCCACTATCTTCTTCATAGGGCTTAGAAGCTCTCCAAATCTTTTTAGCCAAAAGGATAAGTCAGCAGAAGGAATTGATTCATTCTGTACTAGGATTGTGACATTCTTAACAAGAGGCTGGCGTGAGACAAGATTTGAGATGAGCCCCTTCCACTCCTGCAGACCCATGTTCATATTTCTACCAGAAAATATTGAGAGACTTGAGCTAAAGCACAGATTGTAATCATAGGAACCTACCAGTCTGATTAAAGCAGAGATGTCATCAGCCATAAAACCTATTGCCAAAATATTGTCCACAACCAACCTCCTGATAGGGAGAACACTCCCAACCTCTCGCCTAAGCGGCACCGCATTCCACCGCCTAAAGGACAGGGGTGCAGATGGCAAACCTGTAGCAGACTTCCTGCCTTACCTGACTGCCTGACAAGACCCCATCATCCCAACCAAAGTCCCAGGATAGGTTTTATTTGTAAAATCAGAAGCTCCAGACCTCACAGCTAAACCTTGCCCATTTGCCACAAGAGCAGAAGCCTCTGAGCCCCCGCTTTGCACATTACCATCAGAGGCAGTAGCAGTAGCTGTCACTTTATCTATCATCACACATACTTTTCCCTTTCCACCATTACAAGCAGCTTTATCCTGCACATTCTTCCTCTCATCTGTGGCACGACTGCTCCCAGCAGACCCATTCATACCACATGCTCCCGTCCTAACCTCCTCCTCCCCGAACATACCCTTCTTAGGCAAAAGCCTCCCACTTCTTTTCACTGTTCCTTGGGTTTCAATAACACATTTCATAGTGCAGTATTTCCCTTCCCACCATTTCCTGCCATACCTCCAGCTACCAGGGATTCTTCAGAAAAAATGACAGGATCCCCCACCGCAATAAAGTCCAAAGTCACTTTGTTTCAGAATCCACTCCTGCAGCTATAGCAGCTATTTTCTCTGTAGTACTCATGAGTTTTCCCTCCAAAACACTGCTGTGAACACTGCAGTCCATACTGTTGTCCATACTGTCAGATAGTCAGATAATAGCATGGTTTCTTGGTAGCTTTTTTCTTTACAGGACCAGGTACAGAGTCCTCACCATTATCCTCATCAGCAGAATCCGCTAAAAACCGAAAGGTTCTGCGACTTAAGGTAGACTTCAGTTCATTAACCACTTTCCACCCGGCATATAGCAGATTCACGGCCGGGCGGTGGTTATGTTATCCTGACTGGGCGTCATGTGACGTCCAGCAGGGTAACAAGCCAGCGCTCCCCGGGGCGGTGATTGGAGGTGTTGCGTGTCAGTCTGACACACTGCATCTCTGATGGAGCCTCTGACAGAGGCTTCTTACCGTGTGATCAGCTGTTACCAATCACAGCTGATCATCACGTGAACCAGGAAGTGCCGGTAAATGGCATTCCTCAGTTCGTGCTGACAGGGAAGCCAATCAGCGGCTCTCCCTGTCAGAGGGGGGGGGGGGGTCTGTGCTAGTAATCAGCACATTAATTATCAGCACAGCCCCCATCAGATGTGCCCATCAGCTTCCAATCATTGCCCATCAGCTGCCAATCAGTGCCCCATTAATAACAGCTGTCAGTGCCAATCAGTGCCCACCACAGTGACAATCACAGTGCCAATAAGTGCCACCTGTCAGTACCTCATCATCAGTGCTGCCCATCAGTGTCATCTATTAGTGTCCATCAGTGACAACTGTCAGTGTCAATCAGTGCTGCCTATCAGTGCCAATCAGTGCCACCTATCAGTGCCCATCAGTGCCGCCGGTCAGTGCCCATCAGTGCCGCCAGTCAGTGCCCATCAGTGCCACCTACCAGTGCCCATCAGTCCTGCCTATCAGTATCCTTCAGTGCTGCATATCAGTGCCGCCTATCGGTGCCCATCAGTGCTGCATATCAGTGCGGCCTATCAGTGTCCATCATTTCTACATATCAGTGCCTCCTCATCAGTGCCACCTTATCAGTGCCAAATCATCAGTGCCCATCAGTGCCGCCTCATCAGTGCCCATCAGTGCTGCCTCATCAGTGCCCGTCAGTGAAGGAGAAAACAAAACCAGTACAGGCTCTGGAGAGATCCCGACTTTAATGTCTGGTTTGACCCAGATGCCTGGACTGGCAGCTGGCTCAGCCTTTCAGCGAGCCACTAAGAGCCTGAGCCAGCCACTCCCTTTACAGCCCGGTGCTCCAATGAGCGCTGAAGGGGCAGAGCAAAGAACCGGTGATTGGCATACACCAGCTCTCTGCTCACTGAAGACCAAGAAGAGTGATCGTGGTCTTTGATTGCTCAGTTCTGGGTGTAGAGGGAGTGGGGGACAGATGCTGCATCCACCTAGATGAGTATGAATGTTTGTGTTTTTAATACCTCACAGTTTTCTTTTAATATAGTTGATCAAACCTCTGCCATATTTCTGTACTTCCTGACGTGTTACACCAGCTTGCTGGTGAGGGAGGGAGACAGAGGCTGTCATTTTTTCCAGTAAAATAGATCCTGAGGTGGCTGGGATACCAGGGGCAGAATCTAGGAACCCCTTTTCTCTCTCCACCTGTACTGCCACTATCTCAATGGCATCCTCAAAGCCTTAACAACATTCTTTTTTCCTGAATTCAGCTTTTAGGCTCACCAGCTTTTCCTCTTCCTCTTCAGTTCAAACCAATCAGTCAGCTACCTGTTCTCTGAAGGCAGGAGTGGAATATCCTTTTTTAGGGCCATAGTCAACGTCTTCTGATGATGATGCAGCTTGAAATTGCAAGTCAGATCACTCAGGGGGACCATCGCCTGGGTCATCTGCAGAATCTCCCATCCTCCCTGGGGCCAGGCAGCAGACCTGCCCCCTCAAGTGTCTGAAGAGAGAGAGAGAGATACAGCACTAGCAACCTCCTCTGGTGCAGAGACTGTTGTGAATGGCTCAGTGGTCTTTGTACTTGATTAATCAATGTGTTCATTTCTGTTTCCTGAATTTTAATATCATCATGCATAATACAGTTCAAGAGATAGTTTTGCAATAGTTTTGCAGTCCTCTAGGTTATCCTATCTTCATGGCTGGGCTTCCCAACCAGTCTTAGGGCTACAAAACAGCATAAAGACAGAAAAAACTATGAAATATTGATAAAATGATGCACAAACTGTGGTTGGTGATAATATTTTTGGCAAGCAACAAAGGCATTCTTTAAGGCTGTATTCACATAGAAACGGAAAGCTTTACCTCTCCGGCGGCTGCCCATTCCCAACTGTGGTAAGGGACAATGTGGTACATGATTCAGTGCGTCATACACAGCTCCCTTTTTTTGTATTTGCACAAACTTCATTTTAAGTGTGCTTCATAAAAGTATGCTTTGCGCTCTTTGTGCTCTGCTTCTGTACAGTGCCATGCGATTCAGTACAGTGGGCTATGATAAAATGCAGCAGGTCCGCATCTTATCGCACAATGATACAGAGCAGTAGGGATGGGCCGAACGACTCCCTGTTTGGTTTGCACCAGAACTTTAGAACATCGGGAAAGTTCAGGCCTGTATAATGAACCCCATTAAAGTGCATGGAACCCGAACGTGAAAAATCAAAAGTGCCCTTTTAAAGGCTTATATGCAAGTATTTGGGCATGCAATGGTTATGGGGGTCTGGGTACTGCCCTGGGGGGACATGTATTAATGAAAAAAAAGTTTGTAAAAAACATCATTTTTAAATGAGCAGTGATTTTTTGATGCTTAAAGTGAAAGTATAAAAATGAAAAATTCCTTTCACTATAGTGCCTGGGGGGTCCCGGGTGACCTTAGTCCATCCGTAAAGTGGCACATCTGTACTGTGTATAGAAGCTGTTCCAGCAATAATTGCATTTATAAAGCCCAAAAAATGACATTTTCCCTGCAAGCTTTCTTTATTTTGTAAGCGGAGCCAGTCTGTATGATGAGACCACAATGTAGCGCACGGGAAACAAGATTAGAGAATATTTGGATAAATTCTGGTGTCTCTACCCCAGACTTTGGATTTCTACTTCTGTAACAGGTGCAGAAAAATTGTTGTTTGGATGTCGGTGGCGGCTTCACACTGTAACCCTATAGAGGTACTCTTGATGAAAGCAAGAATTGGCCTTGCTCTCAAAAATTGTAATGATATGCGCCTGTCAAACAGGTGCGGGAAAAGTTGGTCTTTGGGTGTTAATTGTGCCCATGAAACCTACACCAAAAACATTCTTCCAGATGAAATCAACAACCACAACACTAGGCAGCCTAAAAGTCCTGCAGAGATTCCGCATCCCAAAAACACTTAATCAGCGACATTGGCATCAGGGGCTTCATAGCTGCTGGTAATCCAGGACTAATTCATTTTGATAAAAGTCAGACGATCCACAGAGTCTGTGCACAGACACGTTCTATGATCAGTAACAAAACCTCCAGCAGCACTGAATGCCTGTTCGGAAAGCACGCTTGATGCAGGGCAGCCCAGCAGCTCAATAGCATACTGGGCAAGCTCTGGCCAGTGGTCTATTCTCATGACCCAGTAAGCCAGGGTATCGTCAGCTCTCCATCTCTGTTTTCGCCCCTAGATAATCGTCCACTATGTGATGCAGATGCTGCCAATGGGATGTGGAAGCTGACAGCCCTGGGCAACAAGGACTAAAATAAATCAGAAATGCATCACTTAGGCAGCAGCCATCTCCACCCTCAAAATTATGTTTTCCATGACACTGTCACCTACCAGAGTCGGGAAAAGCATTCAATAAACTTCTCTTTAAGGTTTCCTCAAGAGATTTCATCTTCTGTACTCTCTGTGAGGACAGGATGAGTTCTGAGACTTTCCCCTTATAACGGTGGTCAAGGAGGGTTGCCAACCAATAGTGATCCTTTTTCTTTTACACCTCACATTCTTGGGTCCTTTCACAGGCTTTGAAGCATGAGCGAGCCCATGCACCGCAAATTTGCAGAGGCATGAGAAGCAGACTCCAAAGGGTCACTGAGGATTATAGTATCTGGAACTGCCTCCTCCCAGCCATGTACTGCTCCCAAGGGTTCTGCGGATGGAAAACCATCTCTTACTGTTTGAAGTATGTCTTCCTCTGCTTCAATGCCTCCGAACCTGGCAGAATCCTCCTCCTCATCTTCCTCCTCATCCTCTTCCTCTCTCTCTTCTTGTGTGTTCCGTGGCATAGGAACAATGGTGTCTGCATAAAGGGTGCCTTGAGAGGAAAGGAAGTCCTCCTCTTCATCCTGCTGCCATGCCTCGAGTGCCCTGTCCATAAAGCCATGCAGAGTCTGCTCCAGCAGGAACACAACAGGGTTTGTGTCACTGATACATGCATTGTTATGGTTCACCATCCTTGTGGCCTCCTCAAATGGAGACAGTACAGTGCATGCATCCTTTATGAGCAGCCATTGGCGTGGGGAAAAAAGCTGAGCTGGCCTGAGCCTGTCGTTGTGCTATACTCACACAGGTCCTCATTGATAGCCCTCTGCTGCATGTGCAGCCACTGCAGCATTGCCAAAGTTGAGTTCCACCTGGTGGGCATGTCACAAGCCAGGCGGTTTACGGGCAGGTGGAATTCCCGCTGAAATTCAGCCAATCGAGCACTGGTTCTGTATGACCTCCTAAATGGGCTTCACACTCTTCAGGCCTGGGTACCTATTTAGGAAATGCTGCACCACCAAATTGAGGACATGTGCCAGGCATGGCACATGTGTCAACTTTCCCTGTCTAAGGGCGGACAGGAGGTTTGTGCCATTATCACACACCACCATTCCTGGCTCCAGCTGGCATGGCGTGAACCACCTCTGGGCCTGGCCCTGTAGAGCTGCAAGAATCTCTGCTCTGGTGTGGTTCCTGTCCTCTAGACAAACCAGCTGAAGCACTGCATGGCACCTTTTAGCCTGACTCATTGAATAGCCCTTTGAACCCTTAGGGGGTACATGAGGTTCATGGGACAATTCAGCAGAGGAGAGCAGAAGGAGGAGCAGGGTGTAGACGAATCTGGCATCATCACCAGCTGTATTGAGATGTGGGGGCACAACAAACTGCAGCACTGAGTCCTGTCCTGCATCCTTCCAAGTTGCAAGCAGTTAGCCCGTGTGCTGTGAACAAAATATATCATCCCTGCCCATGCTTGCTGGACCACGTGTCAGCAGTAACACGGACTTGCCTTCCACATGACGGTAGAGAGATGGAATGGCCTTACCTGAAAGAAAATGATGACTGGGAACCTGCCACTGTGGTGCAGCACATTCTGCAAATTCACGGAAGGGGGCAGAATCCACCAGGCGGAAAGGCAGAAGTTGTAGAGCCAGCAGCTTTGACAAGCTTGCATTTAGATGCTGGGCATGTGGGTGTCAGGGACTGTATTTTTTTTTCCACTGCAGCAGATGGAGCAGAGAAATTTGCCAGCTATACTCTATAGCTGATGATGTGCTGCTGGCAGATGTGCTACAAGGACCTAAGATACCCTGCGCTATACCATCATCCCTGTCAGTGGAGGCTGCTGAGATGTCATGAGGTATAGCAGGGTTAAACTGAGGTGAGTAAAGAGGAGGAACAGATTTGTGCCCCTTTTGTGTGGCTTTTAGGTGCTCTTGCCAACAGGCTGAGTGGTGGAAGGTTAAATGCCTTGTCAAGCATGTGTCACCCAAATGGTTGGTGTTTTTGCCACGCTTGATGCGCTTGAGACAAAGTTTGCAAATAGCAACAGTGCGATCATCTGCACATGTACTAAAAAAGGCACAGAGAGCTGAGCTGTGGGAAGTGGGCCGGGAGATAACAGCTCCACAATGTGATGGAATAGGGTGGCTGCTCTCTACTATTCCATTATGACTGCCTCGTTGGGGTTGTGCCTCACCCTTACTTTCCTCCTCTGCTCTATCCGGCACCCAAGTCGGGTCAGTGACCTCATCATCTCCTCCATCCTCATTATCACTGGAGACAACTTTGCAATACGCTGCGGCTGGGGGCACATGACTGCCAATTTGTGTACCAGTGTTCTCCCCTCTCTGTAGGCTAATGTTCCTGCCTTCCTCAACCTCAGGGTCAGAACCAACATCTGAATAGAGTAATGGCTGTGCATCATCAAAAAAACAAGTGGCAGACGCTGCTCTCAAATAACTGTTCTAACTCCTCCATGCCTGATGCTGGGGCTATGGCAGGAATAGCTGTGGACAAGGAGGCAGGTTTTGCCACTCTGGCAGCTGCAGGGGACTGCACACTACTCTCTGCTTGGGTGACAGAGGATGAGGACAGTTTAGTAAGCCAGTCCACCACCTCCTTTGCACACTGTGGCTGGATAGCACGGGCAACCTCACTAAACAGAGGAAATGATGCCCTGCTTGAGGACTGACCATGTCCACCATTGCCTGTGAAAACATATGCTGCTGGCCCCCTTACAGTGCCGTGGGAACGTCTGCCTCTCCTTGCTGTCCTCCCAGGCATGATGGGGGGAGTGGGGGGGTGCTTATTAACAAAATGTATTAAAGATGTGTAACTGTGTACGTGGATGCACTTATGCACTTATGCACTAATCAACAGAAAGTGGTGTTTGGTGTACTTTAATTTGAGTATTCATAACACAGACATGCGTACACTATAATATACTGTGTCAAACTTGTAGTAACGCACAGAACTATATGGCATTAAACTTGCAGTAATGCAATGAAATATACGGCGTTACACTTGCAGTAACGCAATGAAATATACGGCGTTAAACTTGCAATAACGCACAGAAATATACAGCATTAAACTTGCAGTAACGCACAGAACTATACAGCGTTAAACTTGCAGTAATGCACTGAACTATATGGCGTTAAACTTGCAGGAACACATAGAACTATATGGCGTTAAACTTGCAATAATTCACAGAACTCTATGGCGTTAAACTTGCAGTAACGCAATTGAAATATATGGCGCTAAACTTGCAGTAACGCAATGAAATATACGGAGCTAAACTTGCAGTAATGCAATGACATATACGGGGTTAAACTTGCAGTAACGCAAAGAAATATACAGAGTTAAACCTGCAGTAATGCATAGAACTATACGGCATTAAACTTGAAGTAACGCACAGAACTAAATGGCGTAAAATTTGCAGTATTAAATTTGCAGTAACGCATGAAATATATGGCAATAAACTTGCAGTAATGCAATGAAATATACAGCATTAAACTTGCAGTAATTTACAGAAAATATATGGCATTAAACTTGCAGCAACGCACATAACTATATGGTGTTGAACTTGCAGTAACACAATGAAATATATGGCGTTAAACTTGCAGTAACGCAATGAAATATACAGCGTTAAACTTGCAGTAATGCAATTACATATACGGCGTTAAACTTGCAGTAATGCACAGAACTATACGGCGTTAAACTTGCAGTAACGCAATAAAATATACAGAGTTAAACTTGCAGTAACGCAAAGAAATATACAGTTAAACTTGCAGTAATGCATAGAACTATACGGCGTTAATTTTGCAATATTAAACTTGCAGTAACGCAATGAAATATACAGCGTTAAACTTGCAGTAATGCACAGAACTTTATGACGTTAAACTTGCAGTAATGAATAGAACTATATGGCGTTAAACTTGCACTAACGCAATTAAATATACAGTGTTAAACTTGCAGTAATGCAATGAAATATACGGCGTTAAACTTGCAGTAACATAATGATATATATGGCGTTAAACTTGCAGTAATGCAAAGAAATATACAGCGTTAAACTTGCAGTAACGCAATGAAATATACGGCGTTAAACTTGCAGTAACGCACAGAACTATATGGCGTTAAATTTTCAGTAATGCACAGAACTATATGGCGTTAAACTTGCAGTAACACAATAAAATATAATGTGTTAAACGATCACTACACTCACAATGACTGAACTATCCCTACATTCACACTAATGTAAACATGAATGGTCGCACTAGACTCACACTGAACTATCCCTAGATACACACTAAACTGATATTCTACACTGACAATAGAATCAGAATAGAACACTATAGCACACTAACTATCTAATAGCACTGAACAGAGCCCTGTTCTATCTCTCTCCATGCTGCTATCACACTACAAATGGCCGCTATGGAAAGAATACTTTTATAGTGTGGGGCGGGATTAAGAGCAATGAGCCATGATTGAATACAATCATCATGACAGCCCCCAATCATGGCTCTAACTGTGCTCTGTGCCCTGATTGGGCGGAGCTTTCATTGCTTCAGCAAATCAGGGCTTTCAATGCACTGTGCGGAGGCGCAGTGCATCATGGTCATTCGGTCGCGCAGTGCTTTGCGGTCATTCGGCGGGCCAAACAAATGGTCTAACAACCCTAAAATTCGGTTGTTCGGAGAACTTCCGAACAGCCAAAGTTCAGCCTGAACTCATGCTCGGGCCAAACCGTTCACCCATCCTTACAGCGCAGCTCCATGATGGGACACACAAAGCAAAGCAGTAAAACACCTGTCACTGCACTAGGTGTGAATTAGCCCTGAATTTAAATCTTTAAACTGTATGTGCCAATGAACATCAAAATCAATCAATCATTTTAATGGGTGAATCAGTATGCCTTTTTTCAGATCACTTGTGTAATGGGCAGCAAGGGATTGTTTGCCATATTCAATTTTTATTGGATCTCCTGGTGATGAGCATACTGAAAGTCAGATTTAGTCAGTCAGGAATTCAGGGATCAAAAGTTCAGAGAAGCAAAACAGGCACAGGCATGGAGATTAGGGTTCTGAAAAGAAACAGCAGGGAATGGAGTTCATGATTTATGAGCATTAGAGACTGGACTGCAGAGTCAGAATCTGTCACTAGCAGGTTGTACAAAGCTTTTACCAATTCTCAGGATCTGGAAGTAACTTAAGTAAATTAAAGCTGTCTGTGTTAATGAGGAAATCAAGTGAATTTCTTTTTTGCAACCACAGGTTGCAGAAAAGAAGTTTGCTCCGTTTATGGTCACCCTTATACACACCAGAGCCCCTGGTGATGGGGATGGATTTGGCTGCAGGACAATTCCCCAGACTTCAGGAATACCTGAAAATACAAACAGAATAAAACAGATCATCAGCCAGGATGCCAAGTCAAGGTAAGTGTAAAGCTGCATACACATGAGTGTAATGTCCGACAGAAAAAGTCAGACGGAAGCGTTTCATCGTGTGTAGGCCTCATCTGACTTTATTTTTCGAAAATTCTTACGGACCTAGAAATGAAACATGTTCTAAATATTTCTGGCGGAACCAATTCCTATCGGGAAAACCGATTGTCTGTATGCTGTTCCGACGGACCAAAAACTACGCATGTTCTGAAGCAAATACAAGACGGAAGCTATTGGCTACTGGCTATTGAACTTCCTTTTTCTAGTCCCGTCGTAAGTTTTGTACGTCACCGCGTTCTTTGCGGTCAGACTTTGGTCGGACTTTGGGTTGACGGTGTGTAGGCAAGACCGCTTGAATGGAATTCCGTCGGAGTTCCGTCGGAGAAACCTTCAGAGTTTATTCCGACAGCAAAACCAGTCGTGTGTACGCGGCATAAGGGATACCAAATGCAGACATCCAGTAGCAGCAGGGATGACCAGATCAGTGTAGCTGTACTTAGGAAACTGGAATCAGATTGTACAAGAATAAGGTAAGATTTGTCATAATGAAACCAAACCCATCCAACACCAGCAAATAGAATAAACAGCAAAAGTGAAGATATACATGAACCATAAACTGAGTGATAAAATGCCTAACAAGCAAACTAACTATAATGCAAGATATACAAAATGGGGAACACAGATAAACAGGGAAAGACAGGAGTTGCAAGGAGATGCATAGGGAAAGAGGCTAGAACTAGGATCAGTAACAATATCACAACAGAAGTCTGGATCTAGGTCAGCACATCAATAACCAGGTAGAAAGCACACAAGCAAAACACTGAGGCAGGAAGTTAGGAGATGAATAACATACCTTCCCAGCAGCCAGCTTATCCCAGTAATCAGTCTCACCCGAGGCTGGCTGCTGGGAAGGTATGTAACTCATCTCCTAACTTCCTGGGAGGCACCCACTGGTGGTCATCAGAATTACGCCCTTCTGCTCTGGGAATCACAGTGCCACCAGCAGTGTAGATTCAGGTCCTGAAAGTAAGTTGTGGTTGGAGGTAAGGACAGTTTGCCAACAAAGATAGTAGGAGAAATAGGCAGAGTTGGACATTCGCTCTTCAGTTAACAAAACCTAACTACAGTATGTTGCTAAGTCATGTATCAAGTACCACGTCTACTTTCCAGCCTCACAACCTGTTTTTATAGCTCTGAGCATTGCACCATAACATGACACGTTTTACTGAATGAGTCAGTTAATGTGAACAAATATATCATATATCAGCATTAACAAAATGTTATTTATTTTAGTTAGAATGTACCACTTTTTTGCCATGATTAAAAAAAACTGCTGCTTAGAGGCAGCTTCGATTGCATGGTCTTTGATTACCGGTCTTTATAGACCACAAAGTACTTATTGTACTTATTGAACATACACTATATTACCAAAAGTATTGGGACACCTGCCTTTACACCCACATGAGCTTTAATGGCCCAGTCTTAGTCCGTAGGGTTCAATATTGAGGCTGTCCACAAGGTTTAGGAATGTGTCTATTGGAATGTTTGATCATCCTTCCAGAAGTGCTTCTGTGAGGTCAGGCACTGATATTTGACAAGAAGGCTTGGCTCTCAGTCTCTGCTCTAATTCATCCCTAAGGTGTTCTTTCATGTTGAGGTCACTGGCCTGCCCAGGACTGTGCAGGCCAGTCAAGTTCCTCCACCCCAAACTCGCTAATCCATGTTTTCATGGACCTTGCTTTGTGCACTGGTCTAAATCATTTGGTGGAGGGGTGGATATGTTGTGGAGTTGCTTTGCGGGGGGTTAGGCTTGGCCCCTTAGTTCCAGTGAAGGGAACTCTTAAGGCATTAGCATGCCAAGACATTTTGGACAATTTCATGCTCCCAACTTTGTGGGAACAGCATGGGGATGGCCCCTTCCTGTTCCAACATGACTGCGCACCAGTGCACAAACAAGATCCATAAAGACATGGATGAGCGAGTTTGTGGTGGAGGAACCTGACTGGCCTGCACAGAGTCCTGACCTCTCAACCTGATCGAACATCTTTAGGATGAATTAGAGCAGAGACTGCGAGCCGGGTCTTCTCATCCAACATCAGTGCCTGACCTCACAAATGCGTTTCTGGAAGAATTGTCAAACATTCCCATAGGCACACTCCTAAACCTTGTGAACAGCCTTCCCATAAGAGTTGAAGCTGTTATAGCTGCAAAGGGTAGGCCAACTCAATATTGAACCCTACGGACTAAGACTGGGATGTCATTAAAGTTCATATGCGTTTAAATGCAGGCGTTACAATACTTTTGGTGATATAGTGTATATAACAAAACACTTTGGTATATTTAGCAGCCAAAGGGGAGCATAAAAGAGACATTCATTGGGATGGTTTACATACACTTTATGTTTTCACAGAAAGTCTCTACTTTAACAGGTCCTAGAAGTATAGGCTAAACAATGTAAAGGAGGCTGGCATTTATCCAAGTAAACTTCTGCCAGATGTGTTTTGGTGGTATTGTGGAGGTGAAGTGCTGTATGATATTGGCAAGACTAGTGCCTCCACATTGATAAGGGCATCACAATAACTCAGCACAATAGTGTGTAGGCAGGTTGAAATGTGTGGCTCGCTGAAGACACTGGCCAAGCCATGGAGAATGCCAAAATGGACTCTCACCTCACAGAGGTATACCGTTGGACGTTGTTCATATTGAACTGTTATGCTGCAATCTGTTCAGTAGAGGTACATTAACCATTCTAAGCCACAATACCTGGTGGTATTGTGGAGGTGAAGTGCTGTATGATATTGGCAAGACTAGTGCCTCCACATTGATAAGGGCATCACAATAACTCAGCACAATAGTGTGTAGGCAGGTTGAAATGTGTGGCTCGCTGAAGACACTGGCCAAGCCATGGAGAATGCCAAAATGGACTCTCACCTCACAGAGGTATGCCGTTGGACGTTGTTCATATTGAACTGTTATGCTGCAATCTGTTCAATAGAGGTACATTAACCATTCTAAGCCTGGTCTGAAGGTATTCAAAAGGGAGCATGTTGTTTCTGGCATATCAAAAGAACCAGGGTCTGTGTAGCACTATGAGGTATGAAGTAACACCACTATAATAAGTTAATGCATCAAGATAAGGAGAGTAACTAAGAGCATCAAGCACAAGTTCAAGATACAAAGCAACCAGTCCTTAGGCATGGTACCTGGTAATGGTGACAAGTCCTTCAGTAGCGAGGGGGTCGACTCCCTCCCTAGCAGTCAGTATCCAATAGTGATTGGATCCAAACTCAGGCTATAGAGAACTATGGCCTGGTCATGAGGTACGGGAAGTGAAGTAGTGAAGTAGTTAATAAGTGCATGCATGAGGCCCGCACTAGGTGTATTGCAGGACCACATTTTGTTTCTGGGAGTGAGGTACACTGGACTGGTGGAGTGAGCGCAGGCACAACATGTCCCTCCTAAAGCAAAATACTTTGTGTAGTGACATGGGACAGCACTTTTCAGAGTAACTCTGTACTTTATTGCTGCACACAGCAATAAGTTGCAGAACTACCTTAATTTTAGATGTTTTACATGACCGCAGTTTCCGCCTGGTCCCAAGCATTGAAGAGCATGCTCTGCGTAAAAGGTACCCATGCAGGGCGAGTAGGCACTGGCTACATGTGTATAGGTGAAGGACTAATGTACATACTAACATGCCAATGTATGGTTATGAGCTCAGCATTGGGTTTCGAAGGCCTTTTAATGCTGGGAGTGGGGAGCAGCAGTGTGGATAGCCACACTGATTAGGATCCACAAGTATGAAGCCAGGAGTCTGAGAGTTGTGTTACTGTTTGTTGTTTTAAAACAGCGTGGGCTAAATTGGAATTCACTCTTAAATAAATACTGTTTAAAAATATTAATTAAAAATGAGTCAATTTGAAATGAAAAGGGTATGACATTTCTATTGCAATACATTTTTTTCTTTTTAGCTGTATCTTTCACCAAAATAAATTAAATGTGCCAGGGTTGGGGTTATCTTAAAATCAAGTATGCATCTTATTTACTTTCTGGTTCTGAAATGAACTGTTGTTTATGTTGCTATAGTAGCACTGAAAGAGTAATGTCACATCGTGCAATGTATCTGAGTATAGTTAGGGGCTTACAGTATCCACAAGGGAGCTTCTACAGTACTCAATTTTCTACATCTTCAAGTACAAATTAGTCATAATGGAATCGAATGAATAAACAGACAAGTTTTAGATATTGTACAAATCAGAACATCTAAATTTGTAGCTGCTTTATGTTATATTGATTTTGCATACAGTAAATATATATGCAAATATGTGAGGATGACACTGGATTTCATAGATAACTGAAGAAAAGGAATATATGTGCTGCACAGATCCAACTCAAGATTTTAATTCCAACTGCACTAGAAACTGAAATGAGTTGGTATGTATTTAAATGCTTTGTACAAGACAGACAGTTTTAAATAGTGATGATTGAATTGGCACATTTCAGGTACCGGTAAGTCAGCTTTACTTGAGCTTTGGATTCCTGGCTTGCTGACCTATCTTCATTTGACACACTTTTGCAGAAAGATGTCATTCCTTTCCTTGTGCTTTGCTGCTCGGTTTCATTATTATCCCACTTTTATACTCCTCTTGAAAGATGTCATTTGATTTCTCTGTGTACTGAAACTCAAACTTTCCCACTTAGCAAAGATGTCAGTTTTTTGCATGTAAGCAGGTGTCCTAAAGTACGACTCTACTGTAGTATCACTCACCTAATGTTCTTCTCTAGAAAGGTTTCAACTAGTTAGACAGAAAGGTAAGTTATTGAGTTGGTACACGCATGTACATATAATGCCGCGTACACACGAGCGGACTTTTCGACTGGACTGGTCCGACGGTCTATCCGACGGACTTTCGGCGGACTTCCGACGGACTTTCCTAACAAACGGACTTGCCTACACACGATCACACCAAAGTCCGACGGATTCGTACGTGATGACATATGACCGGTCTAAAATAAGGAAGTTGATAGCCAGTAGCCAATAGCTGCCCTAGCGTCGGTTTTAGTCCGTCGGACTAGCATATAGACGAGTGAATTTTTTGACCGGACTCGAGTCCGTCGGAAAGATTTGAAATATGTTTTTTTTCTAGGTTCGCCGGACTTTTGGGAAAAAAAGTCCGCTGGAGCCCACACACGATCGAATTGTCCGATGGAGTCCAGTCCGCTGGACCAAGTCTGCCGGAAAGTCCGCTCGTGTGTACGCGGCATAAGAGAAAAAAACTGAGACTCTCACTGTGCCACATCCAGTATGCAGGAACACAATATATGTAGGAGCAAGTCCCACCAAAATGCTGTATATATTAATAGCCAAGTACACACCAACACAGGATGGTGCTGTGGGTGTACACTGTTAGATAACACAGTGCTATGTACTAATCATGAAGCATATGTATTTTTGGTGGGAAGAAATATAGACTTTATAGGCTTCACTTATAAAAGAAAATTTTATTTAACAATTCACATACAGATTATAAATACATATATAAAACAGAAAAGAAAGAGGGCGCACCAACCTAGTGCATTACCACTGATAAACTTTAATGCAGCATAAAAACAGTAAAAATTATACTCACAAACGAGCTAGTAAAGATAGCTTTCAAAAGGGCGCAAAAGCGCTGTTTCTGTGGATCGACACCCCAGGACCTGTTGCCGAGAGGATCAGACCAGCGCAAATGGCTGATGGCTTCATATATAAAAACATTACTGTAACAGACTACAGTTGAAACTTGATATCTCCAATTACAGCCGCTTGAATCGGGGTCGCAGAACCTGAAGACACAATGGTGATCAACACGGCTGGAGAAACAGGGTAGTAATAATGAAAAATCTCTACATGTTTCGTGGAGACCACTTCTTCAGGATTTTATATAATTTTTTCTGAAAGACATCAAGTAAATATATGCAGTATCTCAAAAAAGTGAGTACACCCCTCACCCCTCACATTTTTGTAAATATTTTATTATATTTTCATGTGACAACACTGAAGAAATTACACTTTGCTACAATGTAAAGTAGTAAGTGTACAGCTTGTATAACAGTGTAAATTTACTCTCCCTTCTCCCCTCCCCTCTTCTACTCTCCCCTCAAAACAACTCAACACACAGCCATTAATGTCTCAACCACTTGCAACAAAAGTGAATACACCCCTAAGTAAAAATGTCCAAATTGGGCCCAAAGTGTCAATATTTTGTATGGCCACCATTATTTTCCAGCACTGCCTTAACCCTCTTGGGCATGGAGTTCACCAGAGCTTTACAGGTTGCCACTCGAGTCCTCTTCCACTCCTCCATAACGATATCATGGAGCTGGTGGATGTTAGAGACCTTGCGCTCCTCCACCTTTCATTTGAGGATGCCCCACAGATGCTCAATAGGGTTTAGGTCTGGAGACATGCTTGGCCAGTCCATTACCTTTACCCTCAGCTTCTTTAGCAAGGCAATGGTCGTCTTCGAGGTGTTTGTGGTCATTATCATGTTGGAAAACTGCCCTGTGGCCCAGTCTCCGAAGGGAGGGGATCATGCTCTGCTTCAGTATGTCACAGTACATTCATGGTTCCCCCAATGAACTGTAGCTCCCCAGTGCCAACAGCACTCATGCTGTCCCAGACTATGACACTCCCACCACCATGCTTGACTGTAGGCAAGGCACACTTGTCTTTGTACTCCTCACCTGGTTGCCACCACAAACGCTTGTCACCATCTGAACCAAATAAGTTTATCTTGGTCTCATCAGACCACAGGACATGATTCCAGTAATCCATGTGCTTAGTCTGCTTGTCTTCAGCAAACTGTTTGTGGGCTTTCTTGTGCATTATCTTTAGAAGAGGCTTCCTTCTGGGATGACAGCCATGCAGACCAATATGATGCAGTGTGCGGCGTATGGTCTGAGCACTGACAGGCTGACCCCCCACGCCTTCAACCTCTGCAGCAATGCTGGCAGCACTTATACATCTATTTCCCAAAGACAACCTCTGGATATGACGCTGAGCACGTGTACTCAACCTCTTTGATCGACCATGGCAAGGCCTGTTCTGAGTGGAACCTGTCCTGTTAAACCACAGTATGGTCTTGGCCACCATGCTGCAGTTTCAGGGTCTTGACAATCTCCTTATAGCCTAGGACATCTTTATGTAGAGTAACAATTCTTTTTTTCAGATCCTCAGAGAGTTCTTTGCCATGAGGTGCCATGTTGAACTTCCAGTGACCAGTAACAGAGAGTGAGAGCGATAACACCAAATATAACACACCTGCTCCCCATTCCCATCTAAGACCTTGTAACACTAACGAGTCACATGACACCGGTGAAGGAAAATGGCTAATTGGGCCCAATTTGGACATTTTCACTTAGGGGTGTACTCACTTTTGTTGCCAGCGGATTACACATTAATGGCTGTGTGTTAAATTATTTTAAGGGGACAGCGAATTCACACTGTTATACAAGCTGTACACTCACTAATTTACATTGTAGCAAAGTGTAATTTCTTCAGTGTTGTTACATGAAAAGATATAATAAAATATTTAAAAAATTTGAGGGGTGTACTCACTTTTGTGAGATACTGTAACTGAATGTTATTCAGAATTCCTAGAAAGATCCTTTGATAGGATGTGTTCCGGGTCCAACATGTTGCTGGATATCATCCAAAGTTCATAAGGGATCCTCTAATGGGATATAGATTAAGGCCCCTTTCACCTGGGGCTGTCTGTTTTTACTACTCCGCTTGCTCAGCGGGGATTGCTCCATTGATCCCTGCTGAGCCGGCGGATGACAAGTCCGTTTCTGCACTCTATGCAGGGACGGACCTGTCAAAGAGTCCGCTCTCCCCTATGGGGGGATCGGATGATTACGGACCACCTGTCAATTTTCATCCGATCCGGCAGACGGTTGGAAAATAGGACATCCATCCGTCTGGATTTTGCGGAATGGATCAGATCAGGACAGATCAGATGTCAGCGGACATGTCACCACTGACATGTGACGCTCCATAGAGCTGTATGGAGCGACCCGAAAAAACTGACAGGCGGATCTGAACGGTCCGTATGTGTGAAAGGGGCCTAAGACCAACCCACATATAAATGGTTTTGATGGGCCATTACATGTGCCTGAATAGCATTTGAAGCCTATGAGGGTATCCTTTAATGAAATGGGTTGTGAGACCAACCCACATATAAGCAGAGTCAGAGTGAATTATGGCACATATATCAAGCATACTGGAAAACTGACAATTAGAGGTGCCCATATCATCATGTATAGCCTTCATATAGATTGTAGCATGGCACCCTATACCATTCGTTTGTTGCTGTTGGTAGCTAGATTCACATAGGAAAGTTCATCCAACTAGGGTAAAAGGAGTGGCATCTCTTAATAAACTTTGAATGACATCCAGCCACATGTTGGTCCCATAACATATCCTATCAAAGGATCTTTCCAGGAATTCTGAATAACATTCAGTTACATATTATTACCCAATCTTGAACATCAATATGGAGGGGAGGCTTTAATTTTGTGACTTAGTTCACATAGACTGTGTCCCCAACCGGGGCATATATACCTAAGAACATTCTGAATTGCAAAATTTTATTCCCATTTTTTTTAAGTGGGGGATGCTCACATAATTTCTCACATAACTGCAGCTGCCATGCCAAAGTCATTTGCTTTACTCAGAATCTCCCTAGGCCCCCCATTGCATCCTTGAAGCCCAGGTTTCTGGATGGATGGGGAAACCAGGAGAAAGTTTTAATTACTTTTGCACTTTTTTTTTTCAATCAAGTAGTTTTTATTGAGTTTTTTCATTACACAACAAACAGTTTAGAGACTAACCACCAGTGCCAGATTTTAACAATTTTTTTTAGGACTCCTCCAAACATATGTCAATTCCTTTTGTCTTAGATTAAGATTAATCACTTTTTTGTAATATAGCTAGGAGAGTATCTTCTGGTACAATCCCTAACAATGCTATTTTTGGGTTAAAAATGAACCTGTGTTAAACACAAGGAATTTAAAGTATCAAATATACACTCCCAGTAGCGATGCAGTTTCGGACATCGCCACCGCATATGTATAAGTGTACCTGTATCAGTAGTGCACCTTGGACAACTTGATGTAATTGCTTTGCTCCAGGAGTGTAACTCTAATGCCCCGTACACACTGTCGGACTTTGTTCGGACATTCCGACAACAAAATCCTAGGATTTTTTCCTACGGATGTTGGCTCAAACTTGTCTTGCATACACCTGGTCACACAAAGTTGTCGGAAAATCCGATTGTCCTGAACGCGGTGACGTAAAACACGTACGTCGGGACTATAAACGGGGCAGTGGTCAATAGCTTTCATCTCTTTATTTATTCTGAGCATGCGTGGCACTTTGTCCGTCGGATTTGTGTACACACAATCGGAATTTCCGACAACGGATTTTGTTGCCGGAAAATTTTATATCCTGCTCTCAAACTTTGTGTGTCGGAAAATCCGATGGAAAATGTGTGATGGAGCCTACACACGGTCGGATTTTCCGACAACAAGGTCCTATCACACATTTTCCGTCGGAAAATCTGACCGTGTGTACGGGGCATAAAGGTGTATAGTGGGATCTATGAATGATAAATAACTCAAACACTTTGAGGAGAATAGGGATACTCTGAATAAATTCTTTAGAACTTGCTCCCACTCCTCATCACTAAATATTTCCAAATCTCTACACCACCATCCAAAGCTACCCTTAGGTGGATTAGTTCTAGCTAACATTTGTAGAGAAGAATATATACCCCCTGTGAGTCCCTGTTTAGAGCATCTTATATCGCGTACACACGATCGGACTTTCCGGCATACTTCGTCCGGCGTACCGGAGTCCGTCGGACAATTCAATCATGTGTGGGCTCCAGCAAACTTTGTTTGACGGACTTAGATTTGAAACATGTTTCAAATCTGTCCGACGGACTCTGCTTTCTAGCGGACAAACCATTCGTCTGTGTGCTAGTCCGACGGAGTCTAACTGACGCATGCTCTGAAGCAAGTACAAGACGGAAGCGCTCGGTCTGGTAAAACTAGCCTTCGTATTGAAGCTACAAAGAACATTGGACAGGCAAACCATGTAGTAAAGGGGGGAGTGCCACATCCAATAATTATTCCAAGAAAAAATGGGGGTTCCCCTAAATGGACTTTTTAGGCACTTGAGGAGATCAGACAACTAAAAACATGTCTATAAAAATATAAATTTTATTGAAAAAACTTTAAAACAAGTGAAGCAAGGCATAAATTATTGTACATTACATACATAATGATATGAAAAATAAGGTAAAGGTGCTCTTTACACCCAACGCGTTTCGATATACGTGTCAAAATCTTCTTCAAGGGTGTGAAGATTTAAGAGAACCTTTTCTAAAAATAAATTTAATTATACAAAGAATCAGTTTCAAAAAATTCACAACACAAAATTTACAGATGAACATTAGGTTTCAGGTATATATTTTGGCACTTACATATAGCTGGTTAGTAGGATGTTTAAATCATAGATCGTTGATTCTCATAGGACCTTGCAATTGGAGTGGCATTCGAGATACTGGACTGGTAATGGATCAGTTAAACGAGCATGTATGTCAACTGTTTTAAACATCCTACTAACCAGCTATATGTAAGTGCCAAAATATATACCTGAAACCTAATGTTCATCCGTAAATTTTGTGTTGTGAATTTTTTGAAACAAATTCTTTGTATAATTAAATTTATTTTTAGAAAAGGTCCTCTTAAATCTTCACACCCTTGAAGAAGATTTTGACACGTATATCGAAACGCGTTGGGTGTAAAGAGCACCTTTACCTTATTTTTCATATCATTATGTATGTGATGTACAATAATTTATGCCTTGCTTCACTTGTTTTAAAGTTTTTTCAATAAAATTTATATTTTTATAGACATGTTTTTAGTTGTCTGATCTCCTCAAGTGCCTAAAAAGTCAGTTTAGGGGAACCCCCGTTTTTTCTCGTATTGAAGCTAGCACATTCCTCTTCTGTGATCTTTTAATACAGCGCATTCTTTTTTTCTTAATAATGCGAGCAGAAGGAAGTTGTTTTGCTGCTTATATTCACACAGAGTTCTCACAAACTACTTTCTTCATGATTTATCCTCATGCCATGACTAATATTATATTTGTGAAAAGTCAGATCTCCAGAAATTAAAGTAGCAAATTTTTTCCTGGACTCATCTTTATTTTTTACAGATTTCAACAATATAGATTTGACAATGTGTGCTAAATTATCCAAAATGTTTTTTTTTTTTGGAGGGATTTTGAGTTTCATGTTACCACAATAACCTTAATATTTTTTAGTGTTTTAATGAACCTTAATGAGGTTGGTGTCCCTTGTTAAATAGACATAGGGGGGTTATTTTAAAAAGGCCAAATAATTTTTCACTACAAGTGCAAACTGTACTGCCGTGAAAGAGCATTTGGAAGTGGATTCGCTGTGGGAACCCCCCCAAAAAAAATTACTCTTGCACATGATTGTATGATAAAATCAGCAGAGCTTCCCCTCATTTCAGATCTTTCCCTCAGATTTACAACGACTGCACTTCCAACAAGTGCACTTGCAGTTCAATTTATCAAGTGCACTTTGCAATAGTACTTTGCACTTGAATTGCAAAATGATTTAGCCTTTTGTAAATAACCCACATATAGTCTTTTTGACCTGTACCTGCCTACTCACAAACCAAATGTCCTTTTTGAATCAAAACACACAGTCAATAATGTAAGGTAACGAAAATATCCATTTATTTGGGTCAAAACAGAAATGAGGAAGGCAACACTGGAGACACTTTTGGAATGTGTGAAGTCTTTTGTCCCCCAGGACCCACATCAAGTTAGAGGACAATAAAATTGGTATCTTGAGCCTAGGGAGCACAGGGAGCACAGTCAGAAGTCAGACCAGACAGAAGCCAGCCAATCACTTTTGAGTCTTCCGTGGAGCCTTCCCTGCATGCTGCCCTGCAGCCTTCCCTCCACGCTTCGCTGCAGCCTTCCTTGGAGCCTGTGCCTCTGGTGGTGTACTTGGGGCAGGAGGAGGAGGAGTAGCAGGAGGAGTGGCTTCATCTGCTATATATGTTTTTGCAGTAAGCTCCCCTCTCAAGCCCTTCTGATAGGCTTGAAAAATCAGACCCTCACAGAGGAGGCGTTGCCCCTTTTCTAGTTCCAGCAAACTGGTGGCCATATAGGTTCCATACGCCTCTTCCGCATTGGGTGGTGTGCTGAGGATTAGGCTGGCTTCGCGAATGAGGGCTAGTGATTCCTCCTCTGTTCAGGTCATTTTTCTGGGCCTTTTGGTGGTAATGTGGAGGGGAGGCACCTGACACTCTGTGAGGCTTCTACTGGGCCCAGCCATGGCCTCCTCCTCTCTCTCACTGGGCAAGGCCTCCTCCTCTATACCTCTGGGCACAGACTCCTCCTGGCTGAGCTCATCCTGGGTCAAAAAAAGGGACATACCGGTAGTTGTAATTTTTGCTTACGCAATCACACACAATTTTCAGCTCATGACATGCAAATATAATTCTAAACAAATAGTAAAGGCTATCTTTTTGACCCCACCATTATTCTAGCTGCTCACCAATATTTGAAGTATATTTTTGCCCACTACTGTCTAGTGATATGTCTACATATTAATAATTGTGATGAAGTCATTTTTGGTGAAGCACTTCCAAAATTTTGAGGTTTACATCATTAATATTTACACAATCCCAAAGTCACCAAAAAAGTATACCTGGCTGAAGCTGGGCACATCCACCTCATCAAGGATGAAAGGGCCCAGTTCTTCTTGGGACTCCTCAGCTGGGGTGGAGGGAAGGGTGGAGGTGGAGGGGAGACTGGAGGGAAGGGTGGAGGAAAGGCTGGAGGGAAGGCTCGAAAGTGATTGCCTTGCTTCTGTCTGGTCATCCATAAATCGCATTTTTTGGTAGTACCACAGCTTGGGGACATAAACCTGGTCTGCTGCTGCTCCAGATCTGCACGACTCCTGGATCTTCCTGTGTTCCCGCCTGTACATGTTGCGCAAGATACCAATTTTAGTGTCCACAAACTTAAGGTCTGCCTGGGGGACTCGAGTCTTCACAAATTCCAAAAGTGTGCCCAGTGTTGCCTTCCTTGCCTCTCTATTCAAATATAATGGGTGCTTGACCCCCCACAGGTTTCTGTTTTCTTCATACAAATCAATAAAACGTGTCAAAAATTCTTGCTCCTTAAAAGGATTCATTTTTGCTGAAAGACAAGACACAAGATAAAAACTGTCAGTCCAAACTCCCAGTATTATATTTGGCTCAATCTAGGGTACACTCACACACACACACACACACCAAACACATTCCCCAAACACACACCCACGTTTAATCTTACCTTCGTTTCTGACGCTAGCTACTTCCGCTTGGACATACGTAGGCCAGCGTAATAGCTTTATATACACTGCGCATGTGTCATGCTACGCCTGCGTCGCCCGCCCCTGACGTTCTTTAGTACGATTTGTCCCCGCCCCTTCACTCTTCGTTGCGCAGTGGCATGATATACAGAAAGATGGCGGAGAGATTATCTGCAAGTAGCGCGGAGGAAAGCCCGGAGCCACAACCATCCAGATCCAGGAGGAGATATAAGGCCACCAACATGGCCTTTGAAGAGATGATGGAGATGGTGTCCATATTGAGAAGGGAGCACTACGATGGCAAAAAAGGACCGTACACCCGACCCAATATGCGGAAGGACAAAATAATGTCCTTAGTTGTCACAGCTCTTCAACATAAATTTGGCACTAAACGGGCTAAAGAACAATTGAGGAAGCGGTGGTCTGACCTCAAAAGTAGGGAGCCTGAACAATATTGGCGAATAAAGAAGCTGCTTAAAAAAAGTAAGTACTTGTTGTGTGTTCCGAATGAGATACTTAACTTGCATGCTGATCCATATGCTTTTCGTTTATACAGCATCGTTCGTAAAGACTGTTCTTTTGATAAAACATGATACTAAGAAAATTACGGGTTTTTTTCGCCAAATACGATGGTACAGGGTTTGGACATACATTTAGGTCTTGATAATTTGTCGTATTCCAAAAATGTGGTGATGTTGTGTAGATGTGTTGGAAAATATAATGCTTCTTCAAAAATGATTCAGTGTAATGTAAGGACAGGACACAGCAGCTGTTTCCACATCTGCACTCACGAGCACTAGTGTACTATGTGACACCAGAGAAAATGTTTGTGGGTAATACGCATAGGGGCTCCAGGGGATACTTGAGGTCTCTGCATCTGTGAAACTTGCATGAAAATGTGTATTGTTTGGCATTTTTGGGCAGAGTGAATGTAAATCCTGTCTTCAAAAGTTTTGGGGCCAAAAAATGACAATTGTCCACAACTTCTAACGAACGTTTCATATTCCTTTTTCAAGACTGAAATATCACTGTGTTTTAACTGTACCTTTTGTTTAATTCTCATAGGGGAGAAAAGACTAAAAACAGTCCAAAGATCCCAGGACCCCCCCAAGTCACCAGCCTAAAGCTGACATTACCCCAAGCCCCGGCCCAAGACTACACCTACCCGACGAGCTGGAGGAAGGAGAGGTGGAGGAAGTGTGCAATCTTTCCACCCCACCAAGTGAGTGACTGACACCCCAGCTTAAGTTCATCTATTTAGGCGTGCATATTTTACAATAATTTTTTATCCACAAATTTTAGGTGATGTTCTGGTTGTGGAAGGCCAAGCGGCGGAGCCATTTAGTACAGACAGTGCACAAAGACTCATTGGCCAGATAATGGTGTGGAATGGCCAAATTGATCGAATGCGTGACCAAATTGACAGCATGAGAAATCGGCTGGACAGCATGCAACAGGAAATGAAGAACATGATTGATGTTTTGGGAAGAATCTAATAACTTTTTGCCTAAAAACATCAATCATGTTCTTCATTTCATTGTCAAGTTTTATTTTTCTCAAATGTTTTAACTTGCTAAATACTAAGGTCAAAATTTTGCAGATGCACACGGTGTGTCATCATGTGCTATCTTCCGTCGGGGATATCAATGTACTTGTTTTGTGTTTGCAACCCCTTCATCAGAATAATGTTAGTTTGTGAGAGGAACAAAGGGATTGCACACACAAAACACGTCCATTGCTCCCCCATGATGGGAGATAGCACATGTTGATTTGAACCTTTTTTCACCTGGAATTGTGAGCATCTGCAATTTTTTTCGTTTTACATGGGTGACATCACCAGCACTGTTATTAACATGTTGAACCTAGTAAGTTCCTGTTATTTTTTGTTCTTATGGTTTTTAAAACCCTGTTGTGAAGCCCAATTATGTAAACAATGTATATTTTCGACAAATATGCCTAAACTAAAAAAAAATATATATATATATCTTTACAAAAAACAAAAACAAAAAAAAAAACAGGTTAAAAATAAATGCAACTTTCAATGTGCACACAGTAAAATGTTTTTACTACTACAATGTGTGTGGCTTATTATTTATCAATAACAGTTTGTTATTTTTTTGTGTGGTTACACTGACAAAGGGCCTTATTAACTAAAGGGAAATGCATTTGCCACTACAAGTGCACTAGGAGACAGACAAAACAAAATGCAAACAGGAATCAAAACCAAAGATTGTTGCCAAAAATTTTTTATTTTTTAGAGCAAAAAAATTAAAGATCTTGTTGCATTGCAATGGCCCCCCGACCATTAAAATAATTGACATATCTGTCACGCACTTCACGGGCGGTTTGGGGGGCCAAGCCAATACGGCCACTTTCCAGGCCTGTGAGTGGTACATCAACACAAAGTCCGGCCTCAGGCCCAACGGAAGATATATATGGTAAAGAATGTTGTCTCAAAAAAATATGCAGAATGCAGCAAGCAAAGATCACATAATTGATTTTGTATTCAGCTAGATTTATTGCGGAGAGGAACAAACGGAACAGGCTGGCCAAAATCCCAAAGGCATTCTCCACAACTCTTCTTGCTGTGGCCAGCCGGGAATTAAATACCCTCCTCTCAGGGGTAAGTGTCCTTTGGGGGAATGGCCTCATCAAGTGCTCGCCGAGAGCAAACGCTTCATCAGCGATAAAAACTGAGGGGAGTCCATCCCCATTCTGGTCATCAGGTGGCAATCCCAGGCCACCAGTCTAGAGATGCTGGCACAGCCCGGTCTGTGCAAAGACTCCTCCGTCAGACATCCGGCTGTTCTTCCCCACGTCCACGAACATAAATTCCAATTGTGCCGAGACCACCGCCATCAAAACTACACTATGGAACCCCTTATAGTTGTAGAAATAAGACCCCGAATGGGGTGGTGGCACAATGCAGACATGCTTCCCATCGATCGCCAAATATAAGTACTTTTAAACATAATTTAAACATAACAAACATTACACAAAAACATTCTTGAACAACAGCAGTTGAACATTATTAATATGGGTTATTTTTCAAATAAAAAACAAACAAAAAAGGGCCACTTATAAGATTACTCACCCCCTCTAATGGACCATTGATCAATTTGTATGTGGGGGGAGGGGTACTAATTGGGGCCAAGAACACACCTAACAGTTGCAAATATTTGAGGGGGTGGGAGAGGGGTACTAATTGGGGCCAAGAACACACCTGACAGTTGCAAACATTTGAGGGGGTGGGGGAGGGTAAAACAGTACAATGGAGCTGACAATATACATTGTTCAAAGGACTATAGGCTAGAGGTATAAATGGACCCAGGATTGCATGGTGGGGAGGTTATTGAAGGAAAATATGCATGTAGGCCAAAAAATGATTAAGGTAAAAAAACAGCCATGCCTGAAGATAAAGGGGACATTCCCAGCATATTCAAAGCATGGTAATTAGTTAACGAGGACATTTAAACAATACATTAGCAAACACTAAATACATATCATGTAATGTTAAAGGATAAAACTTACCTTCATATAGTCCTTCTGCAGGACCTGAATGATGGCAGAACAGGTCTCTGGGATTATGATCCCCAGAGCCTGGGGGGAGATGCCTTTCGAGAACTTCAAGTCCTGAAGACTTCTCCCTGTCGCCAAGTAACGTAAAGTGGCAACTAGCCTCTGCTCCACAGTGATCGCTTGCCTCATGCAGGTATCCTGCCTGCTGATATAGGGGGTCAGCATAGCCAGCAGACGTTCAAAAACGGGGTCCGTCATCCTGAGATAATTCCTGAAATCATCAGGATTATTCTCACGGATCTCACGGAGCAAAGGCATGTGCGAGAATTGGTCACGCTGGCGCAACCAATTCTTCATCCATGAACTCCTCCTCGCCCTGTTCATGGACTGGACTCGGGTCAAAGTATTAACCCCAACACCAAGTCCCCACGCAGCACGAACTCGAGAACGAGTACGTCCACGCAACATGGCTTCAAAACGGTCAGCTGGTCAAACAAACAAACTTAGAACAAATGCAATGAAGAACAGCAATGCCTATGAAGAGCGACCTGAAAATCAGGAATGAGCGGACCAGAACGGCCTGCTAGGCAGGTTATGAACTGACCAACATGCACTGAAAAGCGGATACAAACCTTACAAGCACAAACTGAACCACAGAAAACGATCGAAATAAGCTGAAGTGTGAAAAGCGCGAATCGTCTCTAACCAAACTTCTACTAACACGAGATAAACACGAGATTAGCAGAAGGAGCCCAAAGAGTGGCGTAGTGGGGCTTGAACTTCCTTTTTCTAGTCCCATCGTACGTGCTGTACGTCACCGCATTCAAAACCATCAGACTTTTGGAGTGATCGTGTGTGTCCAAGTTCGTCCGTTTTTAAGTCCGGCGCACCTAGCGTACAAAGGCCGTCGAAAAGATCTCCGGACCAAGTATGCCGGAAAGTCTGATCGTGTGTACGCAGCATTAGAGTTACTGCCATAGCTAGAATTGAGGAAGGCTTATATTTTAATGAAAAGGGCCTTGCTTGGCTCTGCAAAGCCTGCCGTAGCTGTAAGTATTGAAAAAATGATTTGTTAGGCAAATTATATTTCTCTGCCAGTTTATCAAATGGTTGCAAAATCTCATTATCAAAAAGTTGACAAAGAAGCAGAATACCAGCCTTTTTCCAAAAATCAAAATTTTCAAGTTTCGCTACCACAGGTAATTGCAGATTATACCATATGGGCATGTATTGAGTATATGCCTCATAATGGGTATCTTGTTGAATAGCAGTCCAAATCTTATGAATTAAACAGAATGTAGGATAGCTACGTTTACTATAAAAGTGGTAAGCTAACTGCACCGGTGGATCTATTGGAAATTGAGAAAATATAATTTGCTGTATGGGAGCCTTACAGTCTATACTATTCCAACCAGATAATTGTTGGAGTTGGGATCCCAGATAATACAATCTGGCATTGGGAATGGCCAAGCCTCCTTCATCTTTAGGCAACTGCAGAATTTCCAGTCTAATCCGGGGATGCTTATATTTCAAAATAAGATCTCTAAACAAGGTATCTATTTGTTTAACCACTTGCTTACAGGGCACTTAAACCCCCCTCCTATCCAGACCAATGTTAAGCTTTTAGCGCTGACGCATTTTGAATGACAATTGCGCGGTCATACAACATCGTACCCAAAATACATTTTTATCATTTTTTCACCACAAATAGAGCTTTCTTTTGGTGGTATTTGATCACCTCTGCAGTTTTTACTTTTTGTTAAAAAAAATGTAAAAAACTGAATTTGAAAAAAAAAAAAAAAAATTTATTTTTTATATTTTGTTATAAAAAATTTAAAACGGGTAATTTTTCTCCTTCATTGATGTACGCTGATGAGGCGGCAGTGATGGGCACTGATAGGCGGCAGTAATGGGCACTGATGGGTGGCAGTGATGGGCACTGATGGGTGGCAGTGATGGGCAGCACTGCCAGGTGGCACTGATTGGCACTACAGGTGGGCATTGATAGGTGACACTTGTGGGCATTGATAGGTGGCACTTGTTGGCATTGATAGGTGGCACTGTGGGCACTGTTAGGTGGCACTGTGGGCACTAATAGGTGGCACTGTGGGCTGTTTTAATTGGCACTAGTAGGTGGCACTGATGAGGCAGATGTGCCTCTTCCATCCCAGCCGGTGATCGGCTTTTTTTTCTACTCACACTGTCAGCGTGAGTAAAAAAAAAAAAGATTACCGATCTTTTGTTTACATCATGTGATCAGCTGTCATTGGCTGACAGCTGATCACATGGTAAGGGGCCGAGACCGGCCCCTTACTCGGATCGGTGATCAGCCGAGTCTCAGTGACTCAGTGATCACAGCGCGCCCGGCGCGCGCCCTTCAGGGCGCACGCAGGGAGTGTGCACAGGGGAGGCCGTCATATGACGGCCTCCCGGGAATTCAGGTCCACGCTTTGGCTGTCATTCGGCCATAGCGCGGACGTCAGGTGGTTAAAAAAGCTTCTGAGTAGCCATACAGGACAGTCATGTAAAAAATATAATAATTGTGGTATCCATATCATCTTTATCAAGTTAGCTCTTCCTATTATCGTTAAAGTCAACGTACTCCAAACTTTCCCGACTTGTTTAAATCGCTTAAATAGTGGAGCTAAATTCCTCTCCACATATGGGCTCACTTGTGATGTAACTTGTACTGCCTAGATATTTTTTTTAATCAGATTCTTTTTATTGATTTTTAAAACATAAGAAGAGAAAAAACTCTTCCTTACAACAAAAACAAAAACATACATCAAATTGCATTGCCAAGGACATATTATTATCCAAACATACAATCAATCAGCTTATGTTTCCTGCAATATTATGGTATATATAGGGTTACAATCAATCTATGAAGACAAATCTTTACGTATCTATACCAATTTCAGCTTTATCTCGTATTTTCTATGATTAGTAAGTGTGTCCTTTTTAGTACTTTGTACCCCTACCCCGCTCCCGGTCCTTTAACGGACAATCGGTCGATGTAGAGGTACCTCTCCCCCCTAAACAATGGGGGGGGGATAGTATCTGCTTTCTTACTGCCTAGATATTTAAATGTAGAGACTACAGTTATTTGAGAAGCAGAAGTTGGCAGATTGGTCCCCAGGGGGTCTACAGGTTAAATAACTGACTTATCCCAATTTATTGTAAAACCTGAAAAGGAGCCATATGTATTAATTAAAGATATCACTGCCCTTAAAGAGGACAAAGTATCTCCCAAAAATAAAAGTGTATCATCAGCATATAAAGTTTACAAAACCCAATAATATTTGATATGAAATATAAGGGGGATTTGGGGACTTTAAATGAAGCACACAGTATGTACCTCCATCCCTGGTTCAAGTGTAAGAGAAGGGAAATGTTGAACTTTAAATGAGGCTATTGATTTGTGGAGGTAGAGTAGTTTGAAAATATATTTAATTGGCATATAGTAAATACATACGTGTGGCAATACGTGTGGCAATACATAACAATGATGCATATAGTAAAATGATTTCATATATACACACATGGTGTGGACATTATGAATACATTGAAATATACATATCGATTTAATAATATAAATGATGAAAAAATTGTATAAATAAACAAACAATATATTAAAAGTTCATATATATACAGGTCATCTGAACGCCACTATGCAGTGTGGTGACTGGTAGAAAAGAGGGTATGGCCGTAATTGGTTGTAGATGATGAGTCTAAATTGGTTCCTATTAACAGGCATATGAATGCGTCCTAAAAGCCCAATGCGTTTCGTGTGTGAACACTTCAGGGGCGGATGCTCAAATTTTATCTACAATAAACAAAATAGGATTATTCTAGAAGAGCACTAAACATAACAGGAAAAGGCAAATTGCCAATCCCGTTTACTTACATAGAGTGGAATGCAATGGCATGTAGTGGACATGGGGTCAGGACCAGAGGGTTGTATATCCCAGGAGCTAAGGCAATCCAAAGCCGCGTGCCAGCAAGACACATACCAAGCACATACCAAGCACCCCCAGGACACAGATTGCTGGTCTTCATGGTGAATCAGAGTGATGTAAGCTCCTTGAGGGTAGGGACTGATGTGAATGTACAATGTATATGTAAAGCGCTGCGTAAATTGATGGCGCTATATAAGTACCTTAAATTATATTAATAATAATAATGAAGGGAAGTGATGACTGCCAAAGAGTCTATCTGGAAAAATGCAATATCCATAAATTAATTAGTGTTAGTGGAAAAGTGGATGAGAATACCCAAGTGTGAATCATAAGAAGGTGAAAGCCTTATAAGTGAGGTAGTGATAGTAGACTGAATCTGAAAATCTGTTACCCAGATTTTCAGACAGAACCTGCAAATTAAGAACTATCTTAGATATTACTTTTGCCAATCTAATGGCGAACACTTTTGCCAATAGCTTCACATCGATGTAAGTAATGGTATTGGGCGATATGATTCAGGATTATTAGGATTTTTATTAGGTTTTAACATAACTATAATAATTGCTTCATTCATAGAAAGTGGGAGATAACCACATTCCAATGCTGTGTTAAATACCTCTAATTCAGGTAACAAATCAGCTCTATAAACGTTATTATTAGGCAAGCTAGCAACGGCAGCTGAGAGTTCCTCTAGTATCAAAGGTTGATCCATCATCTCCCTATCAGCCACTGATAGTTCTGTTAATGTAATAGAATTAAGAAAAAGTTGCAATTCATCCTCCTTATAGGATACTTTACTACTATACAAGTTTTTAAAAAAAATCAAAATATACTGATGAACTCTCCAAAGTAGTTTGTACAGTTTCAGTTGGAGAAATTTGCAATTCTACTACTTGTTTTATTGGCTTCTGAGCTTTCACTATTGCTGCTAAAAGGCCCGTATTTTGCCCATCCTCAAAATAGGGTTGCTGAAGGAAATACTGTTTCACTTTTGCAATTTTACATGTATTTTATCTCATGTGTATCTAATATCTTGTTATAATTCTAATAAAATATTTTGTTACACATTTTTAAGTATGCCTATAAAGTCTACCCTTTCAGAGCCCTAGTATATGTTATCAAAGCCATTACGACACAATTGCCCTGTACACATGGTCGGATTTTCCGATGGAAAAAGTGCGATCGGATTGTGTTGTCGGAAATTCCGACCGTGTGTGGGCTCCATCGGACTTTTTCCATTGGAATTTCCGACACACAAAGTTTGAGAGCAGGATATAAAATTTTCCGACAACAAAATTTGATCGGTTAAATTCCGATCGTGTGTACACAAATCCGACGCACAAAGTGCCACGCATGCTCAGAATAAATTAAGAGATGAAAGCTATTGGCTACTGCCCCGTTTATAGTCCCGACGTACGTGTTTTATGTCATCGCGTTTAGAACGATCCGATTTTCCGACAACTTTGTGCGACCGTGTGTATGCAAGACAAGTTTGACCCAAAATCTGTCGAAAAAAATCTGATGGATTTTGTTGTCGGAATGTCCGATCAATGTCCGATAGTGTGTACAGGGCATAAGTAAAAGGGTAGGGAGCAAGTGCATTTTCTCCATACTTTGATGTAATTTTTTCCTTATGGGGAGGAACCCTGACAGTACATTGGGCATGACCTTAAATTTGAAAATAGCATCAGAGGGTGCTTGCTAAAACTTCATCATTATTTTGCTTTTCAGCTCTATATTACAAGGTTGAGTTAACAGTTATAAATGTCACAAAGCCCCTTATAGATAGATTTTGCACAATGTTGCACAGTGAGTTTTGTTATTTAACATTTGCTAAAACATTTAGACCTTTAGCATCCCTCTGGTTTTCCTTTAGCACATATTCTTAAAATTTCAATAAATGTAGCCATGCGTGTCTAACACACAGCCTTGAACCCAGTGTGATCTCAGTTAATATATCAACTCTTTGATGGACATTTAATTAAATTGCAAAGAAATGTTGCATAAATAAAATGTAGAATCAAAGAGACTTACATTTTATGGGATAATCACTGGCACAGAATATGAAACAACTACTCGTGCATGCATTCTAAGCCTATTACTATTAAAAATGCGAGAATGTGAAACACTGTATGCACCAAATTACTTTAAGACTTCATGATTTGTACTTTTTACAATTAACACACAGCACTCATATGGCTCGATTTACCATTGATGTGCATGGTTGCTCGTACATTGATGCCACATGGACATATGCCAGCCAATGTTGCCTGGGTGTGCCTAAAATAAATATGTAATTTTTCTCTACAGTATTTGGATTTATCTAAGGAGCTGCTGTGCCTACATCCCTAGTGGCAAACCTGCAGCCTGGGGGCAACATGTGGCCCTTCCCTATTTATTCTGTGGCTCTTGGGACCTCTGCAGATAAAAGTCAGATAAAAGTCTGCATTTTTTCTTACCTAAGTGCTTACTTAAGCCAGAGGAGAAAAAATAATTTTTAGACTGGATTACACTATTTAAATGGTATGGGTTATGATTTCACCCTACCTGAATCATGCTCAGTGCTGTACATCCCTGTTCATCCCTTTTCTCACTTTATATTTTTTTATAATGGATCTTGTTAAGAGAAATACAAAATGTGGAATAAATATTTTTTAACCATATGTGTGAAAATGTTGAGGTGATCTAATAGCAATGATCTGTAGCAGTTTCCTGTAACTTGTCTCTGGTCTGTGGCTGTCTCTTGATGCATGTTCCCAGTCTCCAACAACCCCTATAACTTGTATAGTCATGCACCATCATCTCTGACCATAACCTATAGCATATCTGCATTCCCTAACTCTCCCGAGTAGCATGCTTGAAGTCACTGACCATCTCCTGTTTCACGTCTGCAGTCCTTGACAGATATCTGTAGTATTAAATTCACTGAAAAATATGTGTGGCCTTTCAGTAGTGTTATGAGCCTCATTTGAGGTCCTCTATATCAAGAAGGTTGACCACCACCGCTCATTCACATCCATGGTTATTGTGTTTTTTTAATCCCACCTAAAATACGCTAACCCTGACTTTGACTCTGATCGTGACCTTTGACCTTAAACTTGACGCTAACTCTAACCCTGACACTGACATAGATCAAACCCTAAAGTAGCTATTTTATCTTTATTTTTTATTTTATTTATTTATTATACACACAATTTTCTCCTCTAGCAAAGGGGGAAAAGATGCAATATACCCGCAATGTACGCTTTTCTCCATTCAAGAGGAGAAAAAAACATAGGCGTGAGCTACAATGACTGATCACAGGCTATCACAACAATCAGGTGATTGGAAACTGGTCCTCCTGGTTTCTGATCTTTTTTTTTTTTTCTCAAACAAAAAGGTTTTATTGAGCATATGAAAAAGGACAAACAGTTCCAGAGCATGGTCAGTACATATAAATTGCAAGGTATAGCATACAGAAAAGAGAACAATTAATACACTGTATTCCTCATTCTCAACAGAGGCTAAGTACATCGCAAGACTTTATTATCAGTAATTACCCTCCACCACTTCCACTGTTCATCCATTACATTCAAGTACCTAACATATATATACATTTAGATCAATTTGTCCTATATGGGCGTTAAAATAAGCGATCATATATCAAATCTACTGGCGCTAGACCAGGGACATCCAACCAAGGGGGACCAGATTTTCTTGTATTTTGTACTGATTCCCCTATGCTGATATAAAAGTTTTTCCATACGGAGAGTCTCTCCCATTTGTGTAATCCATTCCCGCACTGTGGGCGGGTCAGTGGATTTCCAGTGTCTGAGACTTAACTTGCGAGTCTGAAATAAAGCAGGCACGGTTTAGGGTCTAAGGGTATCAGGACCTGGAAAGCCGCGTTAAGAGTGTCAATGACTTTCTTCCAATATAAGTGCAGTTTGGGACACAGCCATAAAAGATGGATAAGATCACCATGATCTCTGGAGCATCTGGTGCAGGTAGAATCTGTGCTCACTCCGGTGTGTAGTGTACCCTAAGAAGTATATAGAGTTGAAATAACCTGTGGGCCACATTCAGCGAGCAAGGCTTCCTCCCACTGCTCCTCCTCAAATGCACCGACATCCTGTTCCTATTGGGACACTGCTTTCAAAAGTGTTTCCCTTGGGAAGAGGTTCAGCAGCATGGCATAGCAACCTGATATAAACCCCTTGTGGGTAGTTACTTCAAACAAGTAGTTAAAAATTGATGTAGAGTCCAAGGCCCAAATATCTACTCCCCTCTGAGTATCTACCCCATGTTCGAGTTGCCTATAATAAAAATACATAGAAGCCGGCAGCTGGAAGGCCTCCCTAAGTTCCGGGAAGGTTCTCAATTTGCCATCTTTAAATATATGGATCATGTGTGACACACCATATTGTTTCCATTTCAGGCTGTATGGTATTTTCGCTATTTCTAGGTAATGGTTATTCTCCCAGATAGGGCTATATACTCCCTGGAGCATCCTGACCTTATTCTAAATTTTCTGCATAAGGGCGTAAGTTGGAAAGAGTTTATTGGATTTATTATATTTTAGAGCCTCTAAACCATCCGCAATCCCTCTCTTGGTCATGAAACCGAGTAGTTGGGCAGAAGAGTCCAGCAAGTTCAGTTCCAATTCCTGCCTAGGTCTTACAACCCATGCAATGTGCTGCATTTGGGATGCTAAATAGTCTACCCAGGGATTGGGTATGGTTTCTGATCTTTAGTAGGAGACTGGGAGTTGTCAGCGACAGCTTGGTCTCTGTGTTGGGAGTGTGCTGTGCAGCACACTGTCAGCACAAAGACAGTAGTGCATATATGAGATACAGATAAAGACCCACTTTCATGAGGCCACTTTCATGCATACGCTCAACGCAAAGGTACACAATACAGGTGCCCTGTTTTATGTAAGATTTCTACTTGTTTTAAATAAAGTGTTTTAAGTAAGAGAGAGCACTATGCAGTGTTTCTTATCTTTCATACAGTGAGAATTTCAGAAAGGAAGGTGTTGAAGGGGATTGAAATCTTATGAGCGCTATTCCCAGCTTGAAGGGAAGAGTCTGTAATTGGACCTTTTATAACTGTAAGGTTCATCTTTGAAGGTGTTCATGTGTCCACTGGGGAATGGTGATGGTTGCATTGAAATATTTATTGTGCAAACTTACAGATTCACAGATTCTGCACAAACATTTATGAATTGGGGACTATTGGGGACTATTATACATACGCTTTGCCATATTTTTTGCTCATGTTATAAGTATTTTGTTATGAGTATTTTGCAGGTTTTACTTTTATGAATTAAAGTGTTACTAAACCCACAACAGTAAAATCAATCTGTATATGCAGTTAAACATGCTTGTCATACTCACTGTGGAACCTAAGGGGTCAATCCTCTGCATTCTGTAAAAAGGCTGTTTGCTCCTGTGTTCTCTGATCCTCCCCTTCTTCCACAGTCCCCAAACCATCTCCTGATAGTACAGAGCCTTGGGGGCAACCTGCACATGTTCAGTTTAGTGCTGTTTTTTTTCTCTTGGGAGAGTGCATGTGATCAGCACAGGGCCAATCAGCACTGTCCAGACAGAGGGCCAATGGTTCTGCAGCCTCATAGGACAATCAGGGGAAAATAAAAACTCCTCCTACAAACTTTAACCAGACACAAGTCACAAGACTGCTCTAACTGCTGATGAGAAAAGATATTTAGCAGTTTACATTAACTAAAACTATCACATTTGCATGTTCTGTGTACTGTGGGAGACCAGATATAGTAAATGCAGGGTCCTGGGCTTAGTAACACTTTAAGCACTATGCCCTATATATTATTTGTATGTATATGTGATGAATTTATTTGGTTTTGATATACCTGTATTTCACTTGCTTTGGAAGTTAATTTGATGTATATTTAATTTCTGGTATATAGTCACTATTAATGCTGCACTTTCACTTTAATGCTGTACATTGATTTGCACAGTTTTACCTATAAAGGACATATATATATCACACCAAGACTGTTGTGTGATAGCACTATATTGCAAAAAACAAAAATAGATGCTGCCAGTGTATTTAAAGATGATTTGACAACAATGACCCATTAGATAAGGGTAAGGGTGAGCAAAAACAAACTTGCATTATATCCTTGTTAATATTAAACATTGAATCATTAACAAAAAAAAAACTTGCCAACAATAAAAGTCAATGGAATGATGATATGCAGTTATCCCAAATGTGCTTGGTTCATCATATCGCTATAGACAGTTTGATAATCCCAGAGGGTTCTTCAATGCTGTACTGCTGCTAGTATGTCAGAATGTAGATTGATTCCTATGAATACAAAATGCATTCCTGCAAATAGCAGAAGGTAACGGTCATAAATTTATATTGCAAGAACACTAGATGTTATAGATCTCAATAACTCATCAACATGTAGCAATGTTTAAACATATATAGTCTAGGCGGATTTAGGACCCATTGGGGGGGAGCTGTGGGAAGAGGCCATGCAGGCAGTCAACATATGCTCTTTGAATGTGGCACAAAGGGTGTCACAACTTTATATACTACTGAGAGTTCATTACACACCCGTAAAACTACACAAAATGGGCAAGATACTTGACCCACTGTGCGGCAGGTGTAAAGTGGCGTCGGGAGATCTGATTCACCTACTATGGCGTTGCCCAAAGCTTCACAGGTATTGGACGGAGGTTCTGGCTACACTAAATCAGGTGTTCCAGACCAACGTTCCATTGGACCCTGTTAATTGTGTGTTGGGAATTTTGGAAGGAGTGATAGAGGAGGAGGGGACGAGAATTGCTTTTGCCAGGGCTCTGTTTCAGGCTAGGAAAACTATCCTTATGAGTTGGAAATCAGCAGTTCCGCCAAAGACTTCAGTATGGATACAACACATGGGCAGGATGCTTATCATGGAAAAATACATATATCAGCATAGGGGGAACCCTGGCAAATTTGATAAACTATGGGACGTTTGGCTTGACATACCAGGAATAAGCCCCTTGGAGCTGGTACAAATGAGGATGTTAAAGGGAATATAGGTACATCCTGGGCAAGAGAACGGGTTAAATAACGCAATACTCCCAGAAATTAAGATGTGAGTTCTAGTGGTGTGGAAATGCGGCTAATAGGTAGATGTATGGTGAAGACAGCAATAAACTTGATGGCATATCAAATGTAAGGAAAATAAAAAGAATTCAAAAAATTTTTGACAATGTTGATAAAATGTAACTGTGGATATTATGGTGGAAAATCCTAAAATATGAACAACGTGTACTGTGCTTCATGTTTTGAAAAAAATATTGTATGTCTTTATGTGCAATAAAAACCTTTTTGATTAAAAAAAAAAAAAAAGCATATATAGTCTCATCCATTTGTAAGTATAAAATCAAACCATCCAATGTGTCCAAGAAAATTCAACTTGAGGATAAATCACGTTGCCTTGACTCTCAAATAAGCCTCTGTATGAAGTGATGACCTCTTCTCAGTGGTGCATACATCCACCTTACTGACAGAGGAGTGTGAAACCACACGGATATTCCACTCGCATGCACTCCATTGGGCTCAGCTAGGTTTTATTCACCTGTTTGAAGTTTAGCTTTAGGTAGAAACTGCTGCTCCAACCTCTATACTAGTCTTCACTGACTTGATATAGAACATGTTCTCTTCTGCTAAAGCTAGAACATTCTAAAATTATCTTTTAAAGCTAAGAAAAGTTTTATGATTTAGAAGCTCTTTGGACTTGATAAACACATCAAAAAGGTCCACTGTATTTGGTATAGGCTTCCTTAATGAGGGAACAGGATAGGTAATATTTGAAGGGCATGAGTGCATGGAGTTAAAAGACACTTACTGGTATGTTAACTGCTAAAAACCCCAGGCTGAAAAAATGGTGTCTGTCTCCTGATGTCAAAAACGTCTGAACACTGTTTACCCACCTCAAGACCAGACACTTTCATCCCCTTCCTGTCCAGGCCATTATTCAGTTTTCAGTGCTTTCACACTTTGAATGACTTAGTCATGCAACACTGTACCCAAATTAACTTTTTATCATTTTTTGAGACAGACAGAGCTTTCATTTGGTGGTATTTAATCACCACTGCTTTTTTTTAAAAAAAATGTAGTATATAAGCAAAAAAATACAGAAAAATTACAAAAAAAAAATCTTTTTTTAGTTTCTGTTATAATATTTTGTAAATAACTAAATGTTCATCAAAAATGTAGGCCAAAATGTATTCTGCTACATTTCTTTAGTAACAATAACCCCAATCAGTGTATATCATTTCCTCTGTGTGAGAGTTATAGAGTCTACAAACTATGGTATATACAGTATATTTGAAAGTTGATCAGTCCTGATGTACTGACTGCTTAGCCTATTTCTTAAGGACCTAAAATGCCAGGACAGTACAAATACCCCCCAAATGACCCCTTTATGGAAAGTGGACAGTCCAATATATTTAGTAAGTATTTAGTAAGAGGTATGTTGAGTTTTTTGAAGTTGTAATTTTTGTCACCATTTTTTGGAAAATGAAGAAATTAAATAATATCTGTTTTTTCACAAAGTTGTCATTTTAACAAGGTTTTTCTTAAACACATAATATGTATACATATAATTACACCTGAAAACACATTCTGCTGTGCTTCCTGAGTATACGGATACCACATGTATAAGATACCACGTGTATAAGTTATGCTTTCAAGAAGCATAACTTACACATAAATTACTGATCAAATTTCCTGACTATCTATCACAATTTTGGATGCCCTGGAGCACAAAGACGGTAGAAGCACCAACAAAATGGGACTGGTGTCTCACAGAAAAATAGTCAGTTGAACGTGCAAATGGGTCAGTTTAAGCTGCAGGCAGAGACATGGTCAGCAAACAGGAAAAGGATCAGTTCAGGTAGCAGGCAAAAATTAGAATTAGATCAGCAAACAGGCCAGGGTTAGTACAAGTAGCAGGCAGGGGCAACACTGCACTGGCGTTGCAGCAATCAGAAACACTGCTGACTTACACTGGTCTGGTGACACTGGGACTGGAATGGCAACAATCAGGGACACTGTTGCTGGCTTGAGCTGGTGTGGTGACACTGCAACTGGTGAGAAGGTGGTCAGGGACACTGTAACTGGAGTGATGGTGATCAGAGACACTAAAACTGGTGTACCAGTGATCAGAGACAATATGACTGGTGTGACGGTGATCAGGGACACTGTAACTGGTGTGGCAAGGATCAGGGACACTGTAACTGGTGTGGCAAGGATCAGGGACACTGTAACTAGTGTGGTGGTGATTAGGAACAATATGACTGATGTGGCAGTGATTAGGGACAATATTGTTGATGTGGCAGTGATCAGGGACACTGGGACTGGTGGGGCAGTGATCAGGGATGCTGTAAGTGGTGCAGAGGTGATCAGGGACACTGTGAGTGGTGCAACATTGATTAGGGACACTGTGAGTGGGTGGTGATTAGGAGCACTGACTGGTGCGGTGGTGATTAGGGATACTGACTGGCAAAACTGGTCTGGTGGCATTGTACTGCTGTGGTAGTGATCAGAGACAGAGGCTGGTGGCACTGACATACTGTAGAGTGATATCAGAGCAGCCAGCCATTTAACGTGATCTCTTGCCACATCAGAACAATTTCACTATACTGTAGCTTGCTCCAGCCTGAAGACTTCCTGTCTAGCAGTGACGTATTTCCAGCCTGGGTATCCTTGCATGCACTCACATCCATCCTTGTCTGCAGCTGTGGATTTTTCAAACTCGTCAGCTGTATGATATATCTGTGCCCTCCCCATTCATTGCTATGTGTTATGGATCATGTTGGTTCCTCATTGTACATTGCAGATACCACAGTAAGCACCTTAATAGTAATTATAGTGTAAAGTGTTATCCTTTTTGGGGATTTATTTTTATTTTTCATTGAATGAAGCACTGATTTAACCTTTAGAGCAAGATTGGACATTGCATTTTATTACAGTGCTGCCACCATTATTGCACAACTCTCACTGTGTTATGTGTGGCTCTGGATTGATCCCATAATGGATGATTCAGGCTATTTAGTTTTTTTCTGTACAGAGCTATTTTTTTTTACATTACCTGCAAAACACTTGCGCTGGGTTTGTGTGCCTTCTTTTGTTTGCGCCTATCAAGTAGGATCTCATAGCATCAGGACCTGTTGGGACATTTTCAGCTATCAGTGGTTGAGACGGTTTAGCGCCCTGGTTTCTTTTTTGTATTTAAAATGTGTAGATAGTATTTGTCCCTGGAATTTATGCCTGGATTACAGCCTGAAATGCCTACCGCAGCATCATCCATTGCATTTGGTCTGGCTATCTATACATTATGTCTGTTCAATGTGATCATAAACACATTCCAATAACTGTAACTATGGAGATCTGCATACCTAGAATTATGTTGGGGGCCGGTTGCTACTATGACCTCCATAACCCTTTTTGCTAACCCACACTCTGGTATCTTGGTATTTCTAACATTGCTACATAAAATAATCATTGCTACATTAAATACTCACTTTTTGAAAACTATACAAGTGACGCATGTAACAATCTATATAGAAAAAAAAAAAAATTTTTAATGCAGTGTTAGCTGATCAGCTTCAAGTTGTATCCAAGGAAACTAAAAAGGATCATTAAAACCTTTAATGCCTTTTCACTGTATAGGAAAGTAGATTTATCTGTGGTGGTAAAAAAAAAAAAACTACTTCGGTGAAATGTAATTTAGTAGGCAATTGTTTTCTCTGGTACTCAAAACCAGCATACAGTTAATTAAAGAAAAGACAACCTTGAAGCACACTTAGTTGTCTTATGGCAGTGATCCTCTTCCTCCCACTTTGAGTTCTGTTGTACAGAAGATTGCAAGAGCTTGAATTCTATTGTACAGGAAATTATAACAGTATAGTACCAAGTTAAATTACCCAAAATTCCAAACAATAAATACCAAGCTGATATATAAATATTAGATGCCGTTTTACACTGGGGTGGCTTCAAAGTCCTCCAACTCTGAAGCCACCCCACACAGCGCGACTTCAGCGCAGGTTGCAAAACGATTTCTGTACAGAAGTCAATGCAAGCCACTCCGAAGTCACCCCAAAGTAGTACAGGAACCTTTTTCTAAGTCAGAGCAACTTGAGTCGCTCCTATTAGAATGGTTCCATTGCAATGCATGGAGTGCAACTTGTCAGGCGGCTACCTCACCTGACAGGTCCCCCATGTCTGAACCGGCACTTACTGCTTGCCTGAGCAATGAGTTGTAAATATTTGTAGCCGTGTTATTTACACACTTTTAATTTGCAAAGCCAAACAACTAACTTGCATAGCTTCTGATTAACTACTTGCCCAGTCAGCACTTATACCCCCTTCCTAACCAGGCCAATTTTCAGCATTCAGTGCTCTCACACTTTGAATGACAATTACTCAGTCATATGCACTATTTGCGCTATAAATAAAAAAGACAGAACATTTTGTAAAAAAAAAAAAAAACAAAGCATTTTCTTTGTTTCTGTTATATTGCAAATTAGTAATTTTTCTTCATAAATTTTGGCAAAAATGTATACTCCTACATTTTCTTTTTCTTTTCATTTTTTCAATAAACAGGAGAATGATTTTAAAGATATGAATCTATATTTGAAAATAAAAAACATTAAAATGAGATTTAATGCACACAAACTCAATGTAATCCCCCTTTTTTGTACAAAATTAAAGATGAGGTAGTATTGAGTAAATAGATACCAAATATGTCAGGCCTCAAAACTAAGTACATCCTGTGAAATGGCAAAAAATTGCAACCCTTATAGTTATCAGAAGGTTACACTTTTAATGCCCCTACAGCTCTTCAGTATAGAATTAACCATAAATAAGGGACTAGAAATATTGCTCTCACTCTGCAGTTTGTGGCAATATATCACATGTGTGGTGTAATCATTTACATGCTCTATGCGTGCATTTTTTGTGTTTGTATGTGTGCGCCTGGGGCAACGGGGATGCTTTTAATTCCTTTGTTATTTTATTATAGTTTATATTTTTTTATGCTTTTACATTTATTTATTTTTTACAAAAGCCCCCATGTAATAGCATTGGACAGGGTACTCTTTATGAAGACAGGGGTCAATTAGGCCACTAATCTCTCCCCTGTCATCCACTCCAGCTTCCTAGCCGGAATTCTGACAGCTGTGAAACATGGCTGATCTAAGGGGGTGTGCCCCCCTCCTCCCAGATTTCAGTTGTGCCCCCTCAAAGCAATCACCTCCCCCTCTCCTGCCTCCAGGGCCACTGATAAGGGTATACAGTCAGACATGAGTCCCATAAGGTCTGCGCGGGTGGGTTAGCAGGGGTGTACATAAGGTTGCCACTATCTGCCTTGAGATCTCCTGTGTTATAATACATGTCCTCCTGGCCACCTGCATAGTAAGTAATCCCGAGGGATGTTAAGAGGGAGGGGCTTACAAGAGGAATTCAGCTACTCGTTGGCTGAAGAGGCAGCAGGAGGTGGGCTACACTGCCTCCCACTGCCTCTTTAGTCAATGGGTACACAGGGTGTGCTGTCCATCACCTCAATAAAGTCTTCATCCCTCGGGCGTCCTGTGTTGGTGCAGGGTGGATCGGATCTGCAAAGAAGATCCTGGCAGTGATTGAGATGATGGAGGAGCAGGGTGTTTTACATCAGCATTACATAATGGGAAGCCACTAGACCTGCCTCAATTGGCCTTTTGATACCATTCATTGTAATGTCAACCATATTGCTGTTCTTTTAACAGGGTGAAAGTAACCATATACCTGTGCAGCATAGGTGTCAGCTTATTGTCACCATGTTAAATGGACAGCAATATAGGTGGCATCACAATGACTGGTATTAGGGCAGGTTCACACTAGCTAGTACTCTGAAAAGCAATAAGCAGCCAACTTACACAAATAATCATAACATTTAAATAAATAAATAAAACCTAGAGAGGGAGGGGCCGGATGTGGGCACTGAGCTGGAGCCGATGCTGAGCCCACGAAGCCTGTGAAGCTCCCTCCCTGTGATACAGGCCTAAGCTGAGGCCGCCTCCTGGTCCTCCACAAACCCCCCCGCTCTGGTACCTTTGCCTGGCGAGGACGGGCGCCATTGCCATGGTCACTGCAGGGACGAGCGGAGGGCGGAAGCCTGGCATCTATCGCAGTTGGAGAGTCTGCGGAAGGAGCCCGCACATGCGCTGCGGCATGGAGGATGAGTGACGGTGCAGAGCCGCTTGGGATGATGTACCGGTAACCGCCAGTCAGAGAAAGTGTGCCCAGGGACATGCAGTAAACAGCGACTCCCCAGCACCCCAGAACTGCTGAAATGGCAATAAACTTAAATGTCAAGGAGATTGATGCAGTATATAAACGGAAGAGTACTGTTGCTGACGGTGGATAGATATATGCATACTTGCATATGGGCTTATACAGACTGTAATATAGACTGTTATGGGTAAATGGACTGTAAAGATTGCATACAGACTACACATTGACTATATGCGCCACAAATGGTAGTGGAAATAAATCAGACCATGAAAAATAAAAACAGCAAATAGAAAGGACCTTCTGGTGCATATAGGGAAGCAGAGACTGGCCTACAGATGAAAAACAGCTTGGGTATGACGGAGAGCTTAGAGGTGCAGCACTGACAATTGTACGGACTTTGATTGCGCAAGGGGGTGCATTTGGGTTGTGAAATAACTTGTCCTGGATATAAAATAATGTGTATGGACTGACTGGGTAACCCAGGGGATCAAAAAAGAGACACCCCAAGAACGACTATGACTTATACTACAGCAGTTACCGGCCAAATTGTGAAGACAATCTGAAATATAAAACCTGCGACTGGAGACAATATATGCACAAGATGCAATTAAGTCGCACAAGCAGTTGCAGTAGTTCGCAGTAGAGGATAAATGACTGAACTTCCACCTTTATAAGACTCTGTTTAGATACAAATATATGTATAACATACTTGGTTGACTACAACTGAGTAAAGCAGCGCAGAGAAAAATATCCCCACCCTTGAACAGGAATATTGAGGGTTGAGGGAAAAAAAGGGGGGGGGCAACTAATAGTCCAAAACAAAGTTGCAAATAAGAAATGAGGGGTAAACCAGCAAAGGGGGCCACAGCCAACCCACCCAGAATAATTGCTAAGCCGGGAACCATTAAAAAATATATGGTACAGGAAGGGTGTAAAGAAAGCCCGGGGAAACAAACTGGGACCAAAAGTAAGGCCCCTGAGGGCATACAAAAGAGCAGGCTGAGAAAACAGTTAGACGATACAGAAACCCCTACAGCAAGCAGCGAGATATTAGAGGAAGAAGTTACAATTAAACACAAACAAAAAAAAAGCTACCAACAAAGGGAGAAATTGTGGAAATGTTTGCGAGGTTGGAAACTTTTATAAAAGGAGAAATAGCAACCCTACATGATGATATGAACAATATATTAAAAAGAGTGGAAGATACAGAAGAAAGGTTGGACATGCAGGGAGATGAGATAGAAAGGCTTAAGGCTCAGATGGATGAGATGCAGAAGGACCAGAGGAATATTTTGTATAAAATAGAGGACCAAGAAAACCGGAACAGAAGGAAAAACCTCCGGATCAGAGGTTTACCGGAGATACAAGGAGAAGAGGAGGAATTGCAAGAAAAAATGGATAAAATCTTTGGTCACATGTTAAGTACACCTGGTGTTAGCAGTAAAATAATGTTTAAAAGAATCCACAGGATTAGAAAGCCTGTAGAAATGTCAGGGGATGTCTCAAGAGATGTTATCGCAAGATTTCATAATTTTCAGGACAAAGAACAGATAAAGGCATGTCTGAAAAATAACCAACCAGCGAAGTATGGAGAGACAAATCTGCAGATTTTCCCAGACCTGGCAGCTGAGACTCTGGCCAGGAGAAGAACCCTAAAAACCCCTGCTTGACCAGCTTAAGTCGCACAACATTCAATATTCATGGGGCTTCCCAGCCTGCTTAATCGGACGCAAAGAAGGTTGATCTGCAACTCTAATGCCCCATACACACGGTCGGACTTTGTTCGGACATTCCGACAACAGAGGGGGGGTGGGGGGAGGGATGGGGGGGTGGGAGGAGAAGGGGGGGGGATGGGATTCGGGTAGAAGTGGGTATCTTTTGTGAAAGGTATGACAAAAGATCAAGAAGTATAGATCCCTTCTCTCATGACTGGTTCGATACAGAAAATCACTATAAATGAGCAAGGATGTCTAGCTTAAATATAATTTCATATAATGTACGTGGCCTAAATGCTCCCATAAAGTGTGCTAATATAATGGGGAACTAAAACAACTTAAAGCAGAGGTGGTATTGCTGCAAGAGACACACTTTTTCCTGGGCAAGAGCCACAGAATTTTCTAAAAAGATTTCCCAGTATGGTACTATGGGAAATAGTCAAGCGCAAGGAGTGTCCATAGGGTTTGCCAGGGGAGTGAGGTTCGACTTAGAGGAGAGAAAGACGGATCCTGAAGGGCGTTACTTATTTCTGAGAGGAAAATTGAATGGAGCTGAATATTCACTGGCAAACATATATGGCCCTAATAAAAACCCAAATAGATTTCTAATGGGGGTTTTAGCGGAGTTTATGGAATTTAAGAAAGGGGGGGCCATGGCGGGGGATTTCAATTTTTGTTTAGAGCCAAGGAAGGATAGTACGTCACATGCACGGGAGACAGGTATGGTATGGACGAATAAAGTGAAAAAGTAATTGCATCAATGCCAGCTTGTAGATGCATGGAGGACGCAGCATATCAATGTAAGGGACTACACATTCCACTCCCCCGTGCATGGGACTCTAGATTGGATTTTTTCCTGATCGAGCATAGGCTGCTGGAGGCTGTGGTCAGCACAAATATTGGAATAATGACCTTTTCAGACCATGCGCCTATGATGTTACAACTGAAAATAGGAGAGGCCCAAAAAAGGAGTTATGCCCTGTACACACGGTCGGACATTGATCGGACATTCCGACAACAAAATCCATGGATTTTTTCCGACGGATGTTGGCTCAAACTTGTCTTGCATACACACGGTCACACAAAGTTATTGAAAAATCCGATCGTTCTGAACGCGATGATGTAAAACACGTACGTCGGGACTATAAACGGGGCAGTAGCCAATAGCTTTCGTCTTTTAAATTATTCTGAGCATGCGTGGCACTTTGTGCGTTGGATTTGTGTACACCGACAACAAAATCCGTCGGATTTTGTTGTCGGAAAATTCTATAGCAAGCTCTCAAACTTTGTGTGTCGGAAATTCCGATGGAAAATGTGTGATGGAGCCCACACACACACGGTCGGAATTTCCGAAAACAAGGTACTATCACACATTTTCCGTCAGAAAATTTGACCGTGTGTACAGGGCATAACATTTGGAGGTTAAATGAAGAACTACTACATGACAAAGAAAAAGAAATGCGAATAAAGGAAGAACTAGAACAGTTTTTCAAGTTAAATGAATCAGAGGATATATCAGAAGCCACAGTTTGGGAAACTCATAAAGCTTATATCAGGGGTATCTTAATAATGGCCAGGTCGGAGAAGAAAAAAAGATCTAGGTTAGATAAAATAGCCTTAACAAAAGAAATATATGATTTAGAACAGCAGCATAAGAGAACAGGCGATGGGGAAGTGTTATTAAAACTCTGCTGTAAAAGGGAGGCTATGAGAGACCTAATAGAACAGGAAACACGAACGACATATAATTTAACTCAGAAAGAAAGGTACCTAAGTGGGAATAAACCTGGGAAATTCTTGGCGAAGGTATTAAAAAAAAAGAAAACAGCCAACTACATAGAGAAAATAAAGACAAGTACAGGGGACCTGAGACATAGAACCTTGGAGATCGCTAAGACCTTCCAAGAATATTATGGGGGGCTATATTCAATAAACAAGAAGGATACAATAGAAGAGGTTGAAAAGAAACTTGGGAAAATAAAAGCTTTTTTAAAGGACACAGGTTTAAATAAAATAGCAGAAGATAATCTCAGTGATCTAGAGGCCCCCATAACAGAAGAAGAGATAAAAAAATGTTAAAAGAAACACCGGCCGGTAAAAGTCCTGGACCTGATGGCTTGACAATATTATATTATAAAAAAATTCAGGACTTTTTAATCCCCAAAATGTGCTCCTATATGAATGGGATCGGGGCAAAATGGGAGATGAGGAAGGAGGCACTGGAAGCCACTATTACCTTCATCCTGAAAGTAGGTAATGATAGCACACTCTGCTCTAGTTATAGACCCATATCACTCCTAAATACGGATACTAAACTATTCGCAAAGGTACTAGCTGGAAGGATGAAAACCATAATGAACGATATAGTACATTCAGATCAGGTAGGTTTTATACCAGGAAGAGAGGGAGGGATAATGGTATCAGAACACTCCTGGCAGTTCAGAAAATAATAGACAGTAGAGCCCCAGGACTACTCCTGTCAATAGACGCTGAAAAAGTTTTTGACAGGGTGGACTGGGGCTTTATGCAGAGCATGTTGGAGGAGATAGGACTTGGGGTAAACATTGTTGGAGAAGAGGTCCATAAATTAGTGACCTATGCGGACGATATTTTATTTTATATAACTCGCCCTAGGATAACCCTCCCAAATATGATGAAATCCCTAAGAGTACGGGGAGATATCTACTAGTAAGATAAACCCGGCTAAGTCGGAAACACTAGATATTAATAAAGTAAAAACAGGGGAACACACTTATCAAAAGGACTTTCCATTCGTGTGGGGGAAAAAAACCTGAAGTATTTAGGAGTTAAGTACATCAAGATAGATTCTATACCAGGCCAATTTTGTACCACTTCTCAATTATACCAAAGGAGACTTGAATAGAATCACAATAGGACAGCTATCGTGGGGGGGAAGAATCAATATATTAAAAATGGTAATAAGTAATTATGGTAATTATGTACAAGATGCAAATGCTCCCAATCCCACTCCCACGGCTTACTTTAAATCAATGCATACTATGTTTTTAAGGTTTATTTGGAGAGGGAAAAAAACACGTATAAGTTTTTCACAGTTGAGTAAAGATAAGGCGAGGGGCGGGTGGGGGGCACCGAACATCAGAAATTATTACAATGCAATTATACTGTCACAAATAATAGAATGGGCAAAAAATAATAGGGAAAAGCGATGGGTCAAAACTGAAAGCACAATTTGTAAAGTCACAATGGGGAAGATAATATGGATCCCAGCACAAAATAGAAAACTTAGTACGGACATACACATCATCACTAGTAATGCACTAAAAATATGGGATAATTTTCACAAAAGGGAGAAATGGGAGTACAATTCACCTTTAATTCCACTGAAGGATACAGAATACTTCACACCGGGGATAGAGGCATTATTTGGTAAGTGGATTTTACAAGAGGATGCACAACTAAAGGATATAATGGAGCAGGGTAAAATGTACACATATCAGGAATTAAAAAACAAAGGGGAATTGATGGTCATAGATGAATGGCGGTATAGCCAATTGAACCACTTTATTGAAACACTGCCTCAGCCCATTAGATCAGCTGAAAACTTATGGCCTTTGGAGAAATTATGTGTGGATAAAGTAGGGAAGCGGGTGATCTCTAGGATATATAGATTGAAATGAAGGGGTCGGAGATTCTGCCATACATCAAGAAGTGGGAAAAGGAACTAGGTATACAGCTCATAGACCTAGAGATTAGGTAACTACTGAGGAGGGTCCATGCCACGTCGGTAAACTGTAATATGATAGAGTTAAATTATAAATGTTTGGCGAGGTGGTATATAACTCCTAATAGAGTACACAAATACCAGAGAAACATCGCAATTTTGCTGGCGGGGGTATAAAGAGATAGGGACTATGGCTCACATTTGGTGGCATTGCCCGGATATTAAAAAATACTAGGGGGAGATCAGACAAATCACCAGTGGGATAACTAACATAGAGGTCCCATACGACCCGTGGGGGTGTTTATTCCACGGGATTAGAATGCCAACTGGGAAATACATGAGAACGTTACTACCACAGCTCTTAAACGCCGCCAAAAGCCTTATACCTAGATACTGGCAAGAAAAAGGAAGGCCCACGGTGAAGAATTGGTTTAACAAAATTAATGAAATTCAAAGTCTAGAATACTTAAGGTTCATTGAGGGGGCGGGAATGGAAGAGTTTGAAGAGAAATGGAGGGAATGGGCAGAGTACGAACGCTCAATAAGGATTGCTGAAGCGATGGGAGCATAAAGTAAAAACCAGAAGATGCCCCAAAGTATCTACTCAGTTTGATGGAGATTAAGAAGAGGGGAAAAGTTGAGGTCAGAACCGATATGAGGAAGGGTGAGAAGGAGATGGGGTTGATGGGGTGGGAGGGGGGGTAAGCTTTCGAGAAGGGGGGTGAGAGGAATGCGTATTGGGGAATGTATTTTTGTATGTGTTTTTAATTGCTTGTATCAGTTGAGGCGGTGTCTCACTAATTGTAAAATGTTGTTTGATACAGATAAAATTAATAAAGAAAAAGAAATAAAAAAAAGAAAAGTCAGGCCCCTAGTAACAATGTGAAACCAAGGTAGAAGCAGCGAGATATAGGGACAAAACTTTTACTTTAAATTGCTTAAAGGGCAAGTTCACCTTTGCAGAGAAATCTGTAGGTTGAACTTACACAGAACCCTTCTCCCGGTCTGGCTGACCATGATCGCGGCAATCACCCGCTAGGAGACATTGGGTAGCCGCCTCACCCGTCCGGGGCTTAGAGATCCCCCACAAGTTAATCTCCAAAACGTACCCCGTAAGAAGGTACATTTGGGAGCATTGTAATTGGTCGGTGCCGTCACATGGGCGGCGCTGACCAGAACGCGCGTAACCTGTACTGTCATTGCAGGCAAAGAGGAGAGAAAGCTGTGGGGATTTCAAAACCCCAGACCAGTACATCGGCGATACGATTCGTCAGTGCGGGTGGTCACCGGGCTCCGGGTTAGCGGGACCGGGTGCAATGGAGGGGGTTCCAGAGTGAGTTCATCTGGTGGATTTTCCGTAAAGGTGAACTTATAATTGTAAGTTAAAATGGCTGAAGTGTTTGCTTAAAGTGATAATACCACCCAAGAATCATCTGCTGGCTTTTTAACCCTCACAAATGGTGAAATTGTCCTATAGTAGTTTGTTTCTATCCCTTCCCACAAAGCAACAATGTTGCTCTTGCAGCTTCCACTGAGGCCACTCAGAAGTGTAACTAAAACCTTCAGGGCCCCGGTGCAAGAAACCATAAAGGGCCCCCCATGCTGGGCCCTTCCCTCCAAGCCCAGAGCCCTTTCCACTGATCTTAGGACCCTTTACTCCTGTTGCGGAGCCCTTTATCACGTTTCCGCAGTGGATCCTAACACAGGTGTTTCAAACTGGAGGCCCACCAACTGTTGCAAAACTGCAAGCCCCATGAGGCATTGCAGGACTGACAGTTACAAGTATGACTCTCACAGGCAGAGGCATGATGGGACTTGTAGTTCTGCCACAGCTGGAGGGCCACCAGTTTGAGACCCCTGTTTTAACATGTTCTGCATGCCATCCTGAACACCAGGGCCCAGTCACAAGTGTGACCTTTACAACCCTGGTAGTTCCGCGAATGATGTCAGTAGGGCTGTGACTAATGTCACTCAGTAGGACAGCGGACGTACTCAATAGGGCCCCTTCCCCCGCTCTCCATCCTAAAAGCATAGCCCACAGCAGCCAGCAGGAGGGGGGGAAGCCAGCATTGCTGCGGGGGGAAGGGGGGGAACTGGGGAGCATAAAGGGGCAGCAGGAAACAAGTAACCTGGATACAAGGCCGGTGTAATGTTTTTTATCTACACAGGCAAAGGTGCACTTTGCCACTCCCCCCGCCACCATCATTCTCCCACCAAATCCGACACACACAGTAACACACCTTCTCTATTTCTTTATAATTACGACGCTATGGGCCTTAAATGTGAACACAACCACATTTACAAATATACCATATAATGTTTTGGTAACCAAAATCCCCAGTGCTATAAACATTTATATAGTGTTATGTTAAACCAAAGTAATAATCTCATATCATATAAAAATGTGGGGTATTGTGACCAAATTCCCAGTGCTGTAAACGTGATTGTCCCCCCAAAAAAAAATTAAAAAAAAAATTTGCATATAATTAATAAATAAAATAAAATGTGTATAACAATTAAACAGATGGTTAATAAAATCTAATCAAATGCATAACGTGGTATACACATAAATAGTTAATACAGTTCATAAAAGTGCTGGTATTTGAAATCATGATTCCAGGGCTGCAAGCATATCCAAATAAAGTGTGACTGCTCCCAAAATCTTTAAAACACTCTTCATTATTTAAATCAGTGTCCCAATAAATAACAACAAATATTTCAGTCCTTATCGAAGCTTCACAGCCACACCATCCAATGTTGTACTTCACCACAGTGCTCCAGTGTCCAAAATAGCAGCTCACCTTAAAATCAAGCCTATAATAACATTCAGGTCTGATAGCGCTTTAGGAACAAAATTAGTGGACCCCCCCAAGCAGTGTTCTCGTTAGTCCATAGGATGCACCAATCTGCCTATCATAAGAAGTAAATAAGACTCCATAGCGTAATACTGCTTTAAATTAAAACAATTTATTTCAGCAGTAAACAATCACATTTAAATTGCACTCAAACGAGTGTAGCAGCTCATTAAAACAGCCTACAGCAGCGTGTCTCCCGATCGTAATCCATCTATGGCATAGAATGTGCAGGTTACCAGACGGGAGCGGTCTCGGGGTACGGTGCAATTCTCTTACCTTAAGCCAGCAGCAGGAACAGCTTGGAGGCAGAAGCGGGAGCCAGAGTCGGGCGGGGAGCACCTGGAGCGGAGCTGGGAGTCTGAACTGGCGATCCTAGCTGACTACTGCTTACATCGCATGGTGGCTCATGTCATGTCTCCCGGAAACACTTAGCACCTGGCTGGACAGGACGGGCAACAGATAACAGGAGTTTCAGCGGCTGCAGGAGCTAAGAGGAAATGGAGGGGATTGCTTCTTCTCTATGCCGCCCTTCCTATCCAAGTGTAGACAAATGTGACAGGAGTGCGGCATGGACCCCCTGCAGCATGGGGCCAGGTCGCAGTTGCGACCCCTATAGTTACGCCACTGAGGCCACTATAGATGGACCTTGTAATTGCCAAAGCCATTTAGAATAACAGTGAGCTGTGGTGGAGACCTCTCACCATTGATGTCCTTAGATAAACGTCAAAAGCCAGCATATGATTCAACTGGTTACCCACCACACAATATCAGGTGACAGGTGTCTGCCTTTAAATCTCAGCGATGGATGGAAGACTAGCTATTAATGACCTGTTCTTGGTTCACTAATCAGAATGGTTTCCAATCAGAACACACAATTCATATTTATTCTCAATGTTTCCTTTGCAAGAGAACCTTGTGAATTCTGTGTTCTGCCCGAGTTGGAATGAAGTGACACTGGCATACAGATTCACAACCAGATTCCCTCCAACCCTGAATTGCAGTGCTGAATGCTTCTTTTATACTAAAATACTGCCAAAAGAATAAAAGATTTTCAAGTAGCAGTTTTTTTTTTTTTTACCTACTGGTCCAAGATATTCAAAAACACTTGGGGAAAAGCCAATTGAAGCCTGGATTTGTGTCAGCCCTGATGCCAATAACCAACGCAAAAAGTATTATATTAAAAATTGTGGTGATCATTACAGAAATGTAAAGTTTGCTGACAAATCTTCTCCCTTCAACCTCTTAAAGCACCAGTCTCAAGTAAGCATTTGTTCAAAATAAAATAAAAATATTGTTTAATATATTACTTTTACTTTCTCTTTGTCATTCTGATTGAATAATTAATTGTGAAATGCTTCAGTAGTTATCTATTTCAGAGAAAAATTGAAATAAAACAATATATTTTCGAGACTTAAAAATAAATAAATAAATAAATAAATAAATAAATAAAAACAACACTTTTATTAATGGATTTGAAATGGCCTCGGCCCTTTATTATTGGTGTTCATTTTACCAACCATAAAACCATATCCAAAGTATATATAACCTAACACTTTCACTTATATTATACCATAAAATTATCATATTTAACTCAGCCATAACAGCTCGAGTTAATAGGAAACATGTTTAATATCCACAGAACTATCCCTCTTCATGAGAAAAGGACTAAACCACATACGGTAATAAAAGCCGTGACGATGGCTGGGGCGCTCCTTCTCTGTTGATCTACCACCGTCTGTGGCTCTTACACACTTTTTAAATGTATTTTTATAAGGGCTAGCTCGTGCCACATTAACATGTGACAATGCTTTTAGCCAATAACATTTTACCATTATTTTAAAAAACTGTTATCTCACTAACTGCCAACTTAACTCTTATGCCCCGTACACACGGTCGGACATTGATCGGACATTCCGACAACAAAATCCATGGATTTTTTCAGACGGATGTTGGCTCAAACTTGTCTTGCATACACATGGTCACACAAAGTTGTCGGAAAATCTGATCGTTCTGAACGCGGTGACGTAAAACACGTACGTTGGGAATATAAATAGGGCAGTAGCCAATAGCTTTCGCCTCTTAATTTGTTCTGACCATGCGTGGCACTTTGTGCGTCGGATTTGTGTACACACGATCGGAATTTCCGACATGGATTTTGTTGGCGGAAAATTTTATATCCTGCTCTCAAACTTTGTGTGTCGGAAATTCCAATGGAAAATGTGTGATGGAGCCCACACACGGTTGGAATTTCCGACAAGGTCCTATCACACATTTTCCGTCGGAAAATCTGATCGTGTGTACAGGACATAAGTCTGCCACGGTCCCATAGGTGGGAAGAGCAAATTTCTTTGCCCCTCCCTTCTCCCATGGGGCCATATGCAGAACTTACATAAATATCATAACATTTAAATAAATAAATTTAACCAACACTTTTATTAATTGATTTGAAATGGCCTTGGCCCTTTATTATTGGTATTCATTTTACCAACCATAAAACCATATGCAAACTATATGTAACATAACACTTTCACTTATATTATGTGTAAATAGATCACTCCTGCGCTGTCTATTAACCTAATCTAAGGGGCACTGCTGCAAACACCTGTGAATCTGATCCAAACAGAAAAAATAGTAAATGGGTAAATGGTGATGTTTGCGCTGTGTGAAAGGAAATGTGTCCACTGGACACAGGAAAGTGATACTATTAGTGTATGGAGAGAAGGTAATATAAAATGATGTCAAATAAAATCTCATAAACGTGATACAATCCTAGTGCATCAATTAACATAATCAAGTGAATAAAAGTAACAAAAAGGTAATGCACATAAAACTTGATAAGCACTGCAGCCAGTTCAATACAACTTTAGATGTCTAAATTAAAAATATCTAAAGCGATATCTGACAAATTAACAAAGTCAGACCGATAAAAACCCACTAAACCACCCTCCAGGTCAATATGTCCGTACTACAATCCATTAATAGATGGTATGAATTTTGCAATGGCTCTATTGATTGTTTTAAGAATTATGTCACAATGCTTAAGCTCAGGGAGCAGCAACCAATTTAAACGGTGAATAATTTCAGAAAATACAAGGATGGTATTAGGCAAAAGGGAATGTAAATGAAGAAAATCAAGTTTCAATTGAGAAATGACATCAAGAGTATGTCTCTTACCTATATAATTTCCAGAAATATGAAAAACGACAACTTGAGGAGGAGGCCACGAGGAATATAGTGAAGATAAAGTCTGGCGCATATCATTTGGTCTGATACCACCATAGGTAAAATTTATCAAACAGAAATCCTAAATTAGTACCATACACCCTAACCATAGCCCTACGATATGCCCAAAACACGTAGAAGTGTCCGATTATCCAGATGTTACAATAGATACCTGCAATTAAACAGAACAGTTAGGGCATATGTATGAGCAGTAGCAATCAGATCCTCATCTACCAATATTTTTAATAACAGTTGCAGACAAACCCAACCCAGCTGCAGTAGTAGCAGCCCCTATACGAAAAGAGTGAGATGAGATAGGAAGGTGACTTAAACCCAAATGATGCAGGCATTTCCTTAAAACAGAGCAAAATTGATATCGAATGAAGGGCAAGCCAGAGCAGTGAATCAAGAAGCGGTCATAGATTGACGGAGCAATAAAACTGGACAAATAGAAGAAGATGAAAACCAACGTAATGTAACCCAGCGACCATGACCCAACTGATCAGTTTTGCTCTTATGGATCCATATTTGAATAAAAATGTCACCCAATATCAAATCAGAAAACGAAATCCCAGAGCAATCTTTTACATTGTTAGGAAGCACCTTGGAAATACGAAAAGCTGATGGGGATTCTTGATGTAAGGGAGGAATCTGATGTGAACAGGTGGGCTTGTCCTGCTGCTGCACTCTATTTGTTGTTTTGATGTTACTTACTTCGGACCACTGTACTCTATACATTGGATTGTACATTGCATAGTCCTGACCAAAGTGTTCATTGTCATAACAGTTGCTGGTTTAATGAAGTTCTTATTTAAGGTAGGCTCAGACAGAAAAATTGATCACTTTTTGTGTGCAGAAAAGCATATGTGATAGGAACATTTAAATGATTAAAAATGATCCTTCATACTGAGGTATATGTGTATCTGTAAAAACTGTCAGTTGGGACATAGTAGGTAGGGGTATTTTGTGGGTACAAGGACTGTGGTATATGTGTGCAGTGTATACAGCTACTAGGCACAGATACTGTTTGATCATCCCCCTTTAAGCCCCTCCTACATCTCTCCACTTACTACTAACCCCTGTCCTTTGCCCCACTGACCCCTGTCTTCTACCCTAATGACCCCTGTACACTGCCCTGATGACCTCCCGTCCTCTGTCCCCAGACATTTTTTTACTGCACCCCCACATCTGACAGGCTAGATCTGGCCCTGCTGTGAAATCAGAAACTCCCAGAGCTGAATACTACTGGGTCAACCTGTGCAGAGGAGTTTAGAGATAGGATTTTCCTCATTTTCATTCCATTCACCATTCTGACATAATCTGGTGTTATCTCAGGCCTCTGAGAAGAGTGGGAGAACACATGAATCACTAAGTGGAGGTGTAGCAAGGTGGTTTGGGCTTGCTATCTGCAAGCCCAGTAAAAGTGATCGGGCAGATCTACTACCACTCAGATCACTTTTACAGGATAGCTCTGAGTGGGCTGCACAATGCAGAAACAAGCTCACAGCTGCTACTGCAGCCATGTACTTGTTTAAATCTGTTTACATTTTGGACATACTACACACATCCAAAATGCTGAACAAGTTAAATCCTTTAATGAGGATCTATTGGAGGGCGCAAAGTCTGATGCCAGCAGCCACAGTCATTCCAGCTCTAATAGCGTATATTAAGGTTGCTGCAAGTAAAAAGCTTGTTGGATTTTGGGATCAAGCTGGTACTCCACCACCAGGTGAGCTACTGCTTGTCCCAGCACCTGTCTCTTGGTACTTCTCCAATGTTCTTGACTAAGTATTCCAGGGGCCTGAAGAACTTAATTTGAAAACTTTGAAAGCAAGCTGGTCCCCAAATACATCAGCTAACAATAATGGAAAAGGACTTCAGTTCTATTTTGTTGGCTTTCAGAAACTGGGTCAAAATTAGGTACGGCCAGGGGCATTCGTATTGTTCTACTAGAGGTGAAATTCATAGAGCAGCGTAAGTTGAACCAAAGCAAAAACACACTTGCCAGTGAAAACAAAGGTTGGAGGATCAAAAATGACCAGAAACCATCGTAGTTCCAAACAGAAACAATGCTAACTAGCTATCTGGCAGCTTATATTCCCATATGCCATTGAAAGAGATGATCTGATGTCTAAGCAGGTGCAATTAGCTAGTCTTCCACCACGTGGCTCCATCCCAAAATGGTGTGTAAAAGGGAATTATGTAAGTGGGTGTTAGGTCCATTTTAAACAAAACCTTCCTGTAGTGATGTAATGGGTAGAGTTAATGCCCATATATATATATATATATATATAGCACTAACTCTCGGTGGAGCTGCTGGTTTAAAGCGGGCTGTTACCTTCGCTCTCGATACCTCTGTTAAACCGGCACCGGGTCTAGGGTCCCGTTGAGTTTACCTCTGGACGATGTAGACACCAAACACTTGAGTATATTTTCCAATGCGTTAATGAACAAATAATAAAGGAAGTAGCAGGAAAGAGGCAGAAGGAAAGTTGCAGGGAAGCTCTTTCCTTAGTATTTCCTTAGTATTCTTTAGAACATTCTTTGGAATTGAACACTTGTAGTTGAATGCACTCCCCTTGTGGGATTCAATCTTTGCCCGCCTGGATAGGCCTCTCTCACTTGCCTAGCAGCCAGTACGCAGCACGAACAAAAGTCTCTGCCACAGACTTGTTTGGAATAAAACCCGTACGATCCTCTGCCACAGGAAGTATTGCTTTGCGATGAATGTCAGACACAGTACTTGAACCTTTGAGCCAACCCGGCAGTACTATGCAGTAAGATTACTTCAGGATACGTCCTCCAACCGAGTCGCCAGGCCCCTCTCCAGACCAGCACTCTGCATCATCCTTCCATGACGGGTCCTCCCCTGGGATCTCCTCGGTTGTCCAGCTTCTTCACTCAGGACAGACAGCTCAGGACCATTCCTCTGCTGCTGTGGTAGGCCCCAGACAGGCTTCTGGGCCCACCCACACGCCACAGCGACATGGGCTTCCGGAGCAGAGGACCATGAGGTGGTTCTCTTAACGCATACCTGTCGGCCAAGAGGGCCAGCAGGTGGCTGAAAACGAACCCCTAAACATGGTGTCTGTACTATAAAAGCCCTCTCCCAGAATGCAACTCGGAGGACCACCTCCACCGAGTTGTCTTCGGGACAGAGGATCACTCATACGCTTCAACACGTTGCCTTTCCAACACCAGCCCATGGTGACAACGACACCCATAGGCACAGTGTGGAACTACACGCAACTCAGCCAAGCTGGAACAGAGGCAAATCTAACTTCACCTACCAAGTAACCCACAAGATTTACCTATCAGCGGTAGATTAAAAATCTACCAGCACTACATATATATATATATATATATATATATATATATATATATATATATATATATATATATATACATATATATAGAAGAGCCAGCTGTAGATGTCCTGTCTCATAAAATGTGGTTTAAGTAGACTGGGAACATGCTCTAGGTAGAATGCAAGCAGGATGCAAAAGGTCTTTAGTTCAAGTGTTCTCTAGCGTGAGTGCTAATCAGCCTGAAAATCTTGGGAGAAGTGTATAGATTCTGGAGGTGCAGCTGCAGTAATCCTGTCTCTGGTACAACATGAAAGGAGTCATGAGCTGTATGCATAAAGCCTAATGGGCAAATCAGAGCCCTCTGAGTGACTACAAATGACCTTGGGAGTGGGAGAGTAATATCAAGGAGTGTACAAGGCTGGGTAGAGCTAAGAAGTGGGACAAAGGAAGAAAGACTAGTATACTATAGGAGGCCCCTTGTTAATCTCGGCTGGCAGAGCAGAATGCTACAGATATACTATATAGGGATTGAACACTGTGGTGCCCCCAAGGAGAGTAGAGATAATAAGGGAAGATGGCTTATCAGTGATGATCAATGTGAGGCTTTCACAATTGACTGCTACAGTCCTTCCACTATATGTGATTAGCAAATTATGCCAGGAGGCACTGGTGAGTATGTCTATGTGATGTTCCACTGCCATCTTTAACCGTTTCAATACAGGGCACTTTTACCCCCTTCCTGCTCAGCCAATTTTCAGCGCTCTCACACTTTAAATGACAATTGCACGGTCATACAACGCTGTACTCAAATTGCATTTTTATAATTTCTTTCACACAGATAGAGTTTCTTTTGGTGGTATTTAATCACTGCTGGGTTATTTATTTTTTGCTGAAAAAATTTCAAAAGACCAAAAATGTGGGGGAAAATTTTTTTTTTGTTAGTTTCTGTCAGATGATTTTGTAAATAATTTTTCTTCTTCATTGATGTGCACCGATGAGGCTGCACTGATCGGCACTGATAGGCTGCACTGATGAGGCGGCACTGATGGGCACTGAAGAGGTGGCACTGATGGACACTGATGAGGTGGCACTGATGAGGAGGCACTAATATGTAGCACTGATGGGCACCGATGGGCGACACCGATATGCAGCACTGATGAGCACTGATAGGCAGCACTCATGGGCAATGATAGGCAGCACAGATAGGCGGCACAGATAGGCGGCACTGATGGGCACAGATGATCAGGCACTGATGGGCACAGATGAGCAGGCACTGATGGGCACTGAAAGGCAGCAATGACTTGCATCACTGATGGACACAGATTGGTTTCACTGAAGGGTACAAATTGGCATCACTGATGGTCACAGATTGGTGTCACTGATGAGCACAGACTGGCATTACTGCTGGGCACTATTGCGGCTGCACTGATGATCGGGGCACTGATGATCAGTGCCCTGTTTATCTGTACAGGTCTCCCCTCTGAGGAGATGGCCTTGATGTCGCTAATGATGTCTTCAGGGGCACATCATCTATGACGAACATGTAGGGTGGTGCTGCATGCTGATGTCAGGACTTTTACATGGACTCTGGGAGCACGGGTGTATTGTATTGCTGGCAAGAGAGACTGTACAGTTTTTTACATGTACACTTCACACAGATGTAAGTGCAACTTTTAATGTTTTAATAAACTGGTAAGCGATTTTACACTATTGGAGCACTTTTTTCCTCTTATACGTCGGTCCATGACAATTGGTGTGGCTGGCTTGGAGATAAGGAGTAGCAGTCAAGTTCCATATAAGGGCTTACAACCTCTCACGGATGGTTTTGATCATTGCTCATTTTACCTTCCTAAAGATAGAAGGTCTATAGGATCTGGTAAGTGCCCTTATTATCAGAGGTGATGATGTTTACACAATGGAGTTCTTATTACTTGTTGGAGACTTTAAATTAACTTTTAAAGAAGATATCTTTCACTTTTTCACATGGACTGTATTGATTAATACATTGATTGTCTTTTCACTTAATTTAGGTTTGTATTAGTGTGATTTTGTTGGTTTTTATTTGCTTTTACTGTGGTATCACGTGAGCTAAAATCCCCAGTGGTAATCAAATATCACCAAAAGAAAGCTCTATTTCTGGGAACAAAATGATAAACATTTTGTTTGGGTAAAGTGTGGCATGACCGTGCAATTGTCATTTAAAATGCGACAGTGCTGAAAGCTGAAAATTGGCCTAGACAGGAAGGAGGGAAAGTGCCCTGTATTGAAGAGGTTAACCTCCCTGGCGGTTTTCCCGAGTGTGGCTCGGGGTTAAAGTTCAGGACCATTAACGGTAACCCCGAGCCACACTCGGGATTACATCGCAGGATCCTGGTGTCTCCTTACTTACCTTGTCTCCGGGATCCTGCGATGTCCCCCGCAGTGTCCGAGGACTCCGTCCTCCTCCGAAGCCTCTCTGTGCCAGGCTCCGTTCCCTGCGAGCGGCGCGACGCAGGGGGGCGGAGCCTGGCGGCAAATAAAAAAAAAAGTAAAAATCATAACACATACAGTACTGTAATCTTACAGATTACAGTACTGTATGAAATGATTTCACATCCCTTTTGTCCCCAGTGCTTTGGCCCATGCCCTGCATGCAGTTTTACATGATATACACTGTTCTTTCTGCCTGGAAACTGGGGATTGTCCATAGCAACCAAAAAGTGTCCCTTTACGTCAAAATTGGCTTTAGACCAGCTAGAAAACATTGATAGTAAATTAGAACACTTGCAGAATTGAGCGATAGTGAATTGTGGGGAAATTTATTTTATTACTATTTATTTTTATTTTTTTTAATTATTTATTTATATTTATTATATTATAATTTATGTTTTTGTGTTTCAAACTTTATCATACCCGGGATATATACTAGACTCTGGTTTGGACAGATTTAAGTGTGTTATTGTTAAGATTTACAGACCTACAATATAAAACGCCAAGTTTCCATGCAAAATAATTGTACCGCTTTCAGCACCTAAAATCCGAAATAATCATACCGCCAGGGAGGTTAAAGAAGCTTTGGCCTGTCTTAAAAAAATTATAGGATACTGGGTCCTTTGATACTGATAGTCCTTCGGTCATCTTCAGAGGAACTCCTTACCTCCCTTGTGGTCTCTTCTCTTAGGGCAGTAGCCAATAGCTTTCGTCTCTTAATTTGTTCTGACCATGTGTGGCACTTTGTGCGTCGGATTTGTGTACACACGATCGGAATTTCCGACAACGGATTTTGTTGGCGGAAAATTTTATAGCAAGCTCTCAAACTTTGTGTGTCGGAAATTCCGATGGAAAATGTGTGATGGAGCCCACACACGGTCGGAATTTCCGACAAGGTCCTATCACACATTTTCCGTCGGAAAATCCGACCGTGTGTACAGGACATAAGTTTGCCACGGTCCCATAGGTGGGCAGAGCAAATTTCTTTGGCCCTCCCTTCTCCCATGGGGCCGTATGCAGAACTTACATAAATATCATAACATTTAAATAAATTTAACCAACACTTTTATTAATTGATTTGAAATGGCCTTGGCCCGTTATTATTGGTATTCATTTTACCAACCATAAAACCATATCCAAAGTATATGTAACATAACACTTTCACTTATATTATGTGTAAATAGATCACTCCCGTGCTGTCTATTAACCTAATCTAAGGGGCACTGCTGCAAAAGCCTGTGAATCTGATCCAAACAGAAAAAATAGTAAATGGGTAAATGGTGATGTTTGCGCTGTGTGAAAGGAAAGGTGTCCACTGGACACAGGAAAGTGATACTACTAGTGTATGGAGTGTAGGTAATATAAAATTATGTCAAATAAAATCTCATAAACGTGATACAATCCTAGTGCATCAATTAACCTAATCAAGTGAATAAAAGTAACAAAAACGTAATGCACATAAAACTTGATAAGCACCGCAGCCAGTTCAATACAACTTTAGATGTCTAAATTAAAAATATCTAAAGCGAAATCTGACAAATTAACAAAGTCAGACCGATAAAAACCCACTAAACCACCCTCCAGGTCAATATGTCCGTACTAAAATTCATTAATAGATGGTATGAATTTTGCAATGGCTCTATTGATTGTTTTACAAATTATGTCACAATGCTTAAGCTCAGGGAGCAGCAATCAATTTAAATGGTGAATAATTTCAGAAAATACAAGGATGGTATTAGAAAAAAGAGAATGTAAATGAAGAAAATTAAGTTTCAATTGAGAAATGACATCAAGAGTATGTCTCTTGCCTATATAATTTCCAGAAATATGAAAAATGACAACTTGAGGAGGAGGCCACGAGGAATATAGTGAAGATAAAGTCTGGCACATATCATTTGGTCTGATACCACCATAGGTGAAATTTATCAAACAGAAATCCTAAAATAGTACCACACACCCTAACCATAGACCTACGATATGCCCAAAACACGTAGAAGTGTCCGATTATCCAGATGTTACAATAGATACCTGCAATTAAACAGAACAGTTAGGGCATATGTATGAGCAGTAGCAATCAGATCTCCATCTACCAATATTTTTAATAACAGTTGCAGACAAACCCAACCCAGCTGCAGTAGTAGCAGCCCCTATACGAAAAGAGTGAGATGAGATAGGAAGGTGACTTAAACCCAAATGATACAGGCATTTCCTTAAAACAGAGCAAAATTGATATCGAATGAAGGGCAAGCCAGAGCAGTGAATCAAGAAGCGGTCATATATTGACGGAGCAATAAAACTGGACAAATAGAAGAAGATGAAAACCGACGTAATGTAACCCAGCGACCATGACCCAACCGATCAGTTTTGCTCTTATGGATCCATATTTAAATAAAATTTTCACCCAATATCAAATCAGAAAACAAAATCCCAGAGCAATCTTTTACATTGTTAGGAAGCACCTTGGAAATACGAAAAGCTCAGAAAAAACACAAACAAAATACAACACGAAATAACAATGATTCGTAAACTGAAAAACAAAGAACTTTTGTGTAAGGACAAATCTTTTCCAAAAGCTCAATAGAAATAGGCAAACAAGAATCATGAGTGACATTCAACTTCCGATAACCCTTCAAACTTGTTTGACGGAGAAGAAACTCAAACAAGGAGGGAAACCAAGCAATTTGGCAGAAAATGAGATTTCAGCCAATTGTTTCAAGATATGTGAATAGGAATAATTCTTAATCATCAACTGATCTAAAAAGGACAATATCAATTGCTCAGAAAAAAGCATCCAAACCTGCCCTTGAGAGTCCAGGAAATAACGCCATGAATTCCACGCGGCATTGTAATCCACCCACATGGAAGGGGCTAAAGAACTGGTGATGGCAAAACCAACCTGTATTAAACCAGGTCTCAAAGTTTGAAAACTATCCAACTGCAAATGGGATAGAGAATCAGCCATGGAATTATCAATGCTTGGCACATACTTAGCCTTTAACCAAATATTTAATTCTAAGCATTTAAAAAACAATTGTCTAATACAGCGTACACACGAGCAGACTTTTCGACCGGACTGGTCCGACTTTTTCGGTCAAAAATCTGACGGACTTTAGATTTGGAAACATGTTTCAAATCTTTCCGATGGACTTGAATCCGGTCGTAAAGTCTGCTCGTCTGTATGCTAGTCGGACGGATGAAAACCAACGCTAGGGCAGCTATTGGCTACTGGCTATCAACATTCCTTATTTTAGTCTGGTCGTACGTCATCACGTACGAATCCGTCGGACTTTGGTGTGATCATGTGTAGGCAAGTCCGTTTGTTCGGAAAGTCCATCGGAAGTCCGCTGAAAGTCCATCGAATAGACTGTCGGACCAGTCCGGTCGAAAAGTCCGCTCGTGTGTACGCGGCATAAGGACCGCTAAGACTGGTAAAGATTTAGATGTCAAGCAGGTAATAGCATATACCACAGTCTTACTATCCGAATGCAACAGAATTCTACAACTTGGAATACAAGAACCCCAAAGTTCAAGGAAAATAAAAACTGGGAATATTTCCAAAAGGGTTATGTTAGTAGTCAAACCATTGTCACACCACGAAAGGGGCCATTCTCCTGCAGACCAATGACCATGTTAATAAACGCCATAACCAACAAATCCAGCAGCATTCATTATTAGGTCAAGTTCTTCTGAAGTACAAAAAGGGTCTTGCTAAAACGAACAACCATTAACGGAAGATAAAAATTTCTTCTACACCAGTAAATCTTCTCGCAAAGCTGCAGTAATCCGCACAAAATGAAATGGAGACTTAATGCCAATAATTGATCTATATAATCTTTTAGAAAGTACCCTACCTACCGGGATGACTGCTTGAAGCAAAGGCCAATAATCCCAAGAGGGACTGTAAAGTTCGTAAATCCACTTCACGTTTAGAGATAACAGAATCAACCAGGTGAAGAAGTCTAAACAAGTAGTAGGAAGGACAGACTTTTCTTTAACAGGAGGGACACCAAAGGAACAACAAATAATTTGAAATTCAGTAAAAAGATAGAGACATTCATGAGAATCAGCAAGACCCATAAAAAGAAAATCTTCCACGTAATGTAACAAATTGGAGGAACCTGATTGATAATATACAACCCATTCTAAAAATGATCAAAACATGTCAAAATAACAACCCGATAACGAGCAGCCCATAGGTAGGCATCTGTCAAAATAATAATGATCTTTAAAATAAAAGTCCAATGAATTAAATGTCTTAGGATGAATCGGCAAAAGTCTGAAAGCTGACTTAATATCGGCTTTAGCTAGCAGTGCTTTATGGCCTAATTTTTGGATTTTAACCAACGCATCATCGAAAGAGGAATACGAGACACTGCTGAATTCCGGGTTAATGTCATCATTCAGAGATGAACCGACAGGATAAGAAAGGTGGTGTATCATCCTAAATGAATTTGGCTCCTTTTTAGGAATAATAACCAATTGGGAAATTCAAAAATCGGCAAAGGGGGGGGGTGAAACAAATGGGCCTGCCACCCTGCCTTTTTGAACTTCTTTGAAAAAAATTTCTGTAACAATATCAACATGACGCTGAACTAAAGGTAAATTTTTACAAACAAAGCAACCCGAACCCTGATAAGAAGGCATAGGGAAACCATCACGGAAACCTTCAAGATGACGAGGGGGGATGAGAAACATCAGGCAGCTCTGCAGCTGACAAGGACAAGCATCGCTTCATCCATTCATCCCCCTCAGGAGCATCGGATCTCTCCATCAATTGACACAGAAGGGTCTTCATGGTAACACGCTCCTTCTTTGTTGATCCACCACCGACTGCGGCCCTTACGCACTTTTAATTCCTTTTTATAAGGACTAGCTCGTGCCACATTAACATATGACAATTCTTTTAGCCAATAACATTTTACCATTATTTTAAAAAACTGTTATCTCACTAACTGCCAACTTAATTCTTATGCCGCGTACACACGGTCAGATTTTTCGCTGGGAAATGTTCGATGGGAGCTTGTTGTCAGAAATTCCGACCATGTGTAGGCTCCAACAGACATTTTCCATCGGAATTTCCGACAAACAAAATTTGAGATCTGGATCTCAAATTTTCCGATAACAAAATCCGTTGTCGTAAATTCCGATGGCGTGTACACAATTCTGACGCACAAAGTTCCAAGCATGTTTGGAATCAAGCAGAAGAGCCGCACTGGCTATTGAACTTCATTTTTCTCGGCTCGTCGTATGTGTTGTACGTCACTGCGTTCTTGGTGGCATTTCCAACAAGATTTGTGTGACCATGTGTATGCAAGACAAGTTTGAGCCAACATCCGTCGGAAAAAAAACATGGATTTTGTTGTTGGAATGCGCGATTGTGTGTGCATTAGTCTGCCACGGTCCCATAGGTGGGCAGAGCAAATTTCTTTGCCCCTCCCTTCTGCCTCCTTTTTTGCCAAATGGCAGTTTATAATTGGGATAATGTGCCACAACTGCAAGCCAAAAGTATTTGCTCACAGTTGCAGCACAGCTGCCTGTCAACTCAAGATGCTGCTTTAAATTTGCTGCAGCATGTGAATAGCCTCCTCCAGCTGTACTTTAGACTTTAGGTGGCAGGTCAGGTGGCTGCCTGTGTGAATGATGTAAAGAGGGCTCTTGGGACCCTGAGGTAAGGGGGAGGACTCTGAGAACCCTGATGCAAGGGGATTGACTCTGGGGACCCTGATGTAAAGGGGGGTGGCTATTGGGGCCCTGATGTAAAAGAAGGACTCTAGGGACCTGACGTTACTAGGGAAACTCTGTGGACCCTCCTTTAAGTGAGTCATTTTAGGGACCCTGATGTAGGGCGGGGGTGCTCTGGAGACTCTGATGTAAGAGAGGATGACCCTGGGGACTCTGACATAAGATGAGGGTGACTCTAGGGACCCCAAAATTAGGTGGGAGACTCTGGAGACCCTGATATAAGGGGGAGCTCCTAATGGAAGGGGGACAACTCTGGGCACTCTGATGTAAGAAGGGGCACTATGGTGACCCTGAGGTAAGGGGGGCTCTTGGGACCCTGAGGTAAAGGGAAGGAACCCTGGGAACCTTAATGTAAGGGGGGACTTTGGGGATCCTAATGTTTAAGGGAGTGACCTGGAGACAATGATATTGGTGGGGGACTCTTAGGACACTGATGTAAGGGGGCAAGACTCTGATGTAGAGAGGGGACTCTGGGGACTCTGTTTGAGGGGGAATTCTGATGGGGATTCTTGATGTAAGGGAGGAATCTGATGTGAACAGGTGGGCTTGTCCTGCTGCTGCACTCTATTTGTTGTTTTGATGTTACTTACTTCAGACCACTGTACTCTATACATTGGATTGTACATTGCATAGTCCTGACCAAAGTGTTCATTGTCATAACAGTTGCTGGTTTAATGAAGTTCTTATTTAAGGTAGGCTCAGACAGAAAAATTGATCACTTTTTGTGTGCAGAAAAGCATATGTGATAAGAACATTTAAATAATTAAAAATGATCCTTCATACTGAGGTATATGTGTATCTGTGAAAACTGTCAGTTGGGACATAGTAAGTAGGGGTATTTTGTGGGTACAAGGACTGTGGTATATGTGTGCAGTGTATACAGCTACTAAGCACAGATTCTGTTTGATCATCCCCCTTTAAGCCCCTCCTATATCTCTCCTCTGAGTCACTTACTACTAACCCCTGTCCTTTGCCCCACTGATCCCTGTCTTTTACCCTGATGACCCCTGTACACTGCCCTGATGACCTCCCGTCCTCTGTCCCCAGACATTTTTTACTGCACCCCCACATCTGACAGGCTAGATCTGCCCCTGCTGTGAAATCAAAAAACTCCCAGAGCTGAATACTACTGGGTCAACCTGTGCAGAGGAGTTTAGAGAAAGGATTTACCTCATTTTCATTCCATTCACCATTCTGACATAATCTGGTGTTGTCTCAGGCCTCTGAGAAGAGTGGGAGAACACATGAATCACTAAGTGGAGGTGTAGCAAGGTGGTTTGGGCTTGCTATCTGCAAGCCCAGTAAAAGTGATCGGGCAGATCTACTACCACTCAGATCACTTTTACAGGATAGCTCTGAGTTGGCTGCACAATGCAGAAACAAGCTCACAGCTGCTACTGCAGCCATGTACTTGTTTAAATCTGTTCACATTTTGGACATACTACACACATCCAAAATGCTGAACAAGTTAAATCCTTTAATGAGGATCTATTGGAGGGCGCAAAGTCTGATACCAGCAGCCACAGTCATTCCAGCTCTAATAGCGTATATTAAGGTTGCTGCAAGTAAAAAGCTTGTTGGATTTTGGGATCAAGCTGGTACTCCACCACCAGGTGAGCTACTGCTTGTCCCAGCACCTGTCTCTTGGCACTTCCCCGATGTTCTTGACTGAGTATTCCAGGGGCCTGAAGAACTTAATTTGAAAACTTTGAAAGCAAGCTGGTCCCCAAATACGTCAGCTAACAATAATGGAAAAGGATTTCAGTTCTATTTTGTTGGCTTTCAGAAATTGGGTCAAAATTAGGTATGGCCAGGGGCATTCGTATTGTTCTACTAGAGGTGAAATTCATAGAGCAGCGTAAGTTGAACCAAAGCAAAAACACACTTGCCAGTGAAAACAAAGGTTGGAGGATCAAAAATGACCAGAAACCATCGTAGTTCCAAACAGAAACAATGCTAACTAGCTATCTGGCAGCTTATATTCCCATATGCCATTGAAAGAGATGGTCTGATGTCTAAGCAGGTGCAATTAGCTAGTCTTCCACCAGGTGGCTCCATCCCAAAATAGTGTGTAAAAGGGAATTATGTAAGTGGGTGTTAGGTCCATTTTAAACAAAACCTTCCTGTAGTGATGTAATGGATAGAGTTAATGCCCATATATATATATATATAAATATATATATATATATATATATATATATATATACATATATATATATATATATATATATATATATATATATATAGCACTAACTCTCGGTGGAGCTGCTGGTTTAAAGCTGTTACCTTCGCTCTCGATACCTGTGTGAAAAGACAATCAGTGTATTAATCAATACAGTCCATGTGAAAAAGTGAAAGATATCTTCTTTAAAAGTTAATTTAAAGTCTCCAACAATTAATAAGAACTCCATTGTGTAAACACCACCACCTCTGATAATAAGGGCACTTACCAGATCCTATAGACCTTCTATCTCTAGGAAGGTAAAACGAGCAATGATCAAAACCATCTGTGAGAGGTTGTAAGCCCTTCTATGGAACTTGACTGCTACTCCTTATCTCCAAGCCAGCCACACTAATTGTCATGGACCGACGTATAAGAAGAAAAAAGTGCTCCAATAGTGTAAAATCGCTTACCAGTTTATTAAAACATTAAAAGTTGCACTTACATCTGCGTGAAGTGTACATGTAAAAAACTGTACAGTCTCTCTTGCCAGCAATACAATACACCTGTGCTTCCAGGGTCCGTGTAAAAGTCCTGACGTCAGCATGCAGCACCACCCTACATGTTCGTCATAGATGATGTGCCCCGGAAGACGTCATTAGCGACATCAATGCCATCTCCTCAGAGGGGAGACCTGTACAGATAATCAGGGCACTGATCATCAGTGCCCCGATCATCAGTGCAGCCGCAATAGTGCCCACTTTCCCTCCTTCCTGTCTAGGCCAATTTTCAACTTGCAGCACTGTCGCATTTTAAATGACAATTGCACGGTCATGCCACACTTTACCCAAACAAAATGTTTATCATTTTGTTCCCAAAAATAGAGCTTTCTTTTGGTGATATTTGATTACCACTGGGGTTTTTAATTTTTGCTAAACAAATAAAAAAGTCTGAAAAAAAAAAAAAAAGTTTTTTTTTTGTTCTGTTATAAAATGTTGCAAATAAGATTCCTCTTCTTGAAGGGGCAGATCAGAAACGTAAAGGTGACTCTAGCTAACATATATACCCCCAATATCCACCAAGACACCTTTCTCAATCTCCACCTTGAACAACTTTTGCAATTCTCAGAAGGGCAACTGATTCTGGGCGGAGACCTCAACGTCCCCCTAACACCGTCAGAGGACCCTTCCCCCTGAATGTCCTCTACCTCGCGAGACATGCGTAAATGCATCTGCTCGAGGCTACATTCCACACAACTGATAGATGCTTGGCGTCTTTTTCATCTGGGAGAAAGGGACTATACCTTTTTTTCAAAACCACACCAGACGTACTCTCGTATCGACTATTTCCTGGTCCCCCACAGACACCTACAAGCGATTAAAGAAACCAAAATAGGGTCGACCACGTGGTCGTACCACGCCCCGATAACCCTGCGTTACGCTATCTAAGACACCTCGACGACACAGAGACCACCATGGAGACTGAACGAAGGCCTGCTGCGAGACCCGGACGTCCTGGCGGAGGTAGTTAGGGAAATAGGTCACTACTTTACTTCTAATAGCACCCCTGACTGCGATACCGGATTGGTGTGGGAAGCGCACAAAACAGTGATTAGGGGGATACTTATCAAACATGGCTCACGACTCAAGCAACAAAGAACTGCACAACTGGACTCACTACTAAAAAAACTACAAACATTAGAGGCAAACCACAAGCAGACCCCAACCAAGCAACTAGAAACAAAACTTGATTTAGTTCATATGCAGGTCACTGACCTTTTACGCTACAAAGCAAAAGCGGCCTTACAGATTAGCCGGAGGAAAATTTACGAATCCGGCAACAAATGCGGGAGACTATTAGCGCAATCGCTCCGAGAGCAAAGACTTGCGTCTTACATACCCCACATCATATCTCCCACGGGACGTAAGGTGTCCCTACCCCTGCATATTGTGCAGGAGTTCAGATCCTTCTACACCTCATTATACAATCTAAACAAGACACAAAACTCCCCGGAAGCGACTGCAGAATATATATCGTCATCCCTCATGCCCTCCCTCCCAGGTGAAGTAAAAACACTATTGGAAGACCCCATTACCTTGCCTGAACTTCAACTTGCACTCAGTAATGCCAAGCCAGGTAAAGCTCCAGGCCCAGATGGACTCACTATCTCCTATTACAAGACCTTACTCCCCTCCATAGGCCAACATTTAGTCAAACTTTATAATGACCTCAGTTCAGGGGGAAAGTTTCACAGATCCACACTACAGGCGCAAATTTCAGTTATACCAAAAGAAGGCAAAGACCCAAGCCAATGCGGGTCTTACCGCCCAATCTCCCTTCTGAATACCGATCTCAAACTCTTCACAAAGATCATAGCCTCCAGACTACAACGCCACCTTACCTATCTCATACACCTAGATCAAGTTGGCTTTGTCCCAACCAGGGAAGCTAGGGACAATACAATCAAAGTTCTCAATCTACTACACATAGCTAACAGCACCAAAACTCCATGCATCTTTCTCGGTACGGACACGGAAAAAGCATTCCACTGTGTTAGCTGAAAGTTCATGTTCGCAACGCTAAAGCACATAGGACTGAGGGACAAAATGTTGAACTGGATAACCGCGGTGTATTCGGACCCGATGGCTAGAATTAGAGCAAATGGTGTAACCTCGGAGACCTTCCCAATCACTAACGGGACCCGACAAGGCTGCCCAATATCGCCGTTGCTCTTTGCGTTGTCCCTAGAGCCCTTCCTGTGCCATGTTAGGTCGAACCCAGACATAACTGGAGTAGAAGTTGACAAGAGACATTTTAAAGTCTCCGCATACGCTGATGATCTGATGTTTTCCCTCACAAACCCTTCCATTTCTCTCCCCAACCTTATGAAAGAATTCAACACCTATGGACAACTTTCCAACCTGAAAATCAACTTTAGCAAATCAGAAGCGATGGGTTTGGGAATCCCTCAACCACAACTCACGCATCTCCAAACCAGCTTCCACTTAAAATGGACTGATACAGCCCTGAAGTACTTAGGTACACACATACCTCCGACATTCTCCCAACTATTTAAACTTAACTTCCCTCCCCTCCTAAAAGCTGTCCAAAAATTACTGGACAAATGGGCCAGCGGTCTACATTCTTGGTTTGGCCACTGCAATATTCTCAAAATGACAATCTTGCCCAAGTTCCTTTACCTTTTGCAGACCATCCCTATTCATATTCCCGTGGATTACTTTAACCAAATATGTTCAGCTTTCATAGAATTCCTCTGGGCAGGGAAAAAACCCCTACATAGAGCCCCCTGGTGCTATACCGCCCTCCCATCAGATCTCAAACGCCAACCACTAATAGGCAACACCGTTAAAATATGTGCACAACTGATTGACTCCTCCTCCCTATTTTCCCGCAACTCACCCCTAGGACCCATATTGGGTAACCCCCAATTCGAACCAGGCCTGAGAGATAGGAGATTTCGGGAACTGGGCGAGGAGGGAATATACCAAGCCTCACATTTTAGCGATATGGGTCGATGAAAAACGATCGCGGAACTATCAAACCCGGAGGGACAGTTTCGACTAGATTTTTTGAGAGCTCTGCAACTCCACCACTTCCTCCGCAGTATGCCACAATCCAACGATACCAACCAGGCCCTCACGTCAATGGAGGAGTTATGTACAGGGACAGGGGTTCTACTACACTCACTCTCACTAACATATGGTATGTTAATCGCACCACCAGGGGAATAACAAATTCAAAGCCTTACCAAGTTAGAAAGGGAACTAAACTGCCACTTTAGAAACAGCAAAACATAACATATCCTTAAATTCACACACAAATCCTCCCTGTGCACCAAGATCCAAGAGACAAACTACAAAATCCTTACGCACTGGTACAGAACACCAGCGCTACTTAACACGTTTTTCCCTTCGGTATCAGACATTTTCTAGCGATGCTGAGAGGAAAAAGGCACACTACTTGATATTTTCTGGTCCTATCCCCGGATCCAAAATTTCTGGAGAGAAAAGCTCAAAAATTCACGGACCGCAATATTCCGGGTGATCCAACATATTTCCTCCTGCACGCTAATGACACCCCTGCAAGGATTTACAAAAAATCAATCATACGCCACTTACTAGATGCAGCAAAGGCTTGCATCCCACTCTATTGGAAGTCCCCTCACACATCGACCATAGCCTTTTGGTTAAAAAAAGTTGAAGATATTAATCAGATGGAGGACTTAATCCTCACAAGCCAAGACAGACAAGAAACGTACTCCAAAACTTGGCAACTATGGAATATTTTCAAATATTCAGATGAGGGGCAAGCCCTCCGAGGTCAGTCTTTCTAACATGTAACTGGGAAACACCATATGACAGGCGAAAGCTCAGCTCCATGTTCGTGAATTATTACCCCTCCCTTCTCCCACCTCCTTATGTGTCCCCCCCCTTCACCCCAACCCACTTTTTCTCTTTCTGCTCTTTATGGGCTCTACCGCTATTAACTAGTTCTACCTCCTGCTATTTCTAAAAGAACAGGGAACCGTCCACCACGAGAGTATGACATCCTGACATAACACATATCTACTTGGAAAATGGATATTACTTGTATCACTTACACCATTGTATTACAATTAACATATTTGAATCTTTGATTTTATCCATGTTAAACATGACTGTTATTATTGTAGTCCCGATGGACCGGTTTTCTGATATAAATAAAAAAAAAAAAAAATTTTGTAAATACGTAAGTTTTCTCCTTCACTGATGGGCACTGATGAGGCTGCACTGACGGGCACCGATTAGGCGGCACTGATTGATGGGCACTAATAGGTGGCACTGAAATTACGCACTGATTAGGGATGAGCTTCGAGTTCGAGTCGAACTCATGTTCTACTCGAACATTGGCTGTTCGCAAGTTCGCCGAACAGCGAACAATTTGGGGTGTTCGCGGCAAATTCGAATGCCGCGGAACACCCTTTAAAAGTCTATGGGAGAAATCAAAAGTGCTCATTTTAAAGGCTTATATGCAAGTTATTGTCATAAAAAGTGTTTGGGGACCTGGGTCCTGCCCCAGGGGACATGGATCAATGCAAAAAAAAGTTTTAAAAACGGACGTTTTTTCAGGAGCAGTGATTTTATTAATGCTTAAAGTCAAACAATAAAAGTGTAATATCCCTTTAAATTTCGTACCTGGGGGGTGTCTATAGTATGCCTGTAAAGGGGCGCATGTTTCCTGTGTTTAGAACAGTCTGACAGCAAAATGACATTTTGAAGAAAAAAAACACATTTAAAACTACCCGCGGCTATTGCATTGCCGACAATACACATAGAAGTTCATTGATAAAAACAGCATGGGAATTCCCCACAGGGCAACCCCGAACCAAAAAAAAAAAAAAAAAAATGATGTGGGGGTCCCCCTAAATTCCATACAAGGCCCTTCAGGTCTGGTATGGATATTAAGGGGAACCCCAGCCAAAATTAAAAAAAAAAATTGACGTGGGGTTCCCCCTAAATTCCATACCAGACCCTTCAGGTCTGGTATGGATTTTAAGGGGAACCCCGCGCCAAAAAAAAAAACGGCGTGGGGTCCCCCCAAAAATCCATACCAGACCCTTATCCGAGCACGCAACCTGGCAGGCCGCAGGAAAAGAGGGGGGGACGAGAGTGCGCCCCCCCCTCCTGAACCGTACCAGGCCACATGCCCTCAACATTGGGAGGGTGCTTTGGGGTAGCCCCCCAAAACACCTTGTCCCCATGTTGATGAAGACAAGGGCCTCATCCCCACAACCCTGGCCGGTGGTTGTGGGGGTCTGCGGGCGGGGGGCTTATCGGAATCTGGAAGCCCCCTTTAACAAGGGGACCCCCAGATCCCGGCCCCCCCCCCTGTGTGAAATGGTAAGGGGGTACTTACCCCTACCATTTCACTAAAAAAACTGTCAAAAATGTTAAAAATGACAAGAGACAGTTTTTGACAATTCCTTTATTTAAATACTTCTTCTTTCTTCTATCTTCCTTCATCTTCTGGTTCTTCTGGCCCTTCTGGTTCTTCCTCCGGCGTTCTCGTCCAGCATCTCCTCCGCGGTGTCTTCTATCTTCTTCTCCTCGGGCCGCTCCGCACCCATGGCATGAGGGGGGAGGCTCCCGCTCTTCTCTTCATCTTCTTCATCTTCTTCTTCTTCTTTATCTCTTCTTCCTTCTTCTCTTCTTCATTTCTTCTCCGGGCCGCTCCGCAGCCATGCTGGCATGGTGGGAGGCTCCCGCTGTGTGACGGCGTCTCTTCGTCTGACGGTTCTTAAATAACGGGGGGCGGGGCCATCCGGTGACCCCGCCCCCCTCTGACGCACGGTGACTTGACGGGACTTCCCTGTGACGTCACGGGGAATGCCACAGGGAAGTCCCGTCATGTCCCGTGCGTCAGAGGGTGGCCCCGCCCCCCGTTATTTAAGAACCGTCAGACGAAGAGACGCCGTCACACAGCGGGAGCCTCCCACCATGCCAGCATGGCTGCGGAGCGGCCCGGAGAAGAAATGAAGAAGAGAAGAAGGAAGAAGAGAAGAAGAAGAAGATGAAGAAGAAGATGAAGAAGAGAAGAAGATGAAGAGAAGAGCGGGAGCCTCCCCCCCATGCCATGGGTGCGGAGCGGCCCGAGGAGAAGAAGATAGAAGACACCGCGGAGGAGATGCTGGACGAGAACGCCGGAGGAAGAACCAAAAGAGCCAGAAGAACCAGAAGAAGATGAAGGAAGAAAGAAGAAGCATTTAAATAAAGGAATTGTCAAAAACTGTCTCTTGTCATTTTTAACATTTTTGACAGTTTTTTAGTGAAATGGTAGGGGTAAGTACCCCCTTACCATTTCACACAGGGGGGGGGCCGGGATCTGGGGGTCCCCTTGTTAAAGGGGGCTTCCAGATTCCGATAAGCCCCCCGCCCGCAAACCCCCACAACCACCGGCCAGGGTTGTGGGGATGAGGCCCTTGTCTTCATCAACATGGGGACAAGGTGTTTTGGGGGGCTACCCCAAAGCACCCTCCCAATGTTGAGGGCATGTGGCCTAGTACGGTTCAGGAGGGGGGGGGGCCGCACTCTCGTCCCCCCCTCTTTTCCTGCGGCCTGCCAGGTTGCGTGCTTGGATAAGGGTCTGGTATGGATTTTTGGGGGGACCCCACGCCGTTTTTTTTTTTTTTTTGGCACGGGGTTCCCCTTAAAATCCATACCAGACCTGAAGGGTCTGGTATGGAATTTAGGGGGAACCCCACGTCAATTTTTTTTTTCAAATTTTGGCTGGGGTTCCCCTTAATATCCATACCAGACCTGAAGGGCCTTGTATGGAATTTAGGGGGACTCCCACATCATTTTTTTTTTTTAATTTTGGTTCGGGGTTGCCCTGTGGGGAATTCCCATGCCGTTTTTATCAATGAACTTCTATGTGTATTGTCGGCAATGCAATAGCCGCGGTAGTTTTAAATGTGTTTTTTCCTTCAAAATGTCATTTTGCTGTCAGACTGTTCTAAACACAGGAAACATGCGCCCCTTTACAGGCATACTATAGACACCCCCCAGGTATGAAATTTAAAGGGATATTACACTTTTATTGTTTGACTTTAAGCATTATTAAAATCACTGCTCCTGAAAAAACGGCCGTTTTTAAAACTTTTTTTTGCATTGATTCATGTCCCCTGGGGCAGGACCCAGGTCCCCAAACACTTTTAATGACAATAATTGCATATTAGCCTTTAAAATTAGCACTTTTGATTATTCATGTTCGTGTCCCATAGACTTTAACGGTGTTCGCGTGTTCGAACAAATTTTTTTCCTGTTCGCATGTTCTGGTGCGAACCGAACAGGGGGGTGTTCGGCTCATCCCTGGCACTGATGGGCATTAATAGGCTTCACTGATGGGCACAGTGAGACGACACTGATGGGCACAGTGAGACGACACTGATAGGCACTGAAATTCCACACTGATGGGTACTTATAGGTGGCACTGATGGGTGCCTATAGGCAGCAATGATGGGCACTGATGGACGGCACTGATGGACACTGATGGGTGGCACTGATGGGCACTGATAGGCAGCACCGATGAGGAGGCACTCACAAGCATTACTGATGGGCACTAATTGGCACCTCTAATGGGCACTGATTGGCATCCCTGGTGGTCATGAGTTGGCATACTTGGTGGTCATGGGTGGGCATCCCTGGTGGGCATCCCTGGCAGGCACGGGTGGGCATCCTCGGTGGGGCTGCACTGATAATAAATCAGCGCAGACCCCCCCCCTGTCAGGAGAGCAGCCGATCGGCTCTCCTCTACTCCCGTCTGTCAGTGCGAGTGGAGGAAAAGTGGATAAACAGCTCTTCCTGTTTACACTGTGATCAGCTGTGATTGGACTCCCACAGGCACGCGATCGCGGCTTATCCTGCTGGACGCCATGGAACACCCAGTCAGGATAACGAAACCACTTTCCAGCTGTCATTCTGCTATATGGAGGGCAGGAAGTGGTTAAAAGAGAAGTGCGAGAATGTAAAAAAACAAACAATCATGTTCACCTAGATGGATGCAACATTGATACAATGCTGTAGATGTCCTCCACCAACTCTACATCAGGAACTGAGCAATCAAAGACCACTGATCGCTCAGTTCTCAGGTCCACTCTAAACACAGAACAGTGACTGTCAGTCACCACTCTCTTCTCTGCCCCTCCAGCACTCACAAGAGTACTGGTCTGTGGAGGGGAAGGGAGCGGCTGGCTCAGGCTCTCAGCAGCACGCTGAGAAGGCTGAGCCAGCTGCCAGATAGGTGTCTGGGATGATCCTGGCATTATTGTCTTTAGTCCACTGTTGGCTGAATCTGGGTCACAGGAGTGCAGAGTTAAGTGCACTCTTGTGACCCACAGGAAAGTATGACCAAATTAGCTTTTGCTCCTTTAGCATATTTTTAACCATTTAGTGTTGTGTGCATTATGAAATAATCATCCAATTAAATGTAATTAATAATTAATGGTTGGAGCCCTGTTGTTATAAGCCAACAGTGTCTTTTTCATCACTTGCAGTTCTAAAAATGTTGTCTATATGTTACAATGTCCATGTCTCCACCAGTATGTAGGGAGGACCACGCAGACCTTACAGGCTTGTCTTAATATATAGGGAACATTAAGAGAAGCTTCAAAGGTGACAGAGTTTCCATGCACTACATTATTTATCCTAATAAGAATACAGCGGGTAAACTTTTCATCATTTTGGAAAGGAAACCCCAATGTCTGACGAAATAGATTTATGATTCAAGGACTTCTAACAGCCTCAATATAGAGTGGGACATCAATTGCTTTATTATTACTGTAACAGTTGATGGGTGTTTTATGGGGTTTGAAGTATATACTGTAAGAAATGTATATTGGATTTTTATTTTTTGTTGTTAAATTTATATTGTAAATATTTATGCAGTGAGAGGGGAGAGGATTTACGTTTCTCTTTTCCATCTATCTGGTCTACTTTTACTATTTATTATTATCCTTTTTATGCAGTAAAAAATGTTTAAGGACATTTTGTTTTTTGGCCACCAGATGGAGCTTGGTTTATCTTTGGGCAGTAAATATTTATGTACAAGGTTTGAATAGAGAGGGTTAGATCCAGAGGTACCATCATCCTTTGAAGTGAATTATTGGAGAAAAACACCTGGGGCTCCAAGCATGCCCCTGCTTTAGAAAGGAATTAGGACTATCATGGTATCCATAGATAAAGCAGGGGATTGTAATAAAATTAACAATTTGTTTAAGAAAAAGACATAATTAAAAGCAATTGTACATAAATTGATAAACAGTTAATTACAACTGTACATGGTAAATACAAATGGTTCCAAAGGAACAGGTGAACCCCACTGGTAGTAAGGGGAGCTGAGATGTATGTCTTGACGTGGTCCTCTACATGTTTCGCGACTAGTCGCTTCCTCAGGAGGAGTCAATTACTGTTGCAGAGTATGATTGCTGGGTGTGGCTGAGTCAATTCAGACCAGACGTTGTGGAGTAACAGGAACTGGCTTCGTTATTGGAATATAACCACACTAGTAAAGATGTCACCTCACACGGTAAGAAAAAACACAGACAGGAAAAAGAAACCAAGTACAACACTATGTATAAGAAATACATCACATCATAGAAAATGCATAGCATATCATATCACTGAGCATTAGCGACATCTAGTGTCCTGTTTTTGAACTGCAGTCAATAGGCTAAGCTGAAAGTTGTTGTATCTCCAACACCCCTTCTCAACAGCTAAGGCTTAGTCTGTTAAACCCATCTTCTTTTAAGCATTGAATGTCTTTCAGGGGTCGGGGGCTTTGTAAGGATATCTGCTGTCATATCCTCGGTTGGGCAATAAAGTAACTCAAGAAGACCTTGCTCTTGAAGATCCCTAAGAAAGTGAAACCTCACATCAATGTGCTTGGTTCTTGAATTAACTCCTTCCATGTGCGCAAGTACAAGGCATCCTTGATTGTCCTCAAAGATTTCTGTTGGTCCCAACTGTGGTTGACCCAAGTCTGTTAATAGCTGTCTCAGCCATATAACTTCTTGGCTTGCCTGCACTGCAGCAACGTATTCTGCTTCAGTAGACGACAGTGTGACAGAGAGTTGCTTTTTACTAGTCCAACTGATGGCACTGCCTGACAGAAAGAATAAGTAGCCACTGGTAGATTTTCTGTCACTGGTGTCTCCTGCCAGTCAGCATCCACATATCCTGTTAAGGTGCTTTCATCACTTGCTGGTAACTTTAACTTGTAGTGCGAAGTCCCTTTAAGATAGCGAATGATTCGCTTTACAGAATTCCAGTCCCTTTTACTTGCCATCATAACCTTTCTGTATAGGATTCCAACAGTTGCTGCAATGTCCGGCCTTGTAGCAGTGGTAAGATACAGCAATTTTCCTATTGCTTTCCTGTATTGAGTATTAGTAGGTAATGGGTTATCTTGACAATTCATCTCCTTTAGGTAGTTGGTTTCCATGGGAGACTTTACTGGTTTGGCGTCTTCCATTCCAAATGTTTTAATTATTTCTTGTTTTTGTGCCTTTGGTTTAGAAGAAAGCTGCCATCTTCCTCTCTCTCGATCTGGATGCCGAGATAATTCTTTATGTTGCCAAGGTTTTTGGTGTCAAAGTGCTGATTTAGTTTTTTCAGTATTTCTGCTTCATCCCCTTTTTGCTCAAAGCAAATCAGGATATCATCTACATAAATAAGCATATAGACCCATCTATTTGCCAATCTCTTTGTGTATAAGCAGGGGTCTGCTTTACTCCTTAGAAAGTTTTGATGTGTAAGCACTTCATTTATTTTTATATTCCACTCTCTGGCTGCTTGCTTTAGACCATATATACTCCTGCGAAGTTTGCACACTAGGTCTGACCTTTGCTCATCTTTGAATCCTGGCGGCTGTTCCATGTAAATTTCTTCTGTTAAATCGCCATGTAGAAATGCGATTTTCACATCAAAATGTTTCACTTGCATTTTCCTTATGACGGCTACTGTCAGCAAAGTCCGTATTGTAGTGTGCTTGACTACTGGTGCAAACGTCTCATCATAGTCCTCTTCATATTTTTGAGAATAGCCCTTGGTTAGTCTTGCTTTGTACCGTTCAATTATTCCATCTGCATTGTATTTCACTTTAAAAGTCCATTTACAGCCTATGGCTTTCCTACCGGGTGGTAGTTCTGTAAGTGTCCATGTTTTAGTGTCATGCATGGATTTTATCTCTTCCTCAGCAGCCTTTATCCATTTACTTGCTTCTTGTTCTGAAAGCTGAGATATGTCTTCCCAGCTTGCAGGTTCGTTGATACTGGCAGTACTTGCTATGTACAAGAGACGTATAGGTGGTTTACCTTTGTTTTCTCTTGTTGAACGTCTCGTTTTTGTCTGAGCCTTCTTGTGTCTGCTCTTCAGTACTGGTTGAGTCTGCACTAACTTCAATTGTTTGTTCGGAAGTTACAGAGATGGGCTGGTCAATGTCGGTTTTCTCTTCTTGTCATTACTTCCACTGTTGTCATTACATTGTCTCTTAAATCTTCAACAAAGGTTATGCTGTTGCTAATGGTAACCTTATTTGTTTTGGGATTTAGGATTCTGTAACCCTTGACCTTGTCACTGTATCCAACGAAGATACCTTCAAATGCTCTGTTCTGGAGTTTGGTGCCTTTTTCCTTCAGGTATGTAGATGAATGCTTTGCTTCCAAAAACTCTTAGGTGCTTTATACTTGGCTTCTCATTGTGCCATAGTTCATATGGGGTTTTCTCCACTGTTCTGGAAAGAAGTCTGTTCTGTAAATATGTAACTGTCATAGCTACCTCACCCCGGTATTTTTGTGGTAGTCCAGAGTCTGTCAGCATACATATGATCATTTCAGTCAGAGTTCTATTCTTTCTTTTAGCTACTCCATTGTGTTATGGTGTATACGGGACTGTCTTTTGATGTTTTATTCCATTCTGTTTTAAGTACTCTTGTATCTTACCTATTGTGAATTCACCTCCATTATCGCTTCGAAGTATGAGAGGCTTCCTCTGAAACTTGTTACTGGTCTTTATTATATAGTCTTTTAATTTGTCGAAAACTTCACTCTTGTGTTGCATTAGGTATGTGACTGTGTATCTTGAGTAGTCGTCTATGAAAGTCACTATGTACCTGTTGCCTCCCGGTGTAGGTGGGTTTAGGGGACCACACACGTCACTGTGAACTAAGTCAAGTGGTCTTGAAGCTCTCTTCTGACTGACTTTGGGAAGTGTTGCTCTTGTAGCTTTGGATCTAATGCAACATTCACATTTAACAGTAACTGGACAAGGGGATACTGTTAGATCCCTTGTCAGATTTTTCCTCTGTAGTTCCTGTATGCATTCTGGGTGTCTGACCTAGACGCCTGTGCCATATATGTATACAGTCATCGTGCTTGTGTGCACATAGTCTCGCCTTTTCCTTCACTGTGTCGGGGTGATAAAGATGGCACTTGCTATTGTCTGTTTGCCGTTTAGAATAGAACACTTGTCACCTTGGAATTTTACGGTGAGTCCTCTGGCCATTAGATGCTTCACAGATAAGAGTCCTCCTTCTAAATTAGGAACATAAAGCACATCTTTCACTGGTATGGCTAGATTGTTTCCCGCACCATCCGGGCATACGAGGGTTCCATGCCCATATCCTTCTACATGTATTTTGCTTCCATCTGCAAGATACATAGTTTCTTTGTTGTTCAGATCAAGTTCTGTGAAGAAACTTTTATCACTCGTCATGTGACTGGTTGCCCCGAATCGATGCACCAGCCTTGGCATTTATTGTTGCCTGTCGTTTTAAATGTGGCATTCCAGTTTCCTTCCCATGGATCATTGATTATGGTTTTGACGTTTTGTTTAGCATAAGAGGGACGCTGTCTTATTTGCTGTGCTTTCCATATAGTACAGTCTTTTTGTACATGTGCCTGTTTGTGGCATCTGAAACACACCCTGGTCTCTTTCCTGTGTGACCTTGCTTCTGTAACTTTAAGAGCGGTTCTGGTGTCGGTTTCTGTGGAGTCATGCACTAAATCCTTTCTTCTCTGATACTCATCTATGAGCCTGGTTTTTACAAATGCTAGCGTCAGATCTGTTTCAGGTCGTGTCTCCAGTGCATTGATTAGTGCAGTATATGTATCGGGCAAACTGCATAACAACATGGCTGCAGTGTAACTGTCTGTTATATTCTCCCCGATTGATGTGAGTTGCGCAATCACTTCCAGCATTGCGTTTATATGCTCCTGCATGTCTTGTTCTCTGCCAAGTCTCATTTTGTAAAGTTTCCACAGCAGAAACAGCTTGCTGTTTAAACTGGATCTTTCATGCAGTCTTTTCAGTATGTCTTTTCAGTATGTCCCACATGCCTTTTGCTGTGTCCTCATGGCGTATATGAATGAGCTGATCATCCTCCACTAGTAAGCTTATGGTGGCCCATGCCTGTCTGTTATATTCTCCCCGATTGATGTGAGTTGCGCAATCACTTCCAGCATTGCGTTTATATGCTCCTGCATGTCTTGTTCTCTGCCAAGTCTCATTTTGTAAAGTTTCCACAGCAGAAACAGCTTTCTGTTTAAACTGGATCTTTCATGCAGTCTTTTCAGTATGTCCCACATGCCTTTTGCTGAGTCCTCATGGCGTATATGAATGAGCTGATCATCCTCCACTAGTAAGCTTATGGTGGCCCATGCCTGTCTGTTTTTCTTGTCCCAGTCCTGATTATTATCCTGTGGCCTCTCTGTGGTGGTAACCTCCCACAAGTTGTCTCTGGATAATAGCATTTCCACTTTGAACTTCCATAGCTAATAATTGTCATTGTTCAGCTTGGCCACTGAGAGTTTAAGCTCTGAGTTTCTGGACATTTTTTTTTCTTTTATATACGAACAGTCTTACTTGTCTATAGGAGATGTCACTGGAAAACTTCCTTATGTCGATCTCCGCATCAGCCACATTGTCTCCCGTTCGAGGCTTTGTTCTGCCTGGGCTGCACCTGGTCATATGACTTTATCCGGACACTGTGTCCATAACCTGTTGCAGAGTATGATTGCTGGGTACGGCAGAGTCAATTCAGATTAGACGTTGTGGAGTAACAGGAACTGGCTACTTTAATGGAAGATAACCACACTAGTAAAGATGCCACCTCACATGGTAAGAAAAAAACACAGACAGGAAAAAGAAACCAAGTACAACACTATGTATAGGAAATACATCACATCATAAAAAAATGCATAGCATATCATATCACTGAGCATTAGCGACATCTAGTGTCCTGTTTTTGAACTGCAGTCAATAGGCTAAGCTGAAAGTTGTCATATCTCCAACAATTACACCATCAATGCGGACCAGCGGAGCACAAAGCAGCTCCTATTGAGGCACCCGGAGGTAATCCCCCCACGGCGGATACGGGAGACGGCTGTAACCCGGGGGGCACTCAGGACTCAAGGCTACTCATGGGGCTCGGATTTTGCCATCATTAGATCCATCTGGAATATTGAATACAGCCTCTACCCAACAGAATATTTAGCCTTGTACTGATGGAATGATACTGCCATCAGCCCTCTGCCTGTGACCCCCGGGTTTTTATACACTTTATTGACATATTAGAATATCCACGCCCTCAAGTGTCTTCCATGTCCGCCATGTGGGGATTACTTCCGGGTGTCTCAATAGGTGCTGCTTTGTGCTCCGCTGGTCCCCATTGATGGTGGAATTGACTCCACCTAAGGAAGCGACTACAGTCGCGAAACATGTAGAGGACCATGTCAAGACATTCATCTCAGCTCTCCTTTACTACCAATGAGGTTCACCTGTTCCTTTGTAACCATTTGTATTTACTATGTACAGTTGTAATTAACTGTTTATCAATTTATGTACTATTGCTTTTAATCGTGTCTTTTTCTTAAATAAATTGTTAATTTTATTACAATCCCCTGCTTTATCTATAGGTACCGTGATAGTCCTAATTCCTTTCTAAACCAGGGGCATGCTTGAAGCAGCCCCAGGTGTTTTTCTCCATATGTACAAGGTTTATATATGCTTTTATTTGAAAAGTGTTTTTTTTTTTAGCGTTTGGCAACTAGAGAGAGCTCCTTTTGTAATAACAAGGGCCTTTCTCTGTAGGAGACTTCCATAGAGGGAAAAGGGTTCCACCCTCCTCTATTGTCCATGTACTTGTGTGGTGATGAATGTGCATCTAAACCTCTGCTAAAGTCATGTATGGCTGGGCTAGGACAAGCTGACTTCACCACACACACTGACTGGCCAATTGGGATTCTCTGACTTGTATACAGATATTTGTGTTTATGAGCAGGTGTATCGTTTTCAGTTTTAACAAGAGGTTTTATTCCTTAATTTTTATTAATGTTGATGTTACTGTTATACACTTTTGAGAGTGCTTCCTTATGCTTATATTTCCTACATGGTACATCTGTTTTACTGATGGCAGAGAGAGACACCCACCGGTATCTGATCCAGTCTGCTAAAAACAGTCAGATGGGGATCGTCCACCTTCCATCTAGCAGATTGTATGATAGTCGGATAGAAAAGGACAGGCAGCCTGTTTCCATCCTACCGCCCCTTATAGAACAGCAGGCTGTGTCTGCTCTGTATAGCGGAGTGGACACAGACCTGTCATCCGCCCGCTCCGTGGGGATCAGTGGAGAGACAGAGTCCATCCCCTCTGAAATAGGATTTAATATATATTTTTATTTATTTATTTGTGATAAACATTTTGGGTTTAGCACAGCACTCTCTCACCCCCATTATTATTTATCTTGTATCATTATAATGTGCATGCGGCTTCCCTGTAGGTGGTAGTGACTCTAGCGCAGATTAGAATACCATTTCAGTCCTATCTAGACTCTCTTTTTCTTCCATTTTCCGTCAGTCAGTGTTCTTTGCAGAGACAGGACTTAAGCTTAGTACACACAATGAGATTATCGGACAAATGATCATCTGTTTTTTTTGCATGCTAGTCTCCATATCGAAAACTAATAGATTACTAAAATACAAAGATTCTCGTGTAGCACCCTGGAGTTTAGGTAGGGTTGCTACTCACAAATTGACTTGCCAGCAGTAGTTATCCTAGTTGATTGTTAAAGATCCACTGATTTCTCTCTAAGTTTGGCCTTGTTGCCTTTTTCTCTTCTATCACTAGGTGGCCGGGTACTTGGTGGTACTAGATATGAGAAGGGCAACCCAGGGTCAGGTTATGGGTATGTGGGGTGTCTCAGACAATGGGCAGGGGTTTTCTTGAATCCCTTTGGCCTACTGGGAGAGCCTATATATTCAGGTGGAGTCAGGTGATCTGGGTTCTGTGCCACCTGGATGGCTGTCTGGGTGGACGTGTGTCATATTGCCTGGGCTGCTAGGCCGGAGATGGGGCCTATCCCGGGCACATCTGGCTGCTAGGCTGTCTGAGAGCCTATCCAGAAGCAAGAGAGCAGCACAGGATTGGGACTGTGGCTTGCAGTCCAAACAAAAGTGACAGTTCTGCAGGCCAGAGAACCTGTCGTGGTCAGAGGTAGAGGGGAAGCTGTCGTCAGTAAGGGACTATCAGCCTTATTACCAGCGACCACAGTGAGTAACTGAAGCAAGTACCAGAGCAGTATTCTCAACAAACGGGGATGGTGAAGAATCGGGAAACTTTAGTGGGAATCAAGCCAGGGACCCAGCCAGCGGAGGTGATGCTTGCAGAGCAGCCTTGTGTGTCAAGCCAGGGATCGAGCAGGCCAGCGGGGGTGAAGCTTGCGAGGTATCTAGAGTGCCAAGCTAGGGACCCAGCAGAGAAGCCAGGGGGTGACGCTTGACGAAGATACCACCGTGAAGATTGGAGGAGCTCAAGGAATTCAGTGGCAGTGAATCAGTGGGTCTAGTGAGAGACCAGGAGCTTAGTGGACTGAAGAACTACAAGGAGTGATTGTGGTGAAAGTGAAGGAACTGTTAAGCCTTGTGTTTGGAACTGTTATAGATTGTTGCCATAGGAGACAGCATTCCTACACATGCAGATGTTGAGTCTTGCTGGATGCCTTTACCTTCATGGCTGTCCTCCTTATGAAGACTCGGAGTCTGCCAAGTAATATTGCAACTACCTAAGGGTGTCCTGGCCCTAACCCTCTCTCCCCCAAAACAGGTTTGTTAAGAGAAATAAACTTTCATTTGCAACCATGAAGTGTTTGGCGCCCAATAACGTTAACAACTATACACCCACCATGCCTCACAACCCACTACATACAGAAGGGTGTCAGCTGTTCCCGGCCCTGGAGGTTCTCATCAGATCAAAGGAGGCCTGGGACCTTGCTACACTCGTACCACAGGATAAAAATTCAGAAGTGATGTAATGTATTTGTATTGTATTTTTGGATGAAAACTGTAAATACTGATTAAACAAAAACCATATGGTCTGGTATCATACGAGAAACATTTTCATGTTTGTCCCTGTGGAAAATTTGGGACGAAAGCTGTGTACTAACAATAAGATTATCGTACGATTGCTTTCGAAAGAGGGCTTTAGAAAAGTCATTGTCTTTTTTCACTTCAAAAGACTGGAAAAACATCCTCTGTACTGCAATTAGCTGAAGTAAAATTGTGTTGGATTCAACTTCAGTGTCTTATTGAAGAATTAAGCTGGCTGTGGATTGTGCCAAGTCAGCAGGTGAACATACTGCGTGGACAGACTGGGGTTGGTTTACTAAAGGAAAATAGACTGTTCACTTTGCAAGGAAAGATGCCATTTACAAGGGAATTTTTCCCACAACTTTATCAAGCTCCGCTGACTTTAATCATCCAAGCATGTGCAAGCAAAAATTTTATCTGTTGTTTTTTTTTATTTATTATTCTTGCATGTGATTAAGTATTCTTTGCAAAATAAATTCTAGCACATTCACTGAACTATGGGGAAAATTCCCTTGTAAAGTACAACTTCATTGCAAAGTGAACAGCCTGTTTGCCTTTAGTAAATCAGAATGTTAAGGAGTAGTGGGTGTGGTGCTGCTCTGCTAAATATGATATATACACCGAGCAACATTATAAACGTAACACTTTTGTGTTTGCCCCATTTATCATGAGCTGAATGCAAAGATTTACAACTTTTTCTATGTACATAAAAGACCTATTTCTGTCAAATATTGTTCACAAATCTGTGTAAATCTGTGTTAGTGAGCACTTCTCCTTTGCCGAGATAATCTAACTACCTCACAGGTGTGGCATATACAGATACTGATTAGACAGCATGATTATTGCACAGGTGTGCCTTAGGCTGGCCACACTAAAAGGCCACTCTAAAATGTGCAGTTTTACTGTATTGGGGGGGGGGTCTTGGAGGTCCGAAAACCAGTCAGAATCTGGTGTGACCACCATTTGCCTCATGCAGTGCAGCACATCTCCTTCACATAGAGTTGATCATGTTGTTTATTGTGGCCTGTGGAATGTTGGTCCATTCCTCTTCAATGGCTGTGCGAAGTTGCTGGATATTGGCAGGAACTGGAACACGCTGTCATATACGCTGATCCAGAGCATCCCAAACATGCTCAATGGGTGACATGTCCGGTGATGATACTGGCCATGAAAGAACTGGGATGTTTTCAGCTTCCAGGAATTGTGTACAGATCCTTGAATAGGGCCGTGCATTATCATGCTGCAACATGAGATGATGGTCGTGGATGAATGGCACAACAATGGGCCTCAGGATCTCGTCACAGTATCTCTGTGCCATCAATAAAATGCACCAGTTTTCATTGTCTATAACATATGCCTGCCCATACCATAACCTCACCGCCACCATGGGCCACTCGATCCATAACGTTGACATCAGCAAACTGCTCACCCACACAACACCATACACGCTGTCTGCCATCTGCCCTGTACAGTGAAAACCGGGATTCATCCGTGAAGAGAACACCTCTCCAAAGTGCCAGATGCCATCGAATGTGAGCATTTTCCCACTCAAGTCAGTTATGATGGCAAACTGCAGTCAGGTTGAGACCCCGATGAGGATGATGAGCTTCCCTGCGAGGGTTTCTGGCAGTTTGTGTAGAAATTCTTTGGTTATGCAAACCGATTGTTGCAGCAGCTGTCCGGGTGGCTGGTCTCAGACAATCTTGGAGGTAAAGATGCTGGATGTGGAGGTCCTGGGCTGGTGTGGTTACACATGGTCTGCGGTTGTGAGGCCGGTTGGATCTACTGCCAAATTCTCTGAAATGCCTTTATAGAGGGCTTATGATAGAGAAATTAACATTCAATTCAAGGGCAACAGCTCTGGTGGGCATTGCTGCAGTCAGTATGCCAACTGCACGCTCCCTCAAAACTTGCGACATCTGTGGCATTGTGCTGTGTGATAAAATTACACATTTTAGAGTGGCCTTTTATTGTGGCCAGCCTAAGGCACACCTGTGCAATAATTATGCTGTCTATTCAGCATCTGGCTATGCCACACCTGTGAGGTGGATGGATTATCTTGGAAAAGGAGAAGTGCTCATTAACACAGATTTAGACAGATTTGTGAACGATATTTGAGAAAAATAGGCCTTTTGTGTACATAGAAAAAGTCGTAGATCTTTGCGTTTAGCTCATGATAAATAGGGGCAAACACAAAAGTGTTGCGTTTATTTTTGCTAATTTTGCTCAGTGTAGATAGATAGATAGATAGATAGATAGATAGATAGATAGATAGATAGATAGATAGATAGATAGATAGATAGATAGATAGATAGATAGATAGATAGATAGATAGATAGATAGATAGATAGATAGATAGATAGATAGATAGATAGATGTATCTATATATATACAGTATCTCACAAAAGTGAGTACTCCCCTCACATGTGACAACACTGAAGAAATGACACTTTGCTACAATGTAAAGTAGTGAGTGTACAGTTTGTATAACAGTGTAAATTTGCTGTCCCCTCAAAATAACTCAACATAGCCATTATTGTCTAAACCGCTGGCAACAAAAGTGAGTACACCCCTAAGTGAAAATTTCCAAATTGGGCCCAAAGTGTCAATATTTTGTGTGGCCACCATTATTTTCCAACACTGCCTTAAGCCTCTTGGGCATGGAATTCACCAGAGCTTCACACTGGAGTCCTCTTCCACTCCTCCATGACAACATCATGGAGCTGGTGGATGTTAGAGACCTTGCGCTCCTCCTTCTTCTGTTGAGGACACCTCACAGATGCTCAATAGGGTTTAGGTCTGGAGACATGCTTGGCCAGTCCATCATCTTTATCCCCAGCTTCTTTAGCAGGGCAGTGGTTCTCTTGGAATACTGCCCTGCAGCCCAGTCTCCGAAGGGAGGGAATCATGCTCTGCTTCAGTATGTCACAGTACATGTTGGTATTCATGGTTTCCTCAATGAACTGTAGCTTCCCAATGCCGGTAGCACCCATGCAGCCCCAGACCATGACACTCCCACCACCATGCTTGACTGTAGGCAAGACACACTTGTCTTTGTACTCATCACACATGCTTGACACCATCTGAACCAAATAAGTTTATCTTGGTATCATCAGACCACAGGACATGGTTCCAGTTTGCGGGCTTTCTTGTTCATAATCTTTAAAAGAGGCTTCCTTCTGGGACGACAGCCATGCAGACAAATTTGATGCAGTGTGTGGCGTATGGTCTGAGCACTGACAGGCTGACCCCCCACCCCTTCAACCTCTGCAGCAATCCTGGCAGCACTCATCAGTCTATTTCCCAAAAACAACCTCTGGATATGACGCTGAGCACATGCACTCAACCTCTTTGGTTGACCATGGCAAGGCCTGTTTTGAGTGGAACCTGTCCTGTTAAACCACTGTATGGTCTTGGCCACCATGCTGCAGCTCAATTTTAGGGTCCTGGCAATCTTCCTATAGCTTAGGCCATCTTTATATAGAGCAACAATTCTTTTTTTAATATCCTCAGAGAGTTCTTTGCCATGACGAGCCATGAACTTCCAGTGACCAGCATGAGAGAGTGAGAGAGATAACACTAAATTAAACACACCTGCTCTGAGACCTTGTTACACTAATGAGTCACATGACACCGGGGAGGGAAAATAGTTAATTGGGCCCAATTTGAACATTTTCACGTAGGGGTGTACTCACTTTTGTTGCCAGTGGTTTAGACATTAATGGCTGTGCGTTGAGTTATTTTGAGGGGACAGCAAATTTACACTGTTATACAAGCTGTTCACCCACTACTTTACGATACTGTGTGTATATATATATATATATATATATATATATATATATATATATATATTAGGATTTTTAAATACAGCTTACCTGTAAAATCCTTTCCTTGAGAGTACATCACGGGACACAGAGTATTCATTACATAGTGGGTTAGATAGGCACCATCGGTGATTGGACACTGGTTAACCCCAATTAAGGAGAAGTCCTCCCCTATATAACCCCTCCCATACGGGGAGGACCTCAGTTTTGTAGCAAAGCAATAGGTAACCACATAAAACCCATAGAAGGGCGGGAGCTCTGTGTCCCGTGAGGTACTCTTAAGAAAAGAATTTTACAGGTAAGCTGTATTTAAAAATCCTATTTTCTTGATCATACATCATGGGACACAGAGTATTCATTACATAGTGGGATGTCCCAAAGCAATGCTCATTTGAGGGGAGGGAGACACAAATCAGAAAATAGACCGCAATCGGACCAGAGGAACTAAACTGCAGCCTGCAGTATACTGCGCCCGAAGGCGGTATCCTCTTGCCCTCTTACATCCACCTGATAGAATCTGGTGAGTTTATGGACTGAAGACCAAGTCACAGCCTTACAGATCTGAGCCATGGAGGCCTGGTGATGCACTGCCCAATAAGCACTAACAGCCCTAGATGAGTGCGCTTTCACATGAAAAGGAGGAGTCTTCCGCTTTATATCATAAGCCTAAAAAATAACCTGTCTAATCCATCTAGAAAGAGTGGATTTCGACGCTGCTTGGCCTTTCTTATGGCCATCCGGCAGAATAAACAAACAATCAGTTTTCCGTATCTGAGCGGTTGCCTTCAGATAGACACTGACTGCTCTAACCACATCAAGAGAGTGTGCAAAGATTCTTCCTCCGCGGACTGCGGATCTGGAAAAAAGGATGGTAGGATTGCATCTTGATTCAAATGGAATCCTGAAACCACCTTAGGTAAGAAGGAACGATTAGGACGCATAACAATCCTGTCCTTGTGAATAATTAAATATGGCTCTTTACAAGAAAAAGCTGACAATTCTGATACTCTCCTAGCAGAGGATATGGCTATCAAGAAGACTCATTTTCTAGTCAAAAGTGCTAAAGGAGCCAGGTGCAGTGGCTCAAAGGGTTGTCCCTGTAAAGCCTACAACACCAAATTCAAATCCCATGGGCATACTGGAGGTTTGACTGGCGGATTCAACCGCAGTACCCCCTGAATAAAGGCCCGGACAAGGGAATGTGAAGCAATTGGCTTCTGAAAAAATACAGACAAAGCCAAAATTTGGACTTTGATAGTGCTCAAAGCCAATCTCATTTCTAAACCTGACTGAAGAAAGGTCAAGATTCTGCTAATCATATACCTTCTAGGATGCCATGCCCTGGGTTCACACCAGGAAACATATGCCTTCCAGATTTGTAGTAAATAAGCCTGGAGGCCGACTTTCTGGCATTGACCAGAGTGGAAAGGACTGACTCCGAGAGCCCACGGTCTTTTAAAATGTGGGTCTCAGCAGCCAAGCCGTCAAATTTAGACTTTGTAAAGCAGGGTGGCAAATCGGACCCTGTGTGAGCAGATCTGGCCGGAATGGGAGGACCCAAGGCCTGCCCACTGCCATCTTTACGATCTCTGCATACCAAAGTCGTCTGGGCCAAGCCGGGGCTACTAAAAGGAACGACTTTGCTTCCCGTTTGACCCTTCCCAGGAACCATGGAAGAAGTGGGTTCGGAAGGAAGGCATACATTAGATTGTACTGATCCCATGGGATAGTCAGAGCATCTGACCCCTGAGCAAGTACATCCCCTTGTTCTGGACACAAATTTGTCCAGCTTCCTGTTGAATCTGGACGCGAATAGATCCACATCTGATGTTCCCCACCTTTGACATATGGTCTGGAATATGTCGGGGTGTAGGGACCATTCTCCTGGGCATAATTGCCAGCGGCTTAAGAAATCCACTTGCCAATTTTCCACTCCTGGGATGAATACCACAGACAGGCAGGGAACATGGCTTTCTGCCCATGCCAGAATGCGATTCACCTCCCTTTGGGCATCCAGACTTCTGGTACCTCCTTGGTGATTGATGTAAGCCACAGCCTTTGCATTGTCGGATTGTATCCGAATAGGATGACCCTGTAGCCTGTAAGACCAGTCCATGAGGGCTAAGTAAATTGCCCGAATTTCTAGAATATTGATGGGCAAGCCTCTCTCGGTTGCAGACCATCTTCCCTGCGTTCATGTTTCTTCCAGAACTGCTCCCCAGCCTGTCAGACTGGCATCTGTGGTTATGATCTTCCATTGTAGTGGAAGAAAGGCTTTGACTTTCAAAAGATTTTTGGTTGGTAACCACCAATTGAGGCTTTTGCGTATTCTTGGGATAGGCACATCGGAAGATCCAAGGCATGAGTCTTTTTGTTCCAAGCTGCGAGAATGCTTCTCTGCAGGGGCCTTGAGTGAAACTGGGCAAATGGAACAGCCTCGAAAGTGGCAACCATCTTTCCTAACAGTCTCATACATAGCCGAATGGATGGACTCTTTTTGCTTAATACTAAGTGGACTAGAGCTCTTACGGCCTTGACCTTTGGCTCTGGTAGAAACACCCTGCCTTGAGCGGTGTCTATGATCATGCCTAGATACTGCAACCTTGTTGAAGGTTGCAAAGAAGACTTTTCTAGGTTGATTATCCAGCCTAGTCTTTCCAAATGTCTTACTGTCTTGAAGACAGCGCAGTTCAGGTGTGCCACCGATTGCTCCATGAGTAGCAAATCATCTAGATAAGCTACCACAGTTATGCCCTGAGCTCTTAGATTTGCTAAGTGAGGGTATAGAATTTTTGTAAAATATAGAGGAGCTGTAGCGAGACTGAAAGGAAGGGCCACAAACTGGAAATGGCGCTGGTCTACTGCGAACCTTAGATATCTTTGGTGAGCGGGAAAAATCGGCACATGAAGATATGCATCCTTGATATCTATTGATGCCATAAATTCTCTCCCCTGCAGGGTGGAGACCACCGAATGAATTGACTGCATTCGGAGGGACTGAATGTGTAGAAACTGATTCAGATCCTTTAGATCTAGGATGGGTCTGACATCTCCATTTGGCTTTGGAACGGTGAAGAGATTCGAGTAGAACCCTGAACCCTGATCTTTTGGGTTCATTTCTACTAACACTCTCTGGGATAGTAAGTGATCTAAGGCCAGCAGTAGCGGTTCTCGCTTTACTGGATCTTTGGGAACTCTTGACCTTAGGAAACGAGCTGGTGGAAGCTCTAGGAACTCTATTTTGTAACCTAGAGATACTGAAGAGACCACCCACTTGTCTTGAACCTCTTCCCGCCTGGGACCTGAAAACTGTAGGAGCCTTCCCCCCACTCGGCCGAGTGGGGGCGCCCCTACACAGGGATGTTTTGGGGCTCTGCTTGGCAGGCTTTCATCCCCAAGCCTTTTTCTGCCCTTGGGTGTAACCCTGGGCCTTTCCTCTGAAAGTAGATTGGGAAGGTCGTCGCCACTGCTTGGAGCCTGATGTTCCAGGGGAAGGGGAAAGAGACCGTTTGAATGGTGGACGTTTACTCCTCTTAACTTATCTAGGTCATCCCCAAATAGGCGTTCCCCTTTGAATGGTAAGCCAGCTAAATATCTTTTGCATGAAAGCTCTGCTGCCCAACTTTTAAGCCAAAGGGACCTGTGTACCAACAGGAGAGACAAACAAGATGCTTGCTGGGCAGAATCCAGAATGGCATCAATCATAAAACACAGCACCTGTGGAAGGTCTGCATAGTTCTCCACTTCCTCACTGGGAAGGAGGCCAAGCATCTGCTTAACCTGTTCCTTGAGGAATTGACACAAACCCACAGTTGCGACTGTAGGTTGAACTACAGCACCAGCCATGGAGAAGGAGGCTTTTAATAAAGTTTCCAGCTTTTTATCAGTTGGATCTTTAAACACCTGAGCATTGTCCAAGGGACAGGTCAGGTTTTTATTCACACAAGAGACAGCCGCATCCACGGATGGGACCTCCCACTTCTTGGTGAAGCTTTCCTCCAGAGGATAAAGCATAGAAAACCTTTTAGGAGGAGTAAACAGTTTATCGGGGTGTCCCCAGTCCTCATACAACAATTTATCCATTAAAGGATGAATTGGAAAGGAAAAGGCAGTCTGTGGGATCCTTCTGACCCCCAGGGAAGAAACAGAGGATGTAGCGGCCTCAGCAGAGGGCATTTTAAATGTGGAACGCACTAGTTAAGTATAATACTGGCAAAAAAAGGAAAAGGCAAAATGCCAAAAGGAAATCTCAACTACTCCTAAATACCAATGCCTATAGTTCCTCCAGGAAATGTAATGGCCGTGCCTTGGCCTGAACCTTTCAATGGGGATTTTTAAAAAAGACAGTCACACCGTCAAAGTTCGGTATCTCGGATTATGAATAAAAATCAGGGACACCAGGACTTCATGGAAACCACAAAGATACTCTTCAATAAAGCTCATGCAACACTCATTCTCACATACACACATGCAGTGTGTGTATGTGAGAATGAGTGTTGCATGAGTTTTATTTAGAAATTGGTGGCCACCCATACCTTCTCCAGACATTAGGTCTTTTTTATGTGAATTGCGAAATAGGGTTGTTTAGTGATATCTATATATTTAAAATGTAGTATTTTCAATCTTTTGGATAGTTGTAAATAAAAATGTATACCTTCATCACCGACTTGTCCTCATGGAAGAGTGTCTTTGTGGTTTCCACGAATTGTCTTATCAGTATAATACTGGACCTGCTTCTTGAGTGCCTGAGAGGAAGAAGCTCTCTCCTCTTCCTCTGAATCCGCAGACTGCTCTTGATCCCTATCTCTGGGTAGGGATCTCTCATTGTCAGAAGAATCACCTGAAAGAGAAAGTGCAGCAGAGGAAGGGGATCTACCCCCTTTTTCTGCTATCTTTTAAGGAAGCTGAAATAAAATTCATAATTCTTCCCTCAAAACCCTCCAATGTAGCCCTAAGGGAATCCTCTGTGACATACGCTGGGGCTGTAACATTAGGCGAGGCTGCAAAACCTGACAGGGGCACTGACTCATCCTCTGAGGCTGGCTCCAGTCTTGCAGGGGGGGATGGTAATCTGCAGGCATCTTTAGGACCCCTAGACACAGGCGGTGACTTCTTGTGCCTTTGTTACCTCCTTCCGAGACCCTCTTACGAGGAGACATAGTCCCAAGCTACAAAGCAGAGGTACTAGTACATATGCAATCACTGTTGTGATAAAAGTCTTACAATATCCATATATGCTTAATACTGCACAAACCTGATGCCGAGTAGGTGTCTTAGGTTAGCCTGGATCCGACCACTTTAAGATGCTCACTGCCCGGACTCTGTGTCCATCTGTTTACAGAGCTCTGAACGCTCTGGGCTTTTAAATTAGCCACCTGGCGTGCACACCTGCAGTGGAGGAAGGGAATGATTGGACACCAGCTTCACTGAGTGTGTCTGAAAAGCACGCAAGTTTGCTCTTTACTCCCTCTAGTGGTGGAAATCAGGTAAGACACGAACTCATTGAAGAAAATCCACTTGTAATATAAATATATATATAGGATTAACTTCTCTTACCTGTCCCCGCCACAGGAACTGCTGAGAACAGACAGTTTCCAGCCTTCACCCATCACGGCGGGTAGCGTTGTGCCAACCTTCAGGGTTTTTTGGGTTCCTACTCAGAGAAACCTCTTTACCTGGACCTGTAAAAGACTCTGCCAGAAACTTTCGTGCCACTGTTTTAATAGTACACCAAGCCTGGTTTTCTCAGAGCCCAGTCCTCCAAAGAGAGACTTACAGGCAAAACCTCCCTTCTTCGGATGACGAGGCCCGGGTACCATACCATCTTGGGAGTCAAAATATCGGCCCGAGATATGGATCCGGTCGGCATAGCCCATTAAGCCCCCGCAGGGACCAAACTGGAGCTTTCTTCACAGCACATGTTTTACGTGACCAACCACCTTAGACACTGGTGAAAAAACTGAGGTCCTCCCCGTATAGGAGGGATTATATAGGGGAGGAATTCCCCTTAACTGGGGTTAACCAGTGTCCAATCACCAATGGTGCCTATCTAACCCACTATGTAATGAATACTCTGTGTCCGTGATGTATAATCAAGAAATATATATATATATATATATAGTTAAAACGGTATTGTGCTATGGGATCTAACTTTTTAAGGAGGACGGAGAGGAAAAGAGGAAAAAACATATATAAGTGAGGACCTGGGTCCTGTTATACAGCAGTGTAAGCTGTGAATGCGAGATACCCCCCCTTGAGGGGAAAGCTTTCTGGTGATAGATAGATAGATAGATAGATAGATAGATAGATAGATAGATAGATAGATAGATAGATAGATAGATAGATAGATAGATAGATAGATAGATAGATAGATAGATAGATAGATAGATAGATAGATAGATAGAGATTTAGATATAGACATATCTATCTATCTATATATATATATATATATATATATATATATATATATAAAACATAATTAGCAGAGCAGCGCCACACCCACTATTTCATAACTCTCTATCTCAGACTCTACCTCGGTAGTTGTCCTAGTGGGGGCAGCAGCTTCCATTGGGTTTAACAACAGCGATTTGCATGGAACCTTCCCAGTTTTTCTTTACTAAATCTGCCCTGCTGGGTCTAAGGAGGTAAGTCAGCACATAAAGAGATTTGTGAAACAGAACACCTGCGTTAAAAGAAACTGTTTTGACTACTACCAAGCAATTTTTCCTGAATCACCAACCCTGCAATCCTCCAATGCAAATAATGAAACATAAATGTTTGTATTTGCTATGGATTATCTGTTTTTAAGTACAGTTCAAGAAGAAATTGTGGAATACCAAGTGGTAAATTATAATATACTCATTGCCTCAATTGATATTTAAATGTGTTTGACTCCACATCAGCTGTTTGTGTTCCTGCAGGGGTTTATTGATAAGATTTATTATCTAGACGTGCTAGCTCATCCTACTATGTAGTCATTGCTGTTTTGCTTAGAAGTAAGGAAAACTAGATGTTAAGCTCCTTTCAATGAATTTTCTAAAGGTGAGAGAGAGATTTGCTTTTGAATGTAAAAATATGCATTTGTATATACCTGACAGTTGTGCTTTTGTTATTATCAAAAGCAGAACTGGCATACAAAATAGTCTTTTGTGCACATATTTATTTTTCAGTGGATTGTAAATGATACCTTGCAAATCCTTTACTCAGAAATATCATTGTACAAGTCAGAGGTGGAAATCTTTTTCTTGAAAGGTTCCTGGGAAGGTCTGGAAAATCTGCCGGTAAGTTATAACAATCCGTCTTTTAATACTTTCTGCACTCCCTTTTGAGAATGTTTTAAACCATTATTTGGAATGCTCAAAGGACTCTCTTGCTTTCTTTCTCTCTATATATTGATTCATTCCTAATCTGAGTAGATCCGGTAAAGGGGTTAAACAGCGTTTTTCACTGAATAGTGGTTTTTCACTTTCCTCCATGTTGATTTATCTATAAAATCTATTTTCTAACATCTGCTATTTTCTTATTTTTATGATATTCTGCAAAAACTTAAACTATTGTAACATTATAGAGAAAGTGCCTAATGTGACATATTCTTTGAAGACTCAATGTGCTCATGACTTACTTAAATTGTCCGGTCATGTAATAATAAATATCTCAAGCCACATTTTATTTAATAAGGCTAGATTTCCACTATTGCATCCTCAAAGTCGCGCGATTTACAGTGCGACTTTGCAATGGGATTTTTGATGCGACCAGTGAGAGCCATGCAAGAACAAGTCACACCAAAGTCAGAAAACAAAGTAGTGCAAAAACCTTTTTTGGAGTCACTGCGACTTGAGTGACATCAATTAGAACAGGGACCATTGAAATACATGGATTTTAACTTGTCATGCAACTTCACATGTGTCAAGCCGCACAACAACTCGCAGTAGTGGAAACAGAGCCCAAAAAATGGTTAAAATCTGTCAACTTTTTTTATTGCTGTCTGTGAGGAGATTTGCCTTTAATTCCTGTCTCAGAGACAAAACAGGAAGTGAGAAAATATTTCCAAAGAAGGTGAAATCCTCTTCTAAACAGCTGTCTTTGGAACAAGTGCCCCTATTTGAATAATTCCCTTCTATTCATCCGCTGGATTTTCCCTCAGTTATTTTCTTGGTGGTACAGTGGATTATCTACAATATCACCATGCTCACATCCCCCTGTACTCCGTCCAGAAACTGACCAGGCAGATTATACATTTTGAAGCACAGACAGCTTCTCTGAAGGGTAAGGAGGAGATGCCCCTTGTAGAGAAGGTGTACACCACCTCAGAGGCAGGCAAGGAGGGCAAGGTCATCCTTCCAATGTTGGGTCTACCGAGTTGGACCATCCCCAGAGGAACTGCCACAACCATACACAGTGAAATTTGTTAAAATGATATGCCCCACTACTAAGAATAAAGCATAAGGACAGCAAAGTTTAATGACTCCCCATCGAAGAACCAAAGATGTAGATGAGGAACCAAAAGGGATATAAATCACTGACCGGACTGGAGAAAAGCTTAAGAGTGAGCCTCAGGTGAACCTCATCCATGTACTGGAAAAGTGTAACTGGGCAGAGGCACATAGGGAGGATCCAGCGGTTTCTCCCTAGTAGAGGCAAAGTAGTTCCGGCGGTGTCCTAGTCCTAGAGGAAGAGCAAAGTTACTACTAGAAAAGAATAAACTACTCGGAGTGGTCCTATCTGATCCTGAGGGATGGCATACAGTACACAAAAAAATATTTGTCAGTGACTAAGTGATAATGTCAAGGGCCAGGGCTCTCTCTGTGGAAGAGAGAATTCACATGACACTGGGGTGTACACAAAACCATCACCTGGTTAAAGAGACAAACCATGTGTTTGGATTTGTTCTAGTTTCTTGAACAAGTTTGCTGACACTGTTTGGTCTGTTTAGTGTTAAAGGGTGCTGAAGCCCAAATTCCACCTTTAACTGGACACACATCTGCCCCACTGGAAATAATGACCATTGACTTCTGAAGGAAGTTGAAAGAGTTCTTGCTTTTCCCCCACTAGTTCTAAGACTCCAAGGAGAAACTATGGATCCGGACAATTTTACACAGTCCAATGTTCACCAAGCTGATCAATGCAGTCACTGTGGAACACTCTGAACCAACATCCACTGATGAGCCTCTTGTCCCAGAAAATGGAACCCAGACACAACCCCTGAGGCGTTTCCAGAGACTTAAAGTTGGCGGTTCCCCTGTATAATTTTCAGAGGATGAATCTGAATGGTCTGCAAACTTGCCAGGGACAGCAAAGTTAAATGAGGTGAACATACCCAGGGAAGATACATGTATCTGATTTTCTTCCTTGGCAGCTCAGAAATGCCACATCTGATGAGTAAGTGGTAGCTGGGCAAGTGTCTTACAGCCTGTTGAGCAGTCCCCCATTGTCATAACTGGAGTGTAGGCAGCCAGGAAAAAGCAAATAGCAGGTAGCTTCTTTAAAGATCCAGCTACTGTGTGAAGCAACTCCCTGATTGCTTATGAAGTATTTCAGTTCCAGTGGGGTGGGACTTCATCCTTTGGCCTTGCATCACTCCAGCTGTTCACCTGTGTTACCAGAACTCTCCCGGATTTCACCCTTGTTGGTAATCTTGGGTCAGCAGAGTCCCTAGTCCCAGGTTTTGGCACACATTTGCTTGTGGGTAGTGTAGGGGCAGGTCACCCATCTGTCGGGGACAGTCATAGCAGCAGAGAAAGGTTTCAGACAAGAAGGGAAATCTTGGGGTTCTTAATCTCCTTGAATATCTTCTTGTTTGGGTGTGAGACGCCAGGCAGCATTCTGCCCCCCTAGACAAATGCTCTCTTTGTCTCCCCTCCTGGAGTTTTCTATAGGTAGTCTGTAGTAGTACCTGCTGGGTCCTTCCCACAGCCCTGCTCTTTGCACAGGCTATGTACAGCCCAGTGATGATGTCATCGCTATTTCCACAAGGTAATATCTGTGTTTGCAAAACATTTGGTATGCACAAAGTGGATTTATATTCTTTGTGGCCATGGCCTTGGCTGTTGCTCTGTTGTAACCATAATGTAAACTTCCTCCTGTCCTTGTAGGATTTGTATTCATGTTATATAATGAAGAATAAAGCAACCGGTGCTGGGACACATAAAGGTAGACAGGAACATCCAAAGCTCTTAGGTAGACTGAAACTGAGTCAGGAATTTTGGCTTGGAGATCCTGCTGTCAGAGTATCCAAGCTATATAAGATGCCCAACACAATGAATCTATATCTTAAATATAACAATTTTGGGTGAACTGACTTTTTAGAAATCATGCTAAAAAAAAAAAAAAAAGCTTGTAATGTATGTTAATGCTTGTAAAATATCTACACATTGTCCCTTGCTTCTTCTCCTCTGTGGACCCCCTTCGTGAGTCAATGTTACCTTCTTTCTTTTAATGTTAGTTGGCTTTTCTTGTTTTTTTATTGGTCAGCTAATAACATGATTGCACTTACAATACATACTCTCACTGTTTGGCTAGAGAAAGTAAATAGAGCCAGACTACGTAGGAACACGGTTGTAACATCAATCCCAAAATGCCCTGTTTTGGCAGTAAAGTCAGTGTCATGTCAAGGCATAGAAAAGCCAAATTATTTAAGAAAAATGTCTGTGAAAAATGGCTTGTTTTTCCCATTATGGTACTTTCTCCTATTTTATTGTGTGAATTGTAGCTTGATCTTACTTTTTCTTAGCAATAGGACAGCTTTAAATGTACTTTAAATTCACAGCTTGACTTGTTTGTATCCAGTCTGACATTAAAGTTGTTTCAGTTTAATCAAGCGCTTGATGCCAGCTAAAATATTGTATTTTTCAGCTAGGCTTGTTGAGAGGAAATCTTTTTTTTTTCTTCTCCTTCAAAAGATCGGTATCAATACAAGCAAAAAAGATATGAATGTTATTACAAATGTTTAACCATTCAAGCTACTTATTTTCATTGAATCCAAAAGCATAATTATGATCCGGCCAGTTTTATTTCATTATTTTGAATTCTCTTCTTTAAAATGACTCTGCCATTAAAAAAAAAACTGCCAGCAGGTATAAAGTGCAGGCACCTAGGCATACTCCTATGGACCACTGGGGCAACCCATCATAGTGATGGGTCTAAAAGAATGTACGGGGGGGGGGGCAAGGAGGGATTGGTCAGACTCTGACAACACTACCCAGATACAATGGAAATTTGCCTTTTCAAAATTACCAATAGGAGGGACAAATAAATTTGGCTGCAGCATTATTATATGCTGTGCTTTTCAAATGGCAAAGGGCGCAGAATGTTGAGACATGACCCTGGCACTAGTATCTTTCATACAAGCTTCTTCTGATGCAGAGGGGAGCTGGAATATAAGGTCTTGTTGTACTTTCCAGGGAAATTTAAAACAGTAATAATATTAAGTTTCAAGAACACACATCAAAGGTCAGAAGTACAAGAAATTAATAAAAAAGCTATAAAAATGAAGGCGCCCAGGAACCAGATATATTTCACTTAGAGCTCTTTCTGGTGGCTAATCTTCAATTTTTTTTTTTTATTTAATCCAAGCAATGGTGCTTTTTGGCCACTGGTTCTCCTGCTGCTATTTTTGGTCATAAAGCTGGCAACAGTTTCATAGAGTGTTACATAACATTCACTCACATCACCGGTGGAAGATGTGAGCTTACATCAGGGCGCAAGTCTAAGAAATAGCCAGCCTTCAAAATTGTCCCTGCAATGGAGGATGGAATTGGCTGTATGCCAGCTGCTAGTTTGTGTTCCTCAGGTTTGTACTGCTGATGATATTGAACAAACGGGAAGAAAGCCATGCAAAGCCCTCATTTATAAGGTAGAGGCAGATTTTAGGCAAGTGTACACAAGTGTAGTTCCGTAATCAAGCAGAAGATCAAAGCAAGCGACAGACACAAAGTAGACCAGAACCTCTAAGAACTGATAGGAACTTTTCCAGTAATGTTTGGTCATACACTTTGATGGGTCAACTGGTTTGCTTGAAGAGTCTGCTTATAGTGATATACCTGATTGCCTAATTCTTTACATTTTTATCTCGAAACCTCACTGCAGACTCTTTCCTGGACACAAGTGAACTTAAAGAACAACTCTACTTTTTTAAGGAAAAAAGAAATTCCCTCTGGGTGATCAATGTACATTGCAGGGATTTTAACAACCTTTGTAGCAGATTCCTACCTTTTTGGCTGTGAAGAAATAGCTGTTTGTTTCACCACACTGATCACACAATAAAGTGGAGAGCCTGGTTCATTTTATTCACCTGGCACATTTTCTGTGTTTTAATAAGGAAAGCTGTAGTGTCTGCATCATTTTAGAAGTGTCTAGCCATTGAGAAGTATCCCATAAAAAAAACCTCCATTTCTTTTACAGGGGTGCTTTATTTTGACTTGTATCTTAGTGCAGACTTCTGAATAGGTATTATACAAGCAGGAAATTATATTTCTGGGGGCATTCTGTACATCAGCAGTGTACAGAACACCTCTAGGTTGCCATATTGCATTGGATTTTACAGAAATTTACAGAGCTGCAGATTGAAAAAGAAAAGTAGTTTTTAATAAAATTAAATTACCGTATGGCTTGTGTAGCAATTGTATATGCTATAATATTTTTTGTATTAACTGTATTTTTTTACATGAAAGTGGAGGTAACCTTTAACAACTATTGCATATTACTGACTATAAAATATTCTCTAATTTAGAAGTTCCTGCTCTCTCCTGTGAAATACTGATTTTCAGAAGTACAAAATACACTCTCCTATCTCCTTTGATAAATCAGCGTCTGTTATTATCATTCACCGCAGACTGTGTAAACCCAGCTATTGGAAAACAGATTCCGAATAGCATTCTTCAAATGCAAAGCACTTTCACAGTGAGAATTGTACAGAACTTTACTAGGCAACAGTATCAACATTCTGAAATATCAGATAATTGATCAGCGAAACATGCTTTAGTATTTATATAATCATTTTTACAGAAAGAATAAAGTTTAGTTGAAAACTATATTTTAATATGAACATGTTTTATTTCCTATAAAATAATAATTATAATGTATATGCCCTCAATAATACAATGCTTTTCATTCAATTTTATATTATTTAAAATGTCTGACAATGGGCAAGGAGCAAGATTATTCACAGTAATCAGGTAGTTCTTGTTGAATTTGAATGTGTTTTGAGTAAATCAAAATGGCTACCCACTTTTCGATCTACCAATAACATTTATGAGTTCTACAATTCAATGATGGCCCATAGAACTACATTTCTAGAACGGTGTATTTTTTATGGTCTTTTAATAAGGAGGCATGTAGATAAGGTCACAGATAAATGCTCATGAGATACAAAAGGAATCTCTTGTGTTAGATGAACTTCAGAGCTTAATGGAAACCCACATGGAAAATAAATAAATTGTATTATTATATAGTCCCAATAAATTGTAAATGTGTAATAAAAGGCGGTAAAGGCCAAGTTCCTTACTTTATGAATAACTATGAGGTTACAAAAATTGAATACACAAGTGCAACATTTTGCTTCTAGTGGTTTTGGGACCCCCCCCCGCCATTTTAAAGGGGCAACCAATTCTCCAAAAAAACAACAATAACAAAATAGATGGTAATAATGTAATAATGCATTAAAGTGTTTGTACACCAATGCCAAAAGTCTGCCAAGCAAAATAGGTGAGTTGGAAGCTCTGGTGCATGAGGAGAGCTATGATGTAATCGGTATTGCTGAAACTTAGCTTCAATCCTCACATGACTGGGCTATTAATATTCCTGGCTATGCACTCTTTCGGAGAGACAGGGTAAAAAGGAAAGGTGGCGGGGTCTGTCTCTATGTGAGAAGTGATCTCAAAGCAAGTGTGAAAGAGGACCTGGTTGATGGAGAGTGTGATGAGTCTGAAGCATTATGGCTGGAACTGCATATAGATGGGCGTAGTTCAAAGTTAATCATTGGAGTTTGTTATAGACCACCCAATGTTAATGAGGAGGTGGAGACTCAGCTCCTTGCACAGATGGCAAGGGCTGGGACAGTGATAATAATGGGGAATTTAACTACCCAGAAATTGACTGGAGTAATGGCACTGCTGGGACAGTTAAAGGGCAAAAATGTATAAACCTATTACAGGACAATTTTATGGTCCACTTTATTGAGGCCCCAACTAGGAATGAAGCTCTGTTGGACCTGTGATCTGAAACCATGCAGAGCTTATTACTAATGTCCAGATAAAGGAACACCTGGGTAGCAGTTATCATAACATGATTTCATTTGATGTTAGCTGTAAACAAGAAATACATATGGGAAAGATAAAAACACTTAACTTCAAGAGAGAACATTTTCAACGGATGAGGGCTGCTCTCCAAGATTTAGACTGGGAGGGGATATTTGCATTGATAAACACAGAACAGAAATGGGAATTATTCAAAAACATTGTTTGGGACCTCACTGCAAAGTATATTCCCATGGGCAATAAGTTTAAAAGGCTAAAAACAAAACCTGTGTGGCTCACGGCCAAAGTTCAAAAAGCTATAAACAATAAGAAAAGAGCTTTTAAAAAATATAAAAATGAAGGAACACTAGTGTCGTTTAAATGTTACAAAGGATTTAACAGAATATGTAAAAAGGAAATCAAGGATGCAAAAATTCATGTAGCGCTGGTAGATTTTTAATCTACCGCTGATAGGTAAATCTTAGATTTGCCTCTGTTCCAGCTTGGCTGAGTTGCGTGTAGTTCCACACTGTGCCGGTAGGTGTCGTTGTCACCATGGGCTGGTGATGGAAAGGCAACGTGTTGAAGCGTATGAGTGCTCCTCTGTCCCGGAGACAACTCGGTGGAGGTGGTCCTCCGAGTTGCATTCTGGGAGAGGGTATTTATGGGACAGACGCCATGTTTAGGGGTTCGTTTTCAGCCACCTGCTGGCCCTACTGGCTGTCAGGTATGCGTTAAGAGTACCATCTCATGGTCCTCCGTTCTGGAGGCCCACATCGCTGCGGCTGGGGCCTACCACAGCAGCAGGGGAATGGTCCTGAGCTGTCTATCCTGAGTGAAGAAGCTGGACAACCGAGGAGATCCCAGGGGAGGACCCGTCATGGAAGGATCATGCATAATGCTGGTCTGGAGAGGGGCCTGGTGACTCGGTTGGAGGACGTATCCTGAAGTAATCTTACTGCATAGTACTGCCGGGTTGGCTTAAAGGTTCAAGTACTGTGTCTTCGCAAACCAATACATCCTGTGGCAGAGACGGGTTTTATTCCAAACAAGTCTGTGGCAGAGAATTTTGTTCGTGTTGCGTACTGGCTGCTAGGCAAGTGAGAGAGGCCTATACAGGCGGGCAAAGATTGAATCCCACAAGGGGAGCGCATTCAACTACAAGTGTTCAATTCCAAAGAATGTTCTAAAGAATACTAAGGAGAGGTATTTGAGCTTCCCTGCAACTTTCCTTCTGCCTCTTTCCTGCTACTTCCTTTATTACTTGTTCATTAAAGCATTGGAAAATATACTCAAGTGTTTGGTGCTTATATCGTCCAGAGGTAAACTCAACGGGACCCTAGATCCGGTGCCGGTGAAACAGAGGTAGCGAGAGTGAAGGTAACATCCTGCTTTAAACCAGCAGCTCCACCGAGAGTTAGTGCTACATTCAAAACGAACGACAGATTGCAAAAGATAGTAAGACAAACCCCCAAAAAATCTTCAAATATATTAATAGTAAAGGTCTGAGCATGTAGGCCCTTTACAAAATAATCTAGAGTGGGTGACTGGGGACAAAGAGAAGACAAATGTATTAAATATTTTCTTCAGCTCTGTGTATACAAAAGAGCATGGGGGAGCTCATGTCCATAATGGGGGTGGTATTGACACAGCCCCGAATGATCCACAATGGGTCAAAAGTGATATGGTCCAGAAATATTTAGACAAAATAAAGGTGGATAAAGCACCTGGACCTGATGGCATCCACCCATGGATCCTAAAAGAACTGAGTTCTGTAATATCAAAGCCATTGTATCTAATTTTAGGGACTCATTAATGACGGGAATAGTACCACTGGATTAGCGCAGGGCGAATGTGGTGCCTATATTTAAAAAGGGATCAAAGTCTTTACCAAGTAAGTATAGACCTGTTAGTTTAACTTCTATAGTCGGGAAGATACTAGAGTGTTTAATAAAAGACCATAGATGAGTTCTTGCTGGAAAAAAAACCTTTTAAGCAACGGAGAGCATGGATTCATGAAAGACAGAAGTTGTCAGACAAACCTTATTTCTTTTTATGAAGAGGTAAGTAAAACCTTGGACAGAGGGGTGGCTGTGGACGTGGTATACTTGGATTTTGCAAAAGCGTTCGACACAGTTCCCCACACGCGGCTCATGTGTAAGGTAAAGTCTACAGGTCTGGAAATATCAGTTTGTAAATGGATAGAAAACTGGCTAAAAGACAGAATTCAGAGAGTAGTGGTTAATGATTCTTACTCTGAATGGTCTAAGGTTATCAGTGGTGTACTCCAAGGTTCAGTGCTGCGACCCTTACTTTTTAATATCTTTATAAATGATAATGGGTCTGGGATCAAAAGTAACATTTCTGTCTTTGCAGGTGACACCAACTAGGAGTGGAATAACGTCCTTACAGGATGTCTCCAATTTACAAGCCGACCTCAATGCTCTGTCTAATTGGGCGACTATGTGGCAGATGAGGTTTAATGTTGAGAAATGTAAAGTTATACACTTGGGGGCTAAGAATTTGCATGCATCATACATGCTGGGGGGAGTACAACTGGGGGAATCCGTGGTGGAGAAGGATCTGGGGGTTTTGGTCATAAGCTCAATAATAGCATGCAATGCCAAGCTGCGGTTTCCAAAGTGAGCAAAGTCCTTTCTTGTATTAAGAGAGGTATGGACTCCAGAGAGAGAGATATCATTTTGCCCCTGTTCAAATCATTAGTAAGACCTCATCTGGAATATGCAGTTCAGTTTTGGGCACCAGTTCACAAAAAGGATATCGGGGAACTGGAGAAAGTACAGAGAAGGGCAACCAAACTGATAAGAGGCATGGAGGAGCTCAGCTATGCAGAAAGATTAGAGGAACTGAATTTATTCACTCTTGAGAAGAGGAGAATAAGGGGGATATGATCAACGTGTTTAAATATTCAAGAGTTATTCTCTTTTTTTTTTTAATCAGAAAGGTTTTTATTGTGCATAAGAAACGCATACATATAGCATACAGGTAAAAGTACATGGCATATACATATCTCAAAGTTCTCACATAGTGTATTATGGAAACATTTATCAGCTACCTGAAATTATTATGAGACGGTTCCGGTTGCATTCTATCAGGAATATGAACCTATCGTATCATTATCTTTTAACAATAATAGATCTACCATGTAATGTAGTTCACAAGGAGTATATATCCAAATGAGGTACAATTTGAGCAAGTACCGACTATAATAATGTTACCCTTATATACTGAAATCTCTGGTGAACTCTGCTCATCTTAAAGTATAAAAAATAAAAAACATGTCGTTCAATTAACAGTAGCATTGAAATCAACTCTATTACATTGTAGTTCCATCAGCCATGTTTTAAATCCGTTATGTTTAATTCAATGTAATATTCATCTGAGGAAGAGAAAGTAAAATAGAAGAAAAAGAAGAGAAGAAAGAGAAGAAAGGAGAGAAAAAGAAGGAGCGATAGAAACAAAACAGAGCAAAACCTTGCCATACAGTACCATATTCGTATATACTGCCATATAACCCACAGGGAGTGCCTCTTCTTATAATTCCCACTGCCTTGCATGTGTACAGTTTCCATACAGTAATGAAGTCTACATCAACCCAAGAGTAACCTATCTTTGATTAATTGGTGTGGGGCCAAACCAGGAACGTCTAGCCATGCCTGCCATATTGAAAGGAACTTTTGTGGGGCCTTCCTATGTTGATAAGTGGCTTTTTCTCTTATTAGGAGCCTATTCACGCTGTCTATCCATTGCCTCCTGGTGGGAACTCGCGGGGTGATCCACCACTGGGCAATCAATCTTCTCGCTGTGTATAGTAAACGAATAAGCGCTATACGTGTTGGTGGGGGTGTTAACTCTTCGTCTATTCCCCCCAGTAAACAGATCATTGGAGTTTCTTCTGGAGTTCAGCCGAGAAATCCGGAAACAGGGAGATTTTGGAGTTTTCAATATTCAGCTTACCTCCTATGGTTCTGGCTTTAGCAAGAATGGCATCTCTGTCTTTGTAGTTTAGGAGCTTAAACAGAAAAGCACGAGGGTGATTGCCAGGAGGCAGTGGGCGAGATGGCACTCTGTGCGCTCTCTCCACCGCAAAAAGCGGAGAGAAAGCTTCTTTTCCAAATGTAGTGAGGAGCCATTGTTCTATGAAAGTGACCAGGTCTTTACCTTCTATCCTTTCTGGGAATCCTAAGGCGCGGACATTGTTGCGGCGCATGCGATTTTCCAAATCATCTAAGCGCGCTGCATGTTGATCTGTAAGATGGCAGTTATACTTTAAATCTCTCTGCCTGGGTACTAAATCATCTTCAATTACACTGACCCTACTCTCTATTGCAGCTGTGCGCTCCCTCAGCTTTTGCATGTCCTGTCTCACAACGGATATCTCAGCTTTGACACCTTTAACTTCATCAGTCAGGGTTGAGATGGATCTGTTGCAGATAGTTACTGCTGAGAGTATATCTCTGAGAGTGGGTTCAGCATTATCCGGGGGCAGGGCTGGTGGCTGAGTGCTCTGATGTGAATGTGAAACTGTACTCACTGCGGCCCAGTCAGAAGGGGATCCAGTGCCATCCTCCAGTGGAATAGTATTATCCATCTCCAGCTGATTTCCTTCTTCTTCACTCAGGTCAGATGTGGGTGATGGTAGTTCTTTTGATGTTTTATTGCCAAACAGGAGCTTTTGAGCAGCCTCCTTATATTTCTCCTTTTGGGATCTCTGTGGCAAAGCGCCATCTTGGGCTTGAGCTGCGGGCAGGCCGCCACCATCCTTGCCCCGTTTTGGCATGTTTTGCAGCCGCAAATCGATCGGGTAGGCGGGTCGGCTGTGGTCCGGACAGTGTGCGGTTCCGATCGGGGGTGTCAGCGGGTTGGGTGAGTGATCCAGAGGATAATTGTCAGGATTTTCGGCGGAGCTGAGGAGAAGTGCATCCTGCTACATGCGCTGCCTGGCCACGCCCCTCAAGAGTTATTCTCTTTACGGTCAACCCAGAGGACACAGGGGCACTCTTTACGTCTAGAGGAAAAGAGATTTCATTTCCAAATATGGAAAGGTTTCTTCACAGTAAGAGCTGTGAAAATGTGGAATAGACTCCCGTCTGAGGTGGTTTTGGCCAGCTCAGTAGATTGCTTTAAGAAAGGCCTGGATACTTAATACTAAATGTGCATAATATAACTGGGTACTAACATTTATAGGTAAAGTTGATCCAAGGAAAATCCGATTGCCTCTTGGGGGATCAGGAAGGAATTTTTTCCCCTGCTGTAGCAAATTGGAGCATGCTCTGCTGTTTTTTTTTTTGCATTCATCTGGATCAACTGTGAATATAAAACTGGGTATATTGGATTGTACGATATTTTTTATTATATTTATTTATTGTTTTTAAGGTTGAACTGGATGGACTTGTGTCTTTTTGGAACGTGACTAACTATGTAATTTCACTATGTAACAATAATAATAAAACAAATAGATGGTCTGGCACTGTCTGAAGATACAGTTAGCATCCATTTCAGCAGTGAAAGGGTAGGTGTTGCACCACCAAAATGATTTAGTGTAGCTGCTCCTTCCCCAGGTGAGTCACGCTGCATTAAACAACAGGTGTGTACAGTTGTGTGTATTTGTGTTCTAGCTTGTTGGCCTCAAAGATAGATCTTCTGGAGAGGTCATTGCCTGAGATAGAAAAAGTGTGAGCCTGTGTGGAGACAGACTCAGGGTCTGGGTGGACCAAAAATAGACAGGAGGCTGAATACTTTCTGTTTGGTTGTTGTGATGCTAACACTCCCCTGCAAGGGAAACTTGCTGTAAAGGTCGTTGTTAATCAATAAAGCTAAAACACAGACCTTAACCACTTGAACTTCAGAAGATTTACCACTCTTCCTGACCAGGCCATTTTTTGCTTTTTGGCACTATTTTTCTTTACCTGACAATTGCGCGGTCATGCAACGCTGTACACAAACTAAATTGATGTAATTTTTTCCCCACATATAAAGCTTTCTTTTGGTGGTAGTTAGTCACCACTGGGTTTATTATTTATTACGCTAAAAAAAAAAAGACCAAAAATTTTGAAAAAAAATATATTTTTTACTTTCTGCTATAAAACATTTATAATTAAAAAAAAATTAAAACAAGATTAAAAAAATCGGATTCCTTCATAAATTTAGGCCAATATGAATTCTGCTACATATTTTTGGTTAAAAAAAATCACAATAACCGTAAATTGATTGGTTTACGCAAACATTATAGGATCTACAAGCTATGGTAAATATACTGGATTTTGTGTTTATTTTATTTTTTTATACTAGTAATTGCAGCGATCAGCAGGACTGTGATAGTATGGCAGGCAGTCTGACAGTCGATGGAAGCCAGTGACACTAATACAGTGATCAGTGCTGAAAATATGCACTGTTACTGTACTAATGACACTGGCTGGGAAGGGGTTAACATATAGGGCGATCAAAGTGTTAAATGTGTGCCTAACCAGTGTTTGTGTGTTTGCTGTAAGGTGCTTTTACTAAGAGATGTGGCTGTATTTATTCCCTTCTTTGCAGGGAAACAAAAACTGCCACACCCCACTGACTGGACAGAGCTCTGTATTGTTAACATATGTAGAGCTCTGTCCTGTCTTCCTCCTCGCCAATCAGCGGGTGCCAGCGGACATCCATTGGCCGGCACCTGCTAATCGGGTGTCTAATCACAGCACAGCTGGCGCACCAGAGCCGTGCAGGCACGCCCCCTACCTGGAAGTGCTTGATCACCTACTAAGTACATGATCCGGCACAGAAGAGCCACTTTACCTTTGTATATAAAAATCAAAAACAAATAATGCATGTTTTTAATTTAAAAGGTGCCACGTACCACATACCCACTGCTGTTAGAAATAGCCCTCGTGAACAGTGATTCAGAAGTGCGATTTAGAGATACAAAGTAACATTATTGTTACTTTGTATTTACTCTGTTTCATTCATATTACAGTGGTAGTAAACTTGCATAAAAAAGAAAAAACTTCTCCCTGCAAGTTGTGCAAGATGTGATACAGATAATGATATTGAACCTGGTGTCTATGCAGCTCTACTATACCAGCTAACAAAGCCGTCATAAGGAGGATAAGCCTAAACACCTAATGCCTAAACATTTAGGTTGAGGTGGCAGTTACCAGATTAGGAATACAGATACACAGCGGTGTTGTCTATGCTACCTAAAAAATAACAGTTTAGTCATATTAGCTTTTATGCCAGGACGAAGTCCAGGCATGAAGTCCTAGCTGCTAAAGAAAAAAAAAATCTTTCTCAACAATTATTCAGATGTTGTGCATTGATGATATATGAGGTCTGTCCTAAAGGAACAAGTGCAGATATATTTTTGGAAAAGGGTGTTAACAAGTACTTTGCTAATACCCATTGGGAATGATTACTAAAGGCAAATACACAGTTCACTTTGCAATTAAAGTTGCACTCTTCAAGGGAATTTTACCTAGAGCTTAGTGAATGAGGTGAAGCTTCATTTCACAAAGAATACCCAATCACATGCAGAGAATATAAAGAAAAAGCATTTTTGCTTGCACGGGATTGGATGATGGAAGTCAGCAGAGCTTTACCTTATTCACTAAGCTCTGGAGATAATTCCCATGCAGAGTACAGCAGTCTATTTGCCTTTAGTAAATTAACCACATTTGGTTGCTCCTGTCCTTATGTAGCACTTGCAATACAGGATGAAACTACTCACTTTTGCAGGTTACCTTTGTCTTACCTGCCTTGCCATGGCACCTACCAACTTTGGCAGTCACTCTTTGAATTTATTGGATTCATTCTCCAACATTCTATATACTTTTTTTTTGCAACATTGGCTTCTCAGCACAGATTCTATACTTTTGTTTTTTTTTTTTTGTTTTTTTTTTTTACTATAGCCTCTCCTGCACTGCAATCTGAGCCCCAGGTCCCCGCAACAGCCTATATGGTCTCTGCACCAAACTGCAGTAGGATGGGGCAGAGTTTTGGGCACCATTGAAATAATCCTATTATAAACACATACACAAAATTCAATGCTTTCTAAATATGCTGAAAATTGATATCACTGTTTGAAATGAAAAATTTATGAAAATATATAATAACTTTACATTTTATATAAAAATATATACATTTGTTTATATATTTTATTGATTTTTCATTTGAAACAGTGACATTGGCATATTTAGAAACCATTGTGTTTTGTGTATGTACTTTTTATTGGTAGCACAGCCCTGAACACATCCATTTTGTCTTTAGCATATACAGTTGTGAGCTTGCAGCTTGTTGGTATATTTTGATGAGCAAACTTATTCTATCTCTGAAATCCTCCAATTGCTTCTGCTGCATGCGGTTCTTCAGTGTGGGGAACTCTGCCATGACCATATAGTTGCAGCTGTCCATCATCACCATCACCAGTGGGCCAATCTGAGTGTCACGGTTTTAAAATCTCCATGGATCCTCTATCTTTAGACTCGGAAAACTGGATTTTTCTTAGACTCCTAGCATCAGGGGAAAAAACAACAACTGTTGAGGTACAGAGCGTCCAACTGTGATTTTTACATTGACCACATACAAGTTAATTAATAGCTAATTAGGGCTTTAAAGGGGCTTACATTTACTCAAGACTCCAAAAGATAAAATATCACTGCATAAATTATTCATACAAATCCATAGCCTTTATTATTAGAACATTACATATTATAATAAAAAAAATGTAACAATCACTCCTCCTTCTTGGGGAGACTGCTCCCTACATAGTCAACCCCTTATGCTGTACAAAGTATGTATCAGTTAGTCCAGGGGCATCACTTTGTTTAAATTCATAGCAGTTTCACATAGTTACATAGTTACATAGTAGGTGAGGTTGAAAAAAGACACAAGTCCATCAAGTCCAACCTATGTGTGTGATTATATGTCAGTATTACATTGTATATCCCTGTATGTTGCGGTCATTCAGGTGATTATCTAATAGTTTCTTGAAGCTATCAATGCTCCCCGCTGAGACCACCGCCTGTGGAAGGGAATTCCACATCCTTGCCGCTCTTACAATAAAGAACCCTCTACATAGTTTAAGGTTAAACCTCTTTTCTTCTAATTGTAATGAGTGGCCACGAGTCTTATTAAACTCTCTTCTGCAAAAAAGTTTTATCCCTATTGTGGGGTCACCAGTACAGTATTTGTAAATTGAAATCAAGCGTCTCTTCTCCAGAGAGAATAAGTTCAGTGCTTGCCACCTTTCCTCATAACTAAGATCCTCCAGACCCTTTATTAGCTTTGTTGCCCTTCTTTGTACTCGCTCCATTTCCAGTACATCTTTCCTGAGGACAGGTGCCCAGAACTGGACAGCATACTCCAGGTGCGGCCGGACCAGAGTCTTGTAGAGTGGGAGAATTATCGTTTTATCTCTGGAGTTGATCCCCCTTTTAATGCATGCCAATATTCTGTTTGCTTTATTAGCAGCAGCTTGGCATTGCATGCCATTGCTGAGCCTATCATCTACTAGGACCCCCAGGTCCTTTTCCATCCTAGATTCCCCCAGAGGTTCTTCCCCCAGTGTATAGATTGCATTCATATTTTTGCCACCCAAATGCATTTTACATTTTTCTACATTGAACCTCATTTGCCATGTAGTTGCCCACCCCATTAATTTGTTCAGGTCTTTTTGCAAGGTTTCCACGTCCTGCGGAGAAGTTATTGCCCTGCTTAGCTTAGTATCGTTTGCAAATACAGAGATTGAACTGTTTATCCCATCCTCCAGGTCGTTTATAAACAACTTAAATAGGATTGGTCCCAGCACAGAACCCTGGGGAACCCCACTACCCACCCCTGACCATTCTGAGTACTCCCCATTTATCACCACCCTCTGAACTCACCCTTGTAGCCAGTTTTCAATCCATGTACTCACCCTATTGTCCATGCCAACGGACCTTATTTTGTACAGTAAACGTTTATGGGGAACTGTGTCAAATGCTTTTGCAAAATCCAGATACACCACGTCTACGGGCCTTCCTTTATCTAGATGGCAACTCACCTCCTCATAGAAGGTTAATAGATTGGTTTGGCAAGAACGATTCTTCATGAATCCATGCTGATTACTGCTAATGATATTGTTCTTATTACTAAAATCTTGTATATAGTCCTTTATCCTCCAAGAGTTTACATACTATTGATGTTAGGCTAACTGGTCTGTAATTCCCAGGGATGTATTTTAAATATTGGTGCTACATTGGCTTTTCTCCAATCAGCTGGTACCATTCCAGTCAATAGACTGTAAAAATTAAGAACAACGGTCTGGCAATCACTTGACTGAGTTCCCTAAGTACCCTCGGATGCAAGCCATCTGGTCCCGGTGATTTATTAATGTTAAGTTTCTCAAGTCTGATTTTAATTCTGTCCTCTGTTAACCATGGAGGTGCTTCCTGTGTTGTGTCATGAGGATAAACACTGCAGTTTTGGTTACTGAAGCCCCCCGATTCCCTTGTGAAGACTGAGGAGAAGAATAAATTCAATACCTTCGCCATCTCCCCATCCTCTGTAACCAGATGTCCTTCCACATTCTTTATGGGGCCAATATGGTCTGTCCTCCCTTTTTTACTGTTTACATACTTAAAGAATTTCTTGGGATTTTTTTTTGCTCTCCTCTGCTATGTGTCTTTCATGTTCTATTTTAGCCGTCCTAATTGCACCCTTACATTTCTTGTTGCATTCTTTATAAAGTCTAAATGCTGAGGATGATCCTTCAACCTTATATTTTTTGAAGGCCTTCTCCTTTGCTTTTATATGCATTTTTACATTGGAGTTAATCCATCCAGGATTATTGTTCGCTGGATGATATTAAATTTATTATCCAATGGGATACATTGGCTAATGCCCTTATTTAATACGCTCTTAAAGCAAACCCATCTCTCCTCCGTATTCTTTGTTCCTAATATTTTATCCCAATTTATGCCTTTTAGCAAGGTTTGTAGTTTAGGGAAGTTGGCATGTCAAGCTTCTTCAAGAGAGTGCCACAGATCAAAGACTAATGGCCCGTACACACGGTCGGATTTTCCGATGGAAAATGTGTGATAGGACCTTGTTGTCGGAAATTCCGACCGTGTGTAGGCTCCATCACACATTTTCCATCGGATTTTCCGACACACAAAGTTTGAGAGCAGGATATAAAATTTTCCGACAACAAAATCCGTTGTCGGAAATTCCGATCGTGTGTACACAAATCCGACGGACAAAGTGCCACGCATGCTCAGAATAAATAAAGAGATGAAAGCTATTGGCCACTGCCCCGTTTATAGTCCCGACTAACGTGTTTTACGTCACCGCGTTTAGAACGATCGGATTTTCCGACAACTTTGTGTGACCGTGTGTATGCAAGACAAGTTTGAGCCAACATCCGTCAGAAAAAATCCTAGGATTTTGTTGTCGGAATGTCCGAACAAAGTCCGACCGTGTGTACGGGGCATAACAGGTTTTGCAAGGTTCTACTGGTACCTGTTATCTCACAAGATTTGTGCTCAAGACTAGTTAACCACCTATTCTTGATTCAGTTAGCTACATGCCATCTCCCTTTCTATTTAAAGTGGAACTAAACTCTCTCATTCAACAGTAACTATTTTTAATCACTATGTGGCTAACATTAGTAAATAGATAGGAAGGTATATTATACTTACTTTTTCTTTCAATTTTTTGGTAATAAAGTTGTGTACTGATAAATTACAAACAGACATTTTTCCAACACAAGTTTACTGTTAATAATAATAAAATGATCAAACATGGCTCTGAAGAACAAAACCCATGTTTACAAGAATGTATACAAGATACACTATATTACCAAAAGTATTGAGACACCTGCCTTTACATGCACATGAACTTTAATGGCATCAAGGTCTTAGTCCATAGGGTTCAATAGTAAGTTGGCCTATAACAGCTTCAACTCTTCTGGGAAGGCTGTCCACAAGGTTTAGGAGTGTGTCTATGGGAATGTTTGACCATTCTTCCAGAAGCGCATTTGTGAGGTCAGGCACTGATATGGACAAAAAGGCCTGGCTCGCAGTCTCCGCTCTAATTAATCCCAAAGGTATTCTATCGGGTTGAAGTCAGAACTCTGTGCAGGCCAGTCAAGTTCCTCCACCTCAAACTCGCTCATCCATGCCTTTATGGAACTTGCTTTGTGCACTGGTCCAAATCATTTGGTGACTGGGGGATTATAGTGTGGGGTTGCTTTTCAGGGGTTGGGCTTGGCCCTCTAGTTCCAGTGAAGGTAACTCCTAAATCGTCAGCATACCAAGACATTTTGGACAATTTTATGTTCCCAACTTTGTGGGAACAGTTTGGGGATGGACCCTTCCTGTTCCAACATGACTGCGCACCAGTGCACAAACAAGGTCCATAAATAATTCAAGTTCACCGCTCTAAGATAATCACCTCTCCTCGTATCAGCTGTCTCCACAAAGGGCTGGGTGCCGGCTCTGGTTGCAACAGAGACATAAAAATAAGAATGCTGGATAGCCGCACTTTAAATGTTCACCTTTTATTCCATAAAAACAGAATCCAAATACATCCCCAGAAAAGTACAGACCAACATGCACTGCTAACGCGTTTCACATCAATCACGATGCTTACTCATAGCTCATATCCACAAACTAGGGAGCATGAAATTGTCCAAAATGTCTTGGTATGCTGATGACTTAAGAGTTCCCTTCACTGGAACGAAGGGGCCAAGCCCAACCCTTGAAAAATAAACCCACACCATAATCCCTCCTCCATCATATGACTGGGACCAGTGCACAAAGCAAGGTCCATAAATACATTGATGAATGTGTTTGGGGTGGAGGAACTTGACATGCCCGCCCGCAAGTCCTGACCTCAACCTGATAAAACACCTTTAGGATGAATTAAAGAGGAGTCTGTGAGCCAGACCTTCTTCTCCAACATCAGTGCCTGACCTCACAAATGCATTTCTAGAAGAATGGTCAAACATTCCCATAGACACTCTCCTAAACCTTGTGGACATCATTTGAGTGATTCAAGCATATATGTTTCCTTTGAAACTACCTAAAGACATGTTGTTGCAACATTAGGAGCGAGACTTCGGTGCTTTATTCCATCCCCCACCCTATGTTCACTATTGAGCACACTGGCGTTTTCTCTCTGTAGCAATATTAGTGAGATTACGGGGGATTTAATTATTTAATTATTCTTTACCTTCTTTTGCTGTAAAGTTGCCTAACCTAAAAGCTTTGCTTTCATTAACAATTTCTGACTACATAAGTTTTACTGTAGGTTCTCATAACGGCATGTATTTTCTATATATGTTTTGTTATACCTTATGAGTCTGACATTTCTAAAGGTTCATCTAGAGCCGTTTGTAGTCCATATCATCTAAGTGATTCAAACATACATGCTTTCTTTCACACTTTTTAGAGACATAATTCTGCGGCATTGGGAGTGAGACTCCGGTGTTTTATCCTATTTCTCACCCTATGTTTATTGCAGAACTCATTGGTGTCTTTTCTCTGCAGCAATATTAGTTAGACCACGGGGGATTTAATTATCTTTTACCTTCTTTTGCTGCAGAGCTGCCTAGCCTAAGAGCTTTTGTCTTCTTTAATAGTTTTTAAATACATAAGTTTCACCATAAGTTTTCATAACGGCACATATTCTATATTCATTTTTTTTTTTATATATATACCTTATGAGCTTGACATCTCTAAAGGTTTATCCGCTGCAGTTTGTCTTATTTTACGATAGGGACATGTTTATGTTTTTGGTCAATTTTTCAGGTATGTTTAGCGGCGCCTGTTTTGTTCTACTCTACCAGTACTTCACAAATTTTTCCAATTAAAGCATTTATCACATGTTCTACTACCCATGTAGTGTATCTTTTAACCTGTCCGTGTGGGTTCCAGTATGTGGGACGCACGGTTCGCCCACTTCAAGTCAGGTTAAATGAGCACATTGGTAATATCCGGAGAGGCTTTACAGGCCATCCGGTATCCAAACACTATCTGAATGTACACAACAAAGACCCCAAGGGTACTCAGTTTATTGGTATCGACAGATTAAAGGTACCATGGAGAGGAGGACCCAAAAGACGAGCCATATCCAAGCTAGAAATGGAATGGATATACAAAATCAGGTGTCTTAAACCACGAGGGCTCAATGTCGATATTGAAATCAATGCGTTTATTGATAACGCATGATGGAAAGTTTCGACATAACAATGAATGTGGTTATAGATAAGAATAAAACTTGACTGTAACTAATTAATCATTCAGGGGTGATCTAATTTTTGTTTAAGAGAGAGTATGGACTACTGAAAAGTTTGGACATGCGTTTGGTCCTGTATTTATGTCATAAGCCTTTTAGGTATGCACATTAGTATTCATTCCCTATGTTATTGATTGTTAAGGGGGATACTGAGACTAGACCTGGCTGTCATGTCTATATTTGAACATAACGGATTTAAAAATATAACATGCTCAAATTTAAACACAATATTAAAATTCCATATAAAATTTTTGTTAATTCGGGTTTGTCTATATATTTTTAGCCCTTAGATTTTTATTAGAATCGATCGGGCGATTTTTCCCACTACATGGATTTAGTCTCAGTATTTATAGTTACATTTTTTATGATGCATATCCATATTTCCATTTTTTATGTTGTTATATTAATTTTATAGCTCATTATACCAGTTTGATTATTTTTGTGCACAGTATATATACCGCAGAGTATATATTTTTACTAACGCTACGATGGTTTTTAAATCGAATTATTTCACATGCAAGACACCGGATGTCACTATCTATTAGATTTTGTCAGCTTACATCTATACTTGGAGTCATACGTCCAAGCATTTCCGGTTTTCAGTTACGTTCCGCCTCTACAGGAGGCTTCTAATGACAGCCATGTCGAGGCTCGGTATTCCTCCGTGCATGCCCAGTTGTGTGACGGGCTCACGCGGAAACGAGGCTTGGTTGTGTATTGTTTTTATAAAAGGTGATGGTTCATTGCGTCGCCCGTGCCCCGTAGAAGACGTCACGTATGACGAAACATGTAGGGCGTGGCCTCGCAGTGCTTGCCATCACGCATCCTATGTTTGCACGGGCGTTCAGCCTTTGTTTTATGCCGGCTTTTTAATCAAACACATTTTTACTTGTATTTTTGTATTAAGACCTATGGTCAATTAAGGTAATAAACTCCTTATTATTTCTACTACACCATTGGAGTTCCCTTTTTTTCCTCTCTTTTCCTATCCATGGATCTTTTGAATAATGAGTCTCCCTCCTGACGCTGAAGCAGTAAAGATCAGTTTTTGAGTGAGAGGCGCTTACAAACAAGACCCGGACATCGTTATTCATCTGTCCCTGCAGAGGGCTATATCTGCAAGCTCGTATGACCTCGCCATAGAGGGGGTCCATCAAGTGCGGTAAGGGTACATCCATTACTCCTCTCCCGCAACTATCGGTGGCTTGGAAGTGTCCCTATATTTTTCACCTTTCTACCCTGATATGACACACCTAAGGAACGTTTTATCCTCTTTATACTACTTGTCTTTCCTGGACTGAATGTGGTGTTTTTCAAGCGATTGGGGGTCCGATCGCAATTTTTTGAACTTTCACTTTCATGTTTTTTCAGAATTATTCACAATTTTTGTCATGGAGATGTGTTTCAATTCATAATTTTTGTATGCTTTATTTTATTGTGTTATTTTTCCGCACTGGGATTTAAATTCACTACAGCTCCTGGGTAGTACTCCCAAGGAGCTTCTTAGTTGTAAATTTCATTAGAATGATTTATTTATGCTAGCGCACAAATTTTGTTTATATGATTTGTTCTACAGTAGCCTAAACTATAGCCATTTTGAGCTGCCCCATTTTTTGATCACGGGCACATTTTGGTTAATCATTTGAAAATCGTTTTTCCAAAATCACTAATATTTATATGGTTTGGGTTTCTCTGCAGCAACAGAAGTGAGACTACAATGCTATAAACTCTTCCCATTATCCTTTGTTACACTCTCTGTAGTTTTGAACGGGACTAATGTCTACTACGGTGATGGCCATGTTGTTAACATTCTAGCATTCCTTGGTGGCACGGGATGTACTTTGAAGATTTTTTGTGCTGTTGAGATTAGCTATGCAGCTCATCGAGATTAGTTTCCTTCTTCTTTTTTATACTAGCTGTAGTAGCGATATGTTCTAATTTTCATTAACTTCACCTGTTTTTTCATTTAGTCCTTGCTTTTTTGTCTTCGTTATTTTCAGTGCCATGTCATGTCACATACAGGTAGGATCTTATACTTTGCTTTGTTGTATCCTTTCTTACAAATGAAAGATATTTTGTCTGTGGTTTAGAAGTATTCTAATTCATTTACTTATAAACCCTAGAGCTATAAGACCGGCTTTTTGTGCATCAATTATGGACTTTAGCACCTAACTGAATTTAGTCTCATGCATATATATTTTTCTGTTCATTTTTTGTTTTTGTGACAAATGAGAAAGAATTTTCCTTTTGTGGTATTTTTCGATAGTCTACCATAAACAATGATGTACTTTGACAATTGGAATTATAGACAGGAATTGCCTTGGTTCTATATTGATTTTTTCTTTTTCTTTTATTTATATATGCAATTTTGATGTACTCTCTGTCTTGTTTCAGACATTGTCTTTTCTGATGTATTCCCACCATGGATCCACTTATTTGGTCGATCTCAGCTATGTATCATATCAATGTTTTTTACAATTTTGTAAGGTTAATATTTATACATTTGAAACAGCTGTATACAAATATGTACCATATGGTCTTTTTTGTACCCATTGAGTAGACTCCAATGCTTTAGAGGCAATTCAAAGGATCTCATGGTTACAAATCCATTTTTAATCATACAACATGTGTGTCCTTTTTACAATTAATTGTTGTTTAATGAGTATGGGTGTTAACATCCTGTTTATCCCTTCCTCTTTTTCCTTTATATGCACTTTTGTTTGTTTGATCAAACTTAGCTATGAGTAAGCATCTCTGAATGTGAAACGCGTTAGCTATTTTACGCCTGGTTTGTCCACCTTTTGTTTTGTTTGCCTTTTTGGATTTTAACCATTTTCAAATAAAGATGTTTTTTGCATGGAGTGCGGCAGTCCAGGACCTTTTTTCTTCTCGCACCTTGAAGCACAGCCAGCACCCAGCCTTGTGAAGTAGGACGGGATTTACATAAGGGACTACAGAGGCTTTTGAAGCGGTTTTTCCTTCCAATTGTGGACAGCCTTCCCAGAAGAGTTCAAGCTGTTATAGCTGCAAAGGGTGGGCCAACTTATTATTGAACCCTACGGACTAAGACTGGGATGCCATTAACGTTCATGTGCATGTAAAGGCAGGCATCCCAATACATGCCAGTAGTAGTTGAGACCAATCAGTTGTCAATGGTTACAGAATTAGAAGTAAATGAAAATTAAATCATAACTAAGAAAAAGAATCTAAATAGATAACATGGCCGTGAGTTACCATTCCTTACATTAAGTGAGATATTATATATTTATTGTTTAAATGTTTGCTGCTAAAAGTCACTGAAGTCATTGCTCAGAATTTACATGCTGATTCTTATCGCAAATTAAAGGCTTTTTCAGGGGTGCTCCCTGTCCCTGCTGGTGAAGAAAGCTTTGAGGTGTGGAAAGATTTTGCACAACAAGTGATAGAGGAATGGACCTGCCCAGAGGAAAATAAAAAACAGTGCATCATGGAAAGTTTAAGACCACCAGCATCCATTATCATTAGAGCTTAAAAGGACACTCATGTGAGTTCCAGTGCTTAAGAATATATTGATGTTTTGATAGATGTTATGGACTGCACTGTTACCCTGATCAGATGCTTGCTGATTTTAAACAGACAAAGCATAAAGAGGAAGAGGATATTTCTGTGTTTGTGAGGAGGCTAGAAGTGCTTCTAGGGGAGTTTCTCACTGAAAAGGTAATCTCTCGTACGGATGTTGACAAATTAAGGACTGCGTAAATAATAAAGGGGCTACTGCCACATCACCCAATGTCACCGGTCCTAAGAGTTGTTTTGAGAGAGAGAGAGAAACTTTACTTTCACTGAAACTATGACTGAAGTAAATAAACAGGAATCTGATATCCGTTTTAGTACCCCTTTTAAGAGCAAAGTTAAACAGAGTTCTTTGGTTGAGCACAAAAATGAGACTGTTGCTAAAAACAATGAAGTGGGTAGACACCCACAGCCTAGAGCTCAATCTGCTGATAAAACCTCCAGTGATAAGCCTCTCTTACACATTAAATGTTTCCGCTGTGGACAAGCAGGCCACACAGTTCGTCAGTGTCCACTGCTGGCTGACAGTTCCGAACTTCACAGTAAAGCTGGAACATGTGTACAAAAGAAAACAGGGAAAATCTAGAAAACAAATTTTTACCAAACTACCTGGGATAGGCCGCAGATGTACTTTCAATTTGTTTGTTAATGATATACCCATTACTGCTCTGTTTGATACTGGTTCTCAGCTGACTATCATATACAGGCCCTTCTATTAGCAACACCTAAACCACCTCCCTTTGCAACCTATGGACACTATGCCTGTTTATGGAGTGGGAGAAAATCCTGTATTTATGGATGGTTGTCTAGAAGTTGAGCTTCGCATTCCTGGTGTGATAGCTGATAAGGATCCCCCACTTAAAGTCATTGCTTATGTGAGCACTCCACCTGGGGGTAACGAGTATGCTCCTATGATTGTGGGTTCCAATGTGGAAGCCGTTGAGGCTGCCTGCATATGGTTTCTTCAGCCCCAACAGGGAACTCCTCTACCTTCACTCCCTCCCAGAGCTTCAAAATATCTGCTAAACCTTTGCTCCTGATCTTCCTAGAGGGTGTGTGGGAAATCCATGGCATCCCATAGAGCTTCCAGTCGGGGGAGTGAGAGTGTTGCGGGTTTATGTGGAAATGTCACCAAGTACAACCGGTAGCTTTTTCCTGCTGAAGACTGATACAAAAGAGGCTGCAAAGAATGGCTGGGTGATAGTACCAGAAAGGAAAGACTATTGTTTAAAATGTCCAAGAATGGATGTTGTTACTGTTCGGAACATTACCACATACCCAGTTATAATATCAGGCTGCAAAGAGGTAGCCTATTGTTACCCAGTGGAAACCATTAGCTCCTACTCTGCCAAGGTCGAGGAGAAAGAAACCAAATTAGACTTTCACCTGTATGATGCTGATAGTCCTACAGAGCACAAACAAGCGCTAGGAGAGCACCTAATGGAATACGAAGATGTTTTCTCAACTGATGACATGGATGTTGGGTGTGCTAAAAGTATTCAGCACAGTATTCGCCTAACAGATAGCACCCCATTTAGAGAAAGACCCAGGCGCATACCTCTTAAAGATGCATGATGTTCGAGAGTGCTTGCACAAAATGAAAGATCAAAACATCATTGTTGAGTCTGAAAGCCCGTATGCATCCCCAATAGTGATAGTCAGAAAAAAAAATGGAGTATGAATATGTGTTGATCATAGGACTCTAAATCGTTGAACGGTCCCAGATCAATACACGCTATCCTCGCATTGAGGAAACTCTTGATGCCCTGCAAGGTAGCAAATGGTTCACAGTAATGGATTTAAGATCCAGTTATAACCAAGTACTGATGAGTGAAGAAGATCAAGAAAAGACAACTTTTATCTGCCACCTGGGGTTTCTCCAGTTTGCTTGCATGCCTCAGGGCATTAGTGGTGCACCTGCAACCTTCCAGTGTCTAAGGGATCGACACTGGGAGACCTTTGTCCCACTCATTGTATTGTCTACCTAGATGACATAGTTGTTTTTGGCTCCACCCTGGAGGAGCATGACCAGAGACTGTTTAAAGTGCTAGATCGTCTGAGGAAAGAAGGTCAGCAACTCTCCCTGGACAAATGTAAGTTTGCTCGCTCTTCAGTAAATTTTGTGGATCACATAGTATCTGCAGAAGGAGTAGCAACTGATCCTGCTAAAATGGAGGCTGTGGTAACCTGGCCCCGTCCCACAAATCTGAAAGAACTGAGGTACTTCTTGGGGTTTTGAGGCTATTATCGCTATTCCAAGACTTCTCGGCCTCTTAATGACTTGCTCAAAGAAATCCCTGGCATTGAAACAACCAGCAAAACTCCTTTCAGTAAGAGGGGGATTTATGCTTGTGAGGATGCTTTTCTACAGCTTAAGAAAAGTCTTACAGAAGCACCAGTGTTGGTTATGCAGACCCACAAAAGCCATACATTTTGCATGTAGATGCCAGCTATGATGGATTAGGAGGAGTCCTACATCAGGAGTAACCAAGGGGACTAAGGCCTGTTGCTTATATTAGTCGCAGTCTAAGCCCAGCAGAAATGAATTATCCTGTTCACAAACTAGAATTTCTTGCCCTGAAGTGGGCTATTGTTGAAAAGCTGCATGATTACTTGTACTGGGCTCAGTTTGAGGTAAGAACTGACAACAACCCCCTCACTTATGTTTTGACTACAGTTAAGCTGGATGCCACTGGTCATAGGTGGCTTGCTGCCTTGTCTAATTACCAATTCACTCTCAAGTACAAGCCAGGGCCCAAAAATATTGGGGCTGATGCTCTCTCTAGGCGTCCTGGGTTGCCAGTGAACTTAGAAGAAAGTGAATGGGAGGAAGTACCTGGGCCTGTTGTGGCTGCCTACTGTGCTACAGCGGCTGTACAAGGAGACAATATTGTTTTCTCTGACTTACGAGTTATTGACTCCTTGGGAGCTGGTGAAGAGTGTATCCCAAACATGTATTGTTGCCCCACCACTTTAGGGGTACCAGAAAACATTCAGCTGCAAGAGAAAGAGAGATCCAGTAATCAGACATGTTAGATAGTCTGTTTTCCGCAAAGATCCTAATTACATGAGAAAAATCCTACCTGAGCAGAGTACCTCCTATCTTAAAGAATGGATAAACTCAAAATAATTGATGGACTTTTATACAGGGTATATTTGCTCCATGATCATCCTGGAAGGAGACAGCTAGTGCTCCCTTAAGTCTACAGAAAATCTGTTTTGAGAAGTTTGCATGACCAACATGGACGTCTACGGACTAATCCAAGACCGTTTCTTTTGGCCACGAATGAGGGAATCTGTTGTGAACTATTGCCGCTGTTGTGTGAGATGTCTACAAAGGAAAACTTTGCCTACTCGAGCTGCTCCTATGGAACACTTGAAAAGCTCTGGTCCAATGGATTTAGTGTGCATGGACTTTTTGTGTATTGACAATGACAGCAGTGGTGTGGGAAATGTTTTGATTGTGAATGATCACTATACTCGATATGCTCAAGCCTATCCCACCAAAGATCAGAAAGCAGTAACTGTAGCTAAAGTGTTGTGGGAGAAGATTTTTGTTCATTATGGATTGCCAAATTGACTTCACTCTGACCAGGGGCGGGACTTTGAAAGTCGTCTAATTAAAGAGCTGTTAACATTGCTTAACATCGACAAGAGCCACACCACACCTTATCATCCAGAGGGTGATGCTCTCCCTGAACGTTTCGATCGCACCTTGTTGAACATGTTGGGTACCTTCCCTAATGGTGCTAACCAAACCTGGAGCCGACATGTTGGAGCTATGGTACATGCTTACAATTGTACCAGACATGAATCAACTGGTTTCTCTCCTTATTTTCTCATGTTTGGGAGAGAATCTCATCTCCCTATTGACATTCAGTTGGGTGTGTCTACTGATGGAATGAAAAATAGAAATCACTACCAGTTTGTGGAAGGACTTAAACAGAGTTTAAAAGAGGCCTATCAAATGGCTGAGGAAAATACTGCAAACATAAATGCTGCCAATAAAAGGCGTTTTGATGCCAAAGTTCTTTACAAAGACTTACAACCTGGTGATAAAGTGCTTCTCCGCAATTTGGGACCTTCAGTCAAACATAAATTCGCTGATCGCTGGCGAAATGAGTTGTTTGAAGTTCTAGAAAGACTTCCTAGAATTCCAGTCTACAGGATTCGAAGACCTGAGGGTCGAATCAAAGCCTGGCATAGGAATCACTTGCTTCCAGTACCACAAGTTGCTACTGCTGATGAGGAGCCACAATCTGATATTGTTACAGATTCTAATGATGTGCCTTGCGCAGACCACGGAGACCAGAGTGATGACACTGACTGGTTTACACCACCACCAGAGTCTCCTGTACAGGTTCCTTCACCTATTACTGATGGGGGCCTTCCTCAGAGGGGAGGTCTGAACCCAGCTACTCCTGTGTTTGAACCAACAACTCAAAACTTTGTGGCTACAGTTCCCAGCATGGTTGGAGCACCAAGTTTTCCCACTAATGCTGTCCCAGAGTTATCTGGACTAATGCCTGAGGGCTTGAGGAGAGGAGATTGTGTTCAACGACCTCCACCAATGTTTACTTATGACACTTTGGGAAGACCCTGCTATGCTGTACAAAACTATGTACAACCTCATGTTCTGATGGAAATGATTGCAGCTCATTCTAGACTGGTTAGCAACCATATTTCATTTGCAGCTAATCTCTGTAATAGATTGCTTCTGGGGAAGTGGTCTGCAGAAGGCGACAACCATGTAAATTTTTGCTATGTTTTGAGTGTATATCCTTGCCGGGTTGGAAGGATTTTCAGCAGGGGGAGAATGTAGTGATGTGATCATTTCTTTGCCCATATACTAAGTGTATACTCTTGTTATGCAGTGTTTGTTTGCCCTTTTTCAATATGGTTGCTATGCTCTCTCTCTCACCAAGGATGAGGTCATCAAGAAGAGCAGAGGATGGCAAGGGGTTTTGTGGGTAAGTGGGTGGAGAGAGAGACATGTGGAGAGGAGAACAGTGAATTCTTGCTAAGGGAGAAAGACTGTAAGTGCTGCAGTTTCACCTCACTGAGAGATACATAGAGACTGTTAATGATTTAATGTTCCTGTTTGGAAAATACTTTATGTTGGATGGTTCACTGAATGTTATTTCTTCAATACATGGACTTTCACATACAATGCTGTGTGGTTTACTGTCTATGTGAAGATATATTTCTCAATTGGGATTTCACTTGTTATTCACAAGCCCCAATTGAGTGGAGGCACTGGGCTTGGTAAAGATCCTGTCCTGATCACACTGATTATGAAGACTGCTCTTAAATATTATACAGGTGGTGCCATCATACCTCAGTAGCCGCAGAGAGAGAAAAATAGTGCTACAATGGTAAATATCTCCTAAACTGTGTAGGTTTGAGAGATATTTCCACTACCCACAGGTAAGCCTTATTATAGGCTTACTTGTAGGAAAAAGTGGTGTAACTAGGTTTACAACCACTTTAAGCTTGGTTAGTAATAGCCTGGAATTCCACTTTCCTGTGACCTCTGCACTGTTATCTTCAAAATGCAGCACGGGACCTGAATAACAACAAATCTTGGCATTAAAATATGTGTGCCTTATTAATTATTAATGCCAAGTCTGGTGCTCTCCCAAATTAAAATTTTCCATCACCATCACTTACAGCCAGAAAGCGCTGTTGTTATCTGAATTTTGCTTACTTTGTTTTTCGTTGCTTTGGTTTATATACTGTACTGTACTTTTAGAACTGTGTTGGCTGGTGGTAGGGGCTGGAGCATGGTGTGCAAATACCCTGTTTCCCCAAAAATAAGACCTAGCGTGACTGTCGGTGAATGCTGCAATATAAGCCCTACCCCCCAAATAAGCCCTACCCTGTTTCCCCGAAAATAAGCCCTACCCTGAAAATAAGACCTACAAGGACTTTAACTAGGGCTTATTTGGGGGGTAGGGCTTATATTGCAGCCTTCACCGACAGTCACGCTAGGTCTTATTTTCGGGGAAACAGGGTAAGTCTTACCTCTCAGTTTGTCCTACTCTGGCAATGATATGTGCACACTTCAGATTGCTGATCCATTACTGCTTCTGTCTTTTTTCTGCTATTTCTTCCAATGCCACGTGTTCACTGTTGGCCATTGGGCAGCAAGCGATAATGTAATGAGCATTAATCCAAATACCTATGCATGAGCATTAATCCAAAACTCGGCTCCACTTTCACAAATGCGGAGAGAGTATACTGCACTGAGCAGAAGCAACAGGCAACATACATTTCACACAAAAAAAATGCTAGGAGAATGAGAAAGAAGTTTTGGCAAAATAGACACACAAAGTGGGAGATTTACTATAACTGTTGCACTCAGAATCTGGTGCAGCTGTGCATAGTAGTCAATCAGCGCCTAACTTCAGATTTTGCCCGCTCCAGTTTTAGTAAATAACCCCCAAAGTCTCATTTTCCTAACAATCTGTGCCTACTAGCAATTTTTTAGACTTCAGCTCTTTAGTCTAGGTTCACATCTATGCAGTTGTGGTTGATGCGTTTTTCAGGCACGTTTTGCTGTTTGTTTTGTGTTTTTAAACCCGCATTTTTGATGCCCTTTTGCATGCAGTTTTTATGCATTTTTCATTTTTTTTCCCTTTAAAAACACTGTAAATAGCTGGTTGCCATGGTGTGGGCCAAGAAGCTAGCCACCGCGTCCTTAACCAATGAGTCATCAGCTGTCAGCGCAGTTCCCCGCTGACAGCTGAATGTAAAAAAAAAAAAAAAATGCTGGCAAAACAATTTGTGAAAAATGGCCATTTGGGTATGAATTTGGAGGGAAACACAACGCCAAAATCCCAAAAAAAACATTGGCGTGGGCCCCCACCCAAATCTATACCAAACCCTTATCTAAGCATGCAGCCCAGCAGGTCAGGAAAGAGAGGGACGGACGAGCGCCCCACCTCCTGAATCATACCAGGCCGCATGACATCAACTCGGGGGGGAACTTTGTGCCCAAAGCACTTTGTCCCCGTGTTGATGGGGACAATGGCCTCTTCCCCGCAACCCTGGGCTGTAGTTATGGGGGTCTTTGTGCGGGGGGCTTATTAGAATCTGGAAGCCCCCTTTAAAAAGGGGGTTCCCAGATCATGTCCCTCCCTCTATGTAAATGAGTATGAGTAACCCCTACTCATTTAAAAAAAAGTGTCAATCACACCACCTGCCGGACCGCCGGACTGGGGAAAAAAAAAAGCTCTGCACTTGTCGAAGGCTAACCGCCGACTGCCCGTTCCTCCATCTGACAGTTCTTAAATAGGTAAGGGGTAGGGTCAGGTTACGTCACCTGGTAGCCCCGCCCCTTGGGATGTCATCGCCCCAGCATGCACCAGGTGCTGACGCCACAAAGGGGTGGAACCACCAGGTGACATCACCCAGGTGGCCCCGCCCCTTACCTATTTAGGAACTGTCAGACAGAGGGGCGGGTAGAGTCTGCAGTTAGCCTTTCGACGAGCGGAGAGCTTTTTTTGGGGGTTTTCGGGTCCGGTGGGTGGTGTGATTGACAATGGATCGACATCAGGGGATATTATTTCTGGATTTTTCATATAGGAATTGTCAAAAACTGTGTTTGTGTTTTTTTTTTTTCTATGTGACACTTTATTTGGTGAATATTCTTATTCACCAAATAAATAATAATATACAATGTACCCCTACTCATTCACGAAGGGAGGCCAGGATCTAGGGACCCCCTTGTTAAATGGAGCTTATAGATTCTGATAAGCCCCCCACCCGTAGACCCACACAACCACAGCCCAGGGTTGTGGGGAAGAGGCCCTTGTCCCTATCAACATAGGAACTGAGTCCCCCTTCCCCAAAGCACCTCCCCCTCATGTGAGGGCATGTTGCCTGGTATGGTTCAGGAGGGGGGGTAGAGCTTGCTCATCCCCTCCCTTTCCTGACCTGCTGGACTGCATCCTTGGATAAGGGTCTGGTATGGATTTTGGGGGGGGGCCACACCATTTTGTTTTGGGCTGATTTTGGCGTGGGGTTCCCCTCCAAATCTATACCAGACCGAAGGGACTGGTATAGATCTAGGGGGGACCCCAGGCTGTTTTTATCACTAGTTTTTTTGCTGACAATTCTTTTTTTTACATTAAGCTGTCAGCGCTGACAGCTGATGACTCATTGGCTGTTAAGGACGTGACGGCCAGCTTCCTGGCCCACTCATTAGCAACCAGCTATAAACAGTGTTTTTAACGGGGAAAAAGAAACACAAAACGCATTAAAAAAAATAAATAACACTTGTGTTTCTGGTGTGACTCTATTGAAGTCTATTACACGCAATCTGCTGCGGGAGAAAAATTCCCCGAATCATTCCAAAAATTAGATTTACACAGCCCACTTTTGTTCAACATGCCACAACCAATTTCCTAACCAGAAAAAAAGTACCAAGATGTAATCAAATCTTCACTTTCAGGTGTTAATTGCTGTCTGTGCCCCCCGTTAACCTCCCTGGCGGTATTCCCGAGTGTGGCTATGGGTGAATTTTCAGTACCAAAAGAGGTAACCCAGAGCCACACTCGGGATCACATTGCAGGATCCAGGCAAAGTTGCTTACCTTGACCCCAGGATCCTGCGATGTTCCCCCAGCTGTGTGTGCGAGCCGTGTCCTCCGCTCAATCTATCACAGTGCCGGGCTCTGTTCCCTGCGAGCGTTGCGATGCACGGGGACGAAGCACGGCGCCAAATTTAAAAAGTGAAAAACACAATACATACAGTACTGTACACTGTAATCTTGCAAATTACATAACTGTATCACATTATTTCACATCTCTTTTGTCCCTAGTGGTTTGTCCAGTGCTCTGCATGCAGTTTTATATTATATATACAGTGGAACCTCGGATTACGAGCAGACTCCTTTCCAGGAGTATGCTTGTAATCCAAAGTACTTACATATCAAAGCGAGTTTTCCCACTGAAGTCAATGGAAACGAAAATAATTCTTTCCGCATTGACTTCAATAGGATGCAATACCGCAGGCGGCCAGAGGCGGGGGGCGCCGGAGAGCCTCGGAAACGGCCGAAAAGGCCCAAGGACACTTCGGCTGACCTCGGCAAACCTCGGAAAGATGCCGTGCTGTCCTCGGGCCTTTCCGTGCATTTCCGAACGGCGCCAATTAGCTGCGATCGGCGACGTTCGGCTCTGCTCAGCTCCTACACCCCCCACCTCAGGCCAAAAGCAGTACTGCACACCACTTTGGCCTGAATCGTGCTTGTTTTGCTAGACAACACTCGCAAACCGAGTTACGATTTTTAAAAATACAGTGCTCGTATTGCGAAATGCTTGTTAACCGCGTTACTCGCAATCCAAGGTTCCACTGTACTGTTCTTTCTGACTGGAAACTGGAGATTTTCCATAGCAACCAAAAAGTGTCCCTTTACGTCAAAAGTGATTTTAGACCAGCTAGAAAACAGCGATAATAAATTAGAATCACTTGCAGAATTGAGCGATAGTGAATTGTGGGGAAATTCCTCATTAAACACTGAAAGTAACGACAGCGACAATTCTGCAACTGAGCAAATTTCAGTTTTTGATTTGATCACATTATTGAATAATTTTTATTATTACTATATTATTATTTGTTATAATTATTTATAGTTATTCATTATATTATAATTTATGATTTCGTGTTTCAAATTTTATCATACCTGGGATGTCTACTAGACTCTTGTTTGGATAGATGTGTGTTATTCCTAAGAATTACAGGCCTACAATATATAACGCCAAATTTCCATGCAAAACATCGTACCGCTTTGAGCATCAAAAATCTGACATAATTATACCGCCGTTAAAAAGGTTCACTATTTCCATTTGTCATGTTTGCTGCTATAATTGAAAGTGAAAGTAAAAGAAAATCCCAAATTTTGAGTTGTCCCCAGAAAAGTAGTAGAGCGTATATCTTGGGACAGGGACACTAGTTCTGGTGACCCTGGTGACAACAAGGGATTTTCTCACTTTGGAGGAATTTCCTCTCACTTCCTGTTTAGGCTACAGGACAGGAAGTGAAGTGAAAACGCCCCAATGGGACACAGATGGCAAAATAAAAAAACTGACAGTGGTTATAACTCAACCGTATCCAAACTGGAAAAAAAAGCTTTGCCTTTAGTTTACTTTAACCACTAAGCGACCACCCCACATACATATACTGCAGCAGGGCAGCCGCTCTCTGTGCCAGATCACATACCTAGTACGTGATCTGACACTTCTGGGTCTGGGGCACACGCGTGCCGCGGGCGCCCTACTCCTGCTGTGATTGGACACAGCGGGAGCCAATCAGTGGGTCCAGCAAACTCAATGTCTGCTGGAACCTGCCGATCGTTTGGGACACAAGCAATATGGCAGCCTGCCTATGTAAACAAGGCAGATTGTCGCTCTGTCAGCAGGGAAGTCTTTGATCCTGTGTTTATGATCGCCCCTGATATTAACTCCTTCCTTGCCAATGTCATTAGTACAGTGACACTGCATACTTTTAGCACTGATCACTGTATTAGTGTCACTGGTCCCCAAAAAGGTCCAAAAGTGTCAGTTAGGTGTCCGATCAGTCCGCCACAATATTGCAGTCCCGCTATAAGTCCCTGATTGCCGTCATCACCTGACATTTTAACAGGGGTGTGTAGACATTTTATATCCACTGTATGTAAGTTACAACCACACCAATTGTACACAGAGGTAGATTAGCTGTTACTACAAAGACAAGTTGTGAACAGGAAAAAGAGCTGCCACTGTGATGTTAACAGAACTGGACACCCATACCTCTGAACACCAGTACTTTCCGTTTGATGTCACAGCTTGTTATAAAATCAATTTGTTGTTTTTATGCTTCATTGGTTTTATGGGAGATTTTGAAATCAAGTGTACTGCATGCCAGATTTTACCTTTAGAATGATTTACAGACTAGTGTTTCCAGCTCTGAAGGAATGTAACAAACTCTGATGTGCAGCTCAGCTTTCATTACTAGTAAAAAAAAATATCCCATAGTTTGTAGACATTATAACTTTTGCACAAACCAATATACGCTTATTGGGATTTTTTTTTACCAAAAATATGTAGAAGAATAGATATTAGTTTAAATTAATGAAGAAATTCAATTTTTTATTGGGTATGATTTATAGCAAAAAGTAAAAAAATATTGTTTTTTTATTTTAAAACGGTCAGTCTTTGTTTATAGCGCAAAAAATAAAAACCGCAGAGGTGATCAAATATCACCAAAAGAAAGCTCTATTTGGGTACAGCGTCACACATCTGTGCATTTGTCAGTTAAAGTAACACTTTCGTGAAGGTCATAAAGGGTGTAAAACCTTCTGGAGCTCAAGTGGTTAAGCAATACAGCTTAGTCACCTCCCTGCCACCAACCTAATGCCCCGTACACACGGTCGGACATTGATCGGTCATTCCGACAACAAAATCCATGGATTTTTTTCCGATGGATGTTGGCTCAAACTTGTCTTGCATACACACGGTCGCACAAAGTTGACGGAAAATCCGATCGTTCTGAACGCGGTGACATAAAACACGTACGTCGGGACTATAAACGGGGCAGTAGCCAATAGCTTTCATCTCTTAATTTATTCTAAGCATACGTGGCACTTTGTGTACACATGATCGGAATTTAAACGATCGGATTTTGTTGGCGGAAAATTTTATAGCCTGCTCTCAAACTTTGTGTGTCGGAAATTTCGACGGAAAAAGTCCGAAAGAGTCCACACATGATCGAAATTTCCAATAACACAATCCGATCGCACTTTTTCCGGCAGAAAATCCGACCGTGTGTACAGGGCATTGGACTGGACAGTGATGAAGTAGTGATTGACTGGTGAGTTAAACCCCTCTGCTCATTTTGATTCATTCATCTATTTTAGGCTGATTTCACACTGAGGAACGGATCAATTCACAGCAGGGGGTCCGGTGCATCTCCATTCACCGTTTCAGGTCCAATTTCATGCTAAATTTTTGGCTGAATTCGGAACTGAAATGGACCAGAAGATGCACAGGATTCCTGTGCAATTGGCACTGCAGCCACTGCGGAGATGTGTGAACCGGCTCCATAGAGAGTCAGTCACGATCTCCTGACATGCGAATTGGATGTGGGGAAAGCTGCATTCAATTCACAATAGTGTGAACCCAGTCTTAATGTTCATTATCAACACCTGTGCATATAGCAGAACAATTGGCTCTTGAGTTCTCCATTACAGGAAATTACCAAGTCTGTTAAACCTCTGTTAAAATGTCAGGTTTCTGTAATGTAAAAAAATGAGACAAAGATAAATCATTTCAGAACTTTTTCCACCTTTAAAGTGGTTGTAAACCCTAAAAATGAAATAAAAAAAAAAAACCTGCAAGACAAAGGCATAATGAGCTAGTATGCATAGCATACTAGCTCATTAGGAATTACTTACCTGAGATAGAAGCCCCCGCAGCGGTCCTCGTTCACCGCTCCGGTGGCTGATATCTCTCCCGGGGGTTACTTCCAGGTATCACGGCTCTGGCGATGTGATTGGCCAGAGCCGCGATGGCGTCACACATGCGCGCGGGAGCTGCCGTTAACGGCACAGTCTAACTGAAGCAACGGCACGTACGTGCCGTTGCTTCAGTTTACTTAAGTGTGCATGTGCTGATGACATCGGTACATGCAAATACAGGGATATCTCCTGACCTGTGCAGGTTTAGGAGATATCCAGTGTAGTTACAGGTAAGCCTAATTATAGGCTTGCCTGTAGTAAAAAGTGGTTTACAACCACTTTAAGGTGACCTATAAATTGTATAACTCAATTGAACAACAAACTGAAATCTTTTAGGCGGAGGGAAGTAAAAATAAAAAACTAAAATAATATGGTTGCAAAAGTCTTCCTTCTTGCCACTCTACTCCATAGCGAAGACATATGAAGAATACAGGAGATTGTTATCACATGTTCCACAGAGCCAGTACTTGCCAGATATTCCTGCAGCTCCTTTAATGTTGCTGTAGGCCTCTTGGCAGCCTCCCTGACCAGTTTTCTTCTTGTCTTTTCATCAATTTTGGAGGGATGTCCAGTTCTTGGTAATGTCACTGTTGTGCCATCATTTCTTCAGTTGATGATGACTGTCTTCACTGTGTTCCATGGTATATCTAATGCCTTGGAAATTCTTTTGTACCCTTCTCCTGACTGATACCTTTTAACAATGAGATTCCTCTGATGCTTTGGAAGCTCTCTGCGGACCATGGCTTTTGCTGTAGGATGCAACTAAGAAGATGTCAGGAAAGACCTACTAGAACAGCTGAACTTTATTTGGGGTTAATCAGAGGCACTTAAAATGATGGCAGGTGTGTACTGACTCCTATTTAACATGAGTTTGAATGTGATTGCTTAATTCTGAACACAGCTACATCCCAGTTATAAGAGCACACCACACTTATGCAACCACATTATTTTATTTTTTTATTTTTAGTTCAATTTGTTTTTCAATTGAGTTGTACAGTTTATCGGTCACATTAAAGGTGAAAAAAGTTCTGAAACGATTTATCTTTGTCTCATTTTTACAGAAACCTGACATTTTAACAGGGGTGTGTAGACTTTTTTATATCCACTGTATGTAAGTTACAACCACACCAATTGTACACAGAGGTAGATTAACCGTTACTACAAAGACATGCTGCCACTGTGATGTTAACAGAACTGGACACCCATACCTCTGAACACCAGTACTTTCCGTTTGATGTCACAGCTTGTAATAGAATACATTTGTTTTTTTTATACTTCATTGGTTTTATGGGAGATTTTGAAATCAAGTGTACTGCATGCCAGATTTTACCTTTAGAATGATTTACAGACTAGTGTTTCCAGCTCTGAAGGAATGTAACACACTCTGATTTGCATCCCAGCTGCTCCACAATACGGCTAGCTGACATCACCTTTTTATTCTCATGAGCTGAAAGGGAAACACAGTTGACATTTTAATGAAAAAACAATTTTAATGTTCTTTTAACATTGGCTTTATTAAAATGACCTTAAACTTTAAATGGCGGTCGTTTTGGACTGAGGGAATAGCAGGAATAGCAGAAATAGCAACTGACCTCAAAGAAACATGTTGCACCTTTAGTTCCCTTCTGTTCAAATGGCAATCAGCAAGCAGGCTATGAACTCCCAGTTATCACAGCTTGCCATGTCCCAGTTAGTAAAGCAATATATAGTGATATTTTCCCCTATTGTACTGAATATATGTGGGAGCTTTTAAAGTTAAATAGACTGTTCACTTTGCAAGGGAAGTTGCATTTTGCAAGGGAATTAGCCACAGGGCCTAGTGGATGAAATTAAGCTATGTTGATTTCCATAATCCAACCACGTGCAAGCAAAAATGCTTTATATTTCCTTTAACCACTTCAGCCCCGGAAGATTTGGCTGCTCAATGACCAGAGCACTCTTTGCGATACAGCACTGCGTCAATTTAACTGACAATTGCGTGGTCATGCAATGCTGTACCCAAACAAAATTGACGTCCATTTTTCCCCACAAATAGAGCTTTCTTTTGGTGGTATTTGATCATCTCTGCAGTTTTTATTTTTTGCGCTATAAACAAAAAAAGAGCGACAATTTTGAAAAAAAAAACAATATTTTGTACTTTTTGCTATAACATATATCCCAATTTTTTTTTTTTAAAAAAAGCAAATTTTTTTCTCAGTTTAGGCCAATATGTATTCTTGTACATATTTTTGGTAATAAAATCGCAATAAGCGTATATTGATTGGTTTGCGCAAAAGTTATAACGTCTACAAAATAGGGGATAGATTTATGGCAATTTTATTATTATTTTTTTTACTAGTAATGGCAGCGATCTGCGATTTTTATCGTGACTGCGACATTATGGCGGACACATCGGACACTTTTGACACATTTTTGGGACGCTTGACAATTATACAGCAATCAGTGTTATAAAAATTCACTGATTACTATATAAATGTCACTGGCAGGGAAGGGGTTAACACTAGGGGGCGATCAAGGGGCAGTAGGCACGTGCGCGCGTCTGCTATTCCGCTTAAAGGAGCCGATGTATAGCTACAACGGCTCGCAGGATCGTGCTGACCTGCCGCTGTATAATAATGGTGGCTGGTCGGCAAGTGGTTAAGGTGATTGGGTATTCTTTGTAAAGTGAAATTTCACTACATTCACTAAAATCTGCTATGAACACTAATGGGTGACACTGGCACTGACAGGTGGCACTGATGAGCTGCACTGATAGGTGACACCGACACTTATAGGTGGCACTGATGAGCTGCACCGATAGGTGGCACTGACACTTATAGGTGGCACTTATGAGCTGCACTGATAGGTGGCACTGACACCGGCACTGATAGGTGGCACTGATGAGCTGCACTGATAGGTAGCACTGATAAGTGACACTGGCACTGATAGGTGGCACTGATAGATGACACTGGCACTGACAGGTGGCACTGATGAGCTGCACTGATAGGTTGCACTGATAGGTGACACTGGAACTGATAGGTGGCACTGGCACTGATGACTTGCACTAATGAGCACTGGTAGTGATAGGCCTAGGAGGCACTGACAGACCCCCCCGCCCGCCTGCCCTCCCTCCCTCCCAAACAGTTAACCCACTTCAGCCAGAGTCAGTACACTGAGCTGCACTTATCTGCCCGACTTCTCCAGCCCCATGCAGAGGCAGAGCTTACTTGTTCTTGTACTTGTACGGCACTTCCTCCTCCTTGCTTGCAGCTGCGCCAGCGCCGCCCACACTCCTTTCCCACCAGCCTCTCGTGCCGGCCTCTGGATGACATCATGCCGCCCAGGACATCAAGGGGAGGAGCACGCTCAGCCTCAGTGCACTTGTACAGAGGCTATGCAGCGCAGCGTTTTCTGCAAGGCAATGTATATAGCAGCTGACGGCCAGCCAGTAATTGTGTGTAGAATCTGTAATCCGGCCCTGGGAAGAAGAGCCATTCACAAGCGCCCCTTTCATATGGTGCCCATGGCACTTGCCATATGTGCCATACCCTGGATACACCACTGCCTATAGGTAAGCCTTATTATAGGCTTACCTATAGATAATTGTCAACCATTTTACTCCCACTTTAACCTCCCTGGCGGTAATCCCGAGTCTGATTCGGGGTGGAATTTCAGTACCAAGAGCGGTAACCCCGATCCAGACTCGGGATCGCATCGCAGGATCCAGGAAGAGCTAACTCAACTTGTCCCTTGGATCCTGCTATGTCTCCCCGCAGTGTGAGCGGCTCGTCCTTTGCTCGATCTATCATGGAGCCAGGCTCCGTTCCCTGAAAGCGTTGCAACGCACGGGAACGGAGAACAGCGCTAAATTCAAAAAGTGAAACACATACAGTATACTGTAATCTTACAGATTACATTACTGTATGTAATTATTTCACATCCCCTTTGTCCCTAGTGGTTTGTCCAGTGGCCTGCATGCAGTTTTATATTATAAAAACTGTTCTTTCTGCCTGGAAACTGGAGATTGTCCATAGCAACCAAAACTGTCCCTTTACATCAAAAGTGGTTTTAGAGCAGCTAGAAAACAGCGATAATAAATTAGAATCACTCGCAGAATTGAGCGATAGTGATTTGTGGGGAAATTCGCCATCAAACACTGAAAAGTAATGACAGCGAAAATTCTGCAACTGAGCAAATTTCAGTGTTTTTGATTTGATTACATTATTGAATATTTATTATTATTATTATATTATTATTTGGTATAATTATTTATAGTTATTTATTATATTATAATTTATGATTTTGTGTTTCAAACTTTATCACACCCGAGATGTCTACTAGACTCTAGTTTGGACAGATATAAGTGTGTTATTGCTAAGAATTACAGGCCTACAATAAAAAACGCCAAATTTTCATGCAAAATAATTTTACTGCATTCAGCACCTAAAATCCGACATAATCGTACCGCCAGGAAGGTTAAGAAGCAGAAGCATTTTTTTTTTTCTAACAAAATAACCATTTATGGCTTGTCGTACTAGGATCCGAGTGCTGTATAACTTACAGCAATTTGCCTATGTCTCAACCTAATGCCCCGTACACACGGTCGGATTTACCGATGGAAAATGTCCGATCGGAGCGTGTTGTCGGAAATTCCGACCGTGTGTGGGCTCCATCGGACATTTTCCATCAGATTTTCCGACACACAAAGTTGGAGAGCAGGAGATAAAATTTTCCGACAACAAAATCCGTTGTCGGAAATTCCGATCGTGTGTACACAAATCCGACGAACAAAGCATGCTCAGAATAAATAAAGAGATGAAAGCTATTGGCCACTGCCCCGTTTATAGTCCCGACGTACGTGTTTTACGTTACCGCGTTTAGAACGATCGGATTTTCCGACAACTTTGTGCGACCGTGTGTAGACAAAACAAGTTTGAGCCGACATCCGTCTGAAAAAATCCTAGGATTTTGTTGTCGGAATGTCCGAACAAAGTCCGACCGTGTGTACGCCCTATAAGAGTTTATGGTTGCTCCTTCCTACCTTTGCCTGTTACCCCAAACTTGACCTGCAATCTACTGCTCATCTGAAACTTCACTGTTTGTTATTGACTCTGGTCTGATCCTTATCTCCAAATCTACCTGCCAGCCTGGTACCTTTGTTGCCTTTCCTCTAACTCTGCACCTGCCCGCTGAACTGGTTACCTCTGCCTATCTATTGCTAACTTGACCTGCCTCTGAACTCTTTTCCAGCCATTCTGGCTGTCTGTGATCTGTCTGTGTTTTTTTTGGATTTCTTACCTCACTGTAGCTCCTTACAGATTTTCAACGCAGTTCACATACAGCTCCTTACAGAATTTTGCTACTGTATATATATATATATATACTGCTGTCTTGAAAATGTCACAGAATGTAACAGAAAGTAGCTGCATGGCTCCAACCAGGCCACGTTATCTCAGTTATTGATTTTACAATTATTTTTATTACATCTGTTTTCTTTCCCTGAAACAGATTTCTTTGAGACTACAAAACAAAATCAATTTTGGTGATGTTGATGATGTAACATAAAATGTCACCTTTTTTGGAAATTAACTATTGCACTCTTCTGTATAAGATCTTCATGTGAGTCCCACAACATTTTATAGTTAGGTTTATTAAAGATGGCCATGCACAGCTTGTCATCTTTGAAGTAACACCTCTGCAGGGCATGTTGCTTCTTAGTGATGGTCTGCATAACTGCAGACTAATATGTATAAGAGCATATTCTGAGAGTTGATGAGTGGGTGTGCTTTTCTCTGCAGTAATCATAATTTATAGATGAACAGCCAAAAAAACACAGGTACTAGAAAATCTTAGATCAAGTTAACATTGCTTTACACTAGGCGTCACTAAATGACGGACCGCGGTCCAGACACAGACCAAGTGACAGTCCTACTCAGACCACAGCCGCACCACTTAGCAGTCTGAGTGGACTCCTCTCCTGCTGCCGCTGCTGCTGGTAAAGCTCACAGCACGGGAGACACAGCAGGGTAGATTCCTCTTCTGTATATGTATTCGCCTGCCTGCCTGCCACGAACGCTGCTGTTAAACTCACAGCAGAGAAGAGGGCAGGAGATATGGCAGATCTACACGAGGAGCAGGAGCTGCCCAACCTTTCACTTGATAACAGTCAGTCAGCTCCAGCCCCCTGCCCTCAGTGCTGACCTTCCGTATCTCCAACCCTCTTCCCTGCTGTAAACTTAACAGCAGCGGTGGTAGGCAGGTAAATACATATATAGAAGAAGAATCGACCCTGCTGTGCTTCCCATCACCACAGATACAAGGGTACCGTGACGTGGCTCTGTGGCTCACGCATGCGTTTGCAAATGCGTGCAGACTAAACCCCTTTTTTAACGCTTACTGTTAGATAGGTCAATTTGGTTGTCTGCAAGCTGGTGGTAAGTAGACTTTGGCTTTTTCCTGGGTATTCCCCAGACTTTGTTGGTACCTGTTTTAGCCTCCCAATTCTGCTTACTGCGATTGCCAGCTATAAATGAGAGTGGTGGCAAGCTTTTGTTATCACGTGAGTGTTTGTATTGGTCCAGCAGCGCACCAACACCTTTGCAGCCATTGTGCTATTGCTGAGTGTTCGGTGTGCTCCTGTACCTTTAAGGAGGGGTGGGCTCCCCTCCAGTTCACCTGCTCTCATTTATCTATTAAAATGCATGTGCCTCCACTGTGGGGACACTCATAGTTTAGTGTTAGGACCACAGATACAAGGGTGCCGTGACGTGGCTCTGTGGCTCACGCATGCGTTTGCAAATGCGTGCGGACTAAACCCCTTTTTTAACGCTTATGCCCCGTACACACGGTCGGACTTTGTTCGGACATTCCGACAACAAAATCCTAGGATTTTTTCCGACAGATGTTGGTTCAAACTTGTCTTGCATACACACGGTCACACAAAGTTGTCGGAAAATCCGATTATTCTGAACGCGATGGCGTAAAACACGTACGTCGGGACTATAAACGGGGCAGTGGCCAATAGCTTTCATCTCTTTATTTATTCTGAGCATGCGTGGCACTTTGTCCGTCGGATTTGTGTACACACAATCGGAATTTCCAACAACGGATTTTGTTGTCGGAAAATTTTATATCCTGCTCTCAAACTTTGTGTGTCGGAAAATCCGATGAAAAATGTCCGATGGAGCCCACACACTGTCGGGATATTCGACAACACGCTCCGATCGAACATTTTCTATCGGAAAATCCGACCGGGGCATAACTGTTAGATAGGTCAATTTGGTTGTCTGCAAGCTAGTGGTAAGTAGACTTTGGCTTTTTCCTGGGCATTCCCCAGACTTTGTTGGTATATGTTTTGAAACATGCCTGTTTATGTACTAAAAAAAAAATTTCAAGGTAAAACTTTATAAAACCAAGATGTTGTTTTTTTACACAAAAATGTTTTATAACGCACATGTGGTTTTATACTCAACAATGTGTGGCTTCTTCTTTCGATGCTCAATACCAGTTTTTGTATTAAGTTGGTCTTTACAGTGACAATGGATGTTATTTAATAATGGAAAAAACACTTGGCACTACAAGTGCACTAGGAGAACCTAGGAGACAGCTAAAAGAAACACAATCAGTAAATCAAGATCAAGATTTTATCAGATAATTTTTTTCTTTCAAATAGAAAATATTTACAAATTTGCTGGCATAGCAATGGCCCTACCTACCCGTAAAATAATCAACATATTTTTGCCGCACTTCACGGGTGCTTTGGGGGGGCAAGCCAGGCCGGCAAGCTTCCAGGGCCGTCAGTGTATTTTCAGGAAGTCCGGCCTCAGGCCCAACTGAGGCAACATAATTAGGAGCATTTCTCTTTAAAAAGTTGTGAAGTATGCAGCATGCTAGAACTATGTGGTTCAGTTTGAACTCCGCCATATTAATTGCCGTAAGAAATAGGCGGAACCGGCTGGCCATTATCCCAAAGGCATTCTCCACGACTCTTCTGGCTCTGGCCAGCCGCGAATTAAAAACCCTCTTCTCCAGTGTGAGGGTCCTCTGGGGGAATGGCCTCATCAGGTGATCACCCAGACCAAATGCTTCATCAGCGATAAAAACAAATGGGAGTCCTTCAACGTTCTCTTTCACAGGTGGCAATCCAAAGCCACCACTCTGGAGACATTGGTAGAACTCGATCTGGGCAAAGACTCCACCATCTGACATCCGGCCATTCTTCCCCATGTCCACATATAAAAATTCATATGTTGCCGACACCACCGCCATCAACACGATACTATTGAAACCCTTATAATTAAAATAGTATGAACCCGAGTGGGGTGGTGGTACGATGTGGACATGTTTCCCATCGATTGCCCCTCCGCAGTTAGGAAAGTCCAACTGCTTGGCAAACTGGGAGGCCACAGTCTGCCATTCCTGTGGCATTGAAGGAAACTGTGGAGTCAAAAAAGAAAGAAAAAATGAGTACTTTTGCACATAACATTGCAAGCAGATTAGACACAAACATTCTTGGCCAACATCAGTATAACATTTATTTTAAGGAGTATTTAAAGACCAAAATATAAGGTCCACTTATCAGATTCCTCACCCCCTCTGATGGCCCATTGAAAACATTTTAGGAGGGAGGGTTATAAATGAGTTTGAGACCCCAAAAAAAGCCTCTGGCACTCTGCCTGAATTTAAGGACAACAATCACATTTGGACACATTTTAGGGGGTGTTTAGGGTAAAGCACTACAATGGAGGTGACAAAATACATTGTTAAGTGACAAGGCTAGGTGTGTATGGGCCCAGGATAGCATGCTAGGGAGGTTAGCGAAGGCAAATATGCATGTAGGCCAAAAAAGAAGCAATAAAAGCTTACAGCATGCATGGGCACAAAGGGGACATTCACAGCATATTACAATCATAGTAATTAGGGAATGCTGAAAGAAATACAATACATTAACATACATTAAATACATAAAATGTGATGTTAAAGGAGAAGACTTACCCTAATATAGTCCTTCTGCAGGACCTGAATGATGGCAAAACAGGTCTCTAGAATAATGATTTCCAGAGCCTGGGGGGAGATGCCTGTAGAGAACTTGAGGTCCTGTAGACTTCTCCCTATTGCCAAGTACCGCAACGTGATGACTAGCCTCTGCTTGGGAGTGATGGCTTGCCGCATGCAGGTGTCCTGCTTCATAATATAAGGGGACAGCAAAGCCAGAAAAAAATTCCTGAAATCATCAGGGTTATTCTCCTGGATCTCCCGCAGCAAAGGCATATGAGAGAATTGGTCAGGCTGGAGTAACCAATTCTTCATCCATGAACTCCTCCCCGCCCTGTTCATGGACTGGGCTTGGGTCAAAGCAAGAACCCCAACACCAAGCCCCCACACAGCACGAACTCTACGACAAGTACATAACAGCAACATGGCTTCAAAACGGTCGGCTGGTCAGAACGAACTAACAGAATGCACTGAAGAACAGAAAGGCCTGTGAAGAGCGAGCTGAAAATCAGAAACGAGCGGACAATAATGCACTGAAAAACAGATACGAACTGACTATATGCACTGAAAACCAGATACAAACCCACAAGCACAATCTGAAGAGCAGTAACGATCTGAAAAGCATGAGGCTGAAAAGCGCGAATCGTCTCTCACCAAACTTCTACTAACAAGAGATAAACACAAGATTAGCAGAAGGAGCCCAAAGGGTGGCGAATTGGGTATTGAACATCCCTTTTATAGTGCGGTCGTATGTGTTGTACATCACCGCGTTCTAATCTTGACAGTCGGAATTTGGTGTGACCGTGTGTATGCAAGTCAAGTTTGAGCGGAATTCCGTCAGAAAATCCATCCAAGGCTTTTCCGACGAAAATTCCGATCGTGTGTACGCGGCATTACAGTTGATTTTCTTATGAAAACAACTGCTGCCTGAACAAAAAAGCATGTCCCCTACTGTAATGCTGAAGAAAAGCACCCTTGCTTTCTCTGTAAAAGTAGTGGATCTCTCTCCAGTGGTCCAACACACCACCTGCTGAGTCAGACATTAAGCAAGTTCATGCTCCCTGCTGATTGGAGAGCTCTAGCTCCAACTCAGCAGGAGGAGTGTTAAACATCTGCAGATTTTCCTACTCAGGATGTGGCAGAGGTTACGTTAAAGCAAACCTGTTGCTCTGGCCTAAATCTTGAAAATATCCACATTTTCTATATATGTTTTCTATGTACGATACAATGCAGTGTAAGCCATTTCAATTTCCCTAATCCTATTTGTTTATAGCGTCTTTTCCCCTTGTGCCTTACGTTGAGCAAAGCTTAATCCCATGTAACAAGAATTCTGTGGATTGTTCAAATCGTTTTTCCGGGGCTCCTATCAAGAAACACCAGCTGTTATTAAAAACATTTCTGAATCAAGTAATACTGACATTAGGCACAAAGATTACAGATTATTGCTCCATTAAATAATATTATTTTCAAGTTGGCGAGAAAATAAAGAAAAGCAGCCATTAGGGTAGTTATAAAATAACACCTGGTGATATAAAATAATTATTTATGAGAACATAAGGCTTGCAACAGTTACTGTAAGGACTAATTCTTGCAGAAAAAAAGGACAACACACCTAATTGATATTTACGTTTGTGAATTGTACAGTTTTATGACCATTATCATCATAAAAAAATAAGGAATGGCGTTAAAATTACTTAACCAGCTAAACTCAGTCAGCAGGGTCTCTAAAAGCTAGGAGCCTAAACAAACTAAGTAAAAGAGACACTCAGTATAAAAAGTGTGGGTAGTTTCTAGGAAAGGCTTGAAACGGACTTTACACTTATACCCAACATTGTCTTAACCTTTTGACTGCCAAGGACGTATTCCATACATCATGATGAATGATAGGCAACGATGCACACACACATGTGTCCGAATGTATGTTCCAGGACAGTTGTCTTCAAGGGTTGTATGTCCATACACATGCATGTTGTTAGAGTGTAATCCTGATAAGTGTGTACCTGCGCTACAGTGATATCCAAAGTGACTGTGCCTAATATATGGACTGCTTCTGGAATAAAAGGTGTGATTTTACCTTTAAACTGTATATGTCCAATTTCCAGCGCTGTCCTTACAAAACATGCAATTCATATATGTGATATTTGATATAGTCTAAACGTAAACATATCATGTTCTAGAAACAAAGTGCAAATAGTGCCCTCTGAAGATGCCCTGTGAGAGGGGCGAAACGCCTTAAGGTGGAACTTCCGGTAATATTATGTCCTGTCTTTGAAACACACGCCGCAGTGTTGGTTACAAACCGGCCGCACATGCCTTTTAACACAGCTTGTTTGTGAGTGCAAATTTTATATATGCTTTTACCTTTCCTTAATAAAAAAAATGGAATTACACTATGGAGATCTTTTAATCCTCTTTACATGAGAGAAATCAAAATACCATCTCAACCTGCCATTTCAACGAGAGGAGCAGAGGAGCTGGAGAAACAGCAACACCAGAGGAATATACCAATAGGCGCAATTTATGGTGAGTGAGGGCACATAGAAGGGGAGCATGGCACTTCACTGACTGCACACAGAAGAATTTAAGCACTTTTTGCACTTCTGAAGGAAGCACTATTTGCACTTTGTTTCCAGGACCTGGTATATTTCTGTTTGGACTATATGAAATATTACATTTGCATATGTTTTATTATTTATAAGGATTGTTGATATATGAATTGCATGGCACCTGTGACTCCTGGGCAGGAAAATATGCCTGAATTTGACATTTTATGGCTACTGTAACTAAGACAAAAGGTGGGGGAAAGTCCAACATTTTAAGCTTTCACCAGAACAGAAATAGAAGGAAAATCTTCCAATGAGGACAGTTGTTCAGATGACAGCTGTCTAAGAGGCAATTTTCCTCCTTTTATGCCTCGTTCACACGGGGTGATTACATGTTCTGTGCAGGGCCATGTTTTACCAGCACATGGATTCACAGGTGTTGCATGCATCCCCATGCATCCCATTCATGTCTTTTGGGACACAGCAGCTGCATGGGCAGAGCTACTGTTTTCCAGTATGAGTGAGGGTATGTGTCCCCAAACTCACCCTGGGTGTGACGAAGGCTGTGCACCCTCACAGATGTCATATTGGGAGCAGCAGCTGTGTCTTTGCAGCTGCTGTGCCCCAATACCTGTGCACCCCCATGGTGGTTTAACATGGCCCTGCACAGGGCATGGATGTAATTACCCCATATGAACGGGCCATAAAAGCATTTCATCCCAATTGCTTCTATGTCTACAGAACAGAAAATGAAGGGAAATCCCCCAAATAGCACGGAGATGGCAAACAAATCTAATAGGGGCTTACACCATTCTATACTATATACAAAATAAAGAAAAGTGTTTTTGTTTTTAGATATAGAGATTTGCCTTTGATATTTAGTAGCAGGGCTGGTGATTATGTTGCATTTGTGTGCACTAATCATGATTTGCAAAATAAGGCATATAACATTAACAGTATTAATTTTTAATTTTACAGATGCTTTTAAAAATGTAAGGTTTGGGGAATGTTTAGCAAATGCCTTTTCAGCGCATTTTATAAAATGGTGAAAAATGGAAAAAATTATTTAGTGATCTGAAATGCAAAATAGAAGGCAATCCAAGGCAGTACAGTGGTTAAAGAAGTACTGTGGCTTCACCCCATGAGATGATGACCCAATGTTATTTTATGTCTATTTTAAGTAGGCCTTTTAAACAGTGCAATATATTTAAATATCAAGCTGTTTTTTAATGCTGATTTAACCAGGAATAAAAACATTATTTGATCATCGTTTGATTATTGCTGCATATTTATGCAATTACCTTGTGTATAAATTGATTAGACAGACAGGAATAACTGTGATATTTATTTCAAAATAAGTGGCACCGGAGGATGTAAAGTTGTACAGACACTAGGAGAACAGGTAGCAGGTAGCAAAGTTATTGATAAAAGAAAGATAAACCTCGATTTCAATTTTTTTTTTTAAGTGCATATTTGAAATGCATTTGTTATAAAAAAAAATTGTATAAACTTCTGATATCCTATAAATAAACCTCATATTCATGAACATCGTCTTGATTTCAAAAACATAAGATTGATGCCAAAGGAGATATTGCATTAGAATTTTTCTTCAATATAAGCAATTTTTCTTTCTGAGCATATTTATTTTTTATGGATTAGGGAGGACTTTGTTTTATATGGGATTGGTTTGTTCAAGCATTACAGAATTTTCACTTTGCTGAGTGATTGCTCACTTAGCTTAGCTATAATATATTACATTTTTACTCTCCTCAATTCTCCAATCAAGTGCAAGCAAAAGTATTGCTTTCCTTTTTTTTTTTCAACTGCCTTATATATGCATGTACGTATATATAAAGTGAGATTAACTTCAGCACATTGGCAGAACTATCACAATAGCAGCTTACCCAGCTGCTTTGGAGCCCAGGACAAAGGGTAGCCCAGTCAAAACCTGTACACACATAAGCTATCCATTCAGCCCTGTACACCAGGCCACCCAAAGCAGATGTCTACACAGCCCTGCATAGGAATTAAAAGTGTAATGCCCTGTACACACGGTCGGATTTTCCAACGGAAAATGTGTGATAGGACCTTGTTGTCGGAAATTCCGACCGTGTGTGGGCTCCATCACACATTTTCCATCGGAATTTCCGACACACAAAGTTTGAGAGCAGGATATAAAATTTTCCGACAACAAAATCCGTTGTCGGAAATTCCGATCGTGTGTACACAAATCCGACGGACAAAGTGCCACGCATGCTCAGAATAAATAAAGAGATGAAAGCTATTGGCCACTGCCCCGTTTATAGTCCCGACGTACGTGTTTTACGTCACCGCGTTTAGAACGATCGGATTTTCCGACAACTTTGTGTGACCGTGTGTATGCAAGACAAGTTTGAGCCAACATCCGTCGGAGAAAATCCTAGGATTTTGTTGTCAGAATGTCCGAACAAAGTCCGACCGTGTGTACGCCCTATAAGACTTCTGGCACAGTAATGGCAGCTGACAGCTTGGAGCTAGTAATAAATGTGTTCTACACTGATAGGGGTCTGCTTTGGGCAGCCTGATGTAGAGGGAGCACTGGCTGGGTCATATACACTAAGCACTGGTTAACACCTGAGCAATCTGAAGTGCTTTCCTAGAAGGGCTTGTAGGCAGGTCTGTTTTCTCCACAGCAGGTGGTGCTCACCGCAGAGAAAGTCAGGAGCGACAAGATTCCTCTATGGTTTCCTGGGTCACTGGGGGTGCTATCATTGGATGCTTCCACCCCATGTGACTCAAGCAGACATCTTGGGTCAGGCAGAGCCTATTTAAGGCCCTGGCTCCCAGGCTTAGCATGCATTTTGCAAGTGGACAGGTTAAGGACAGGTACCCCGTCTGTTAGAGATAGTACTAGCGTAAGGGGAAGGTTCTTGAGAAGGAGGGAAAGAGTAGGGACCCTGCTTTTCTGGACATCTTCCCTATTGGGTGCTGGACAGCCAGATCGCATTCTGCTCAAATCAACAGATGCTGTCATTCCAGAATCTGCTCTTGTCACGCTACTGGATCCGTGAGTGTGCCTGGCTGGGTGGCCTTCCCAATGGGTTTGTTGTGAACTATTACTGCATTACTTCAAAACAAGTTTCCCATACAACTGCCTGTGTGAGTTATTTTTCCCACACCATACTGCACCCCACCTACAATCTTCAATGCTCAAGATGAGGCTTCCCATTATATTTTATGGTAACTGAGCAATGTGTCACTTGAAACTTATCCCTTAAAAAGGTACATGAGCTTCTTTGGGTCAGAGTCATGCATTTTTGGTCCCCACTGGCTTTAGTGGGTGTGCCTGAAAAATGTCTGAAAATGCACGTTTTGTGTGATTTCTTGCCTCTCTTCCTAGAAACTAGCTGTCCATTAGCTACAACAAATTGTTCAAGCTTGTAAACACCTGTACAAAAAAAAAAAAAAGCTACAAAAACGTTTGAAGAATAAGTTCAAGCTTAGGTGTGAAACTAAATAGACTCACTTGAAGCTCTGAGTGAGAAAAGCAGGTGCATCTATAGTAAAGTGGGCCAGTACAGTGTGTTTATACTAAGGCTCGTGATGTATCTATGCATATACAGTACATGTTGGATATTTTGTATCAATACAAAAAGAAGTCTCCTTATGCTATCATTGATACACATGTTGCAAGGCTGATGTGCTGTTGTGGTTTTGAAGGCCAATCTGTCATTTATCATGCACTGGATGTATGTCTAAATGGCTAAAATATTTACAAAAGATTACCACTAATGCCCCGTACACACGGTCGGACTTTGTTCGGACATTCCGACAACAAAATCCTAGGATTTTTTCCGACGGATGTTGGCTCAAACTTGTCTTGCATGCCCACGGTCACACAAAGTTGTCGGAAAATCCGATCGTTCTGAACGCGGTGACGTAAAACACGTACGTCGGGACTATAAACGGGGCAGTGGCCAATAGCTTTCATCTCTTTATTTATTCTGAGCATGCGTGGCACTTTGTCCGTCGGATTTGTGTACACAACGGATTTTGTTGTCGGAAAATTTTATATCCTGCTCTCAAACTTTGTGTGTCGGAAAATCCGATGGAAAATGTGTGATGGAGCCTACACACGGTCGGAATTTCCGACAACAAGGTCCTATCACACATTTTCCATCGGAAAATCCGACCGTGTGTACGGGGCATTATTCTGTTCATTTTCTCGTACATGATTTGCAGCTGTGCTGCTTCCAAGATATTATCACACTTAACTGTAGACCATCCTCTGAACTAACATTATTTGTACAGTTGCTGATACCTGTGAGCAAGAATATAGCTCGATTTCTGTGATTCTAGTGATGATTTCTACCACTTAGCTGGCCCCCCAGTCCTATTCTAGATCACCATGCCCATCCTAGTGTAATTGTTTCTGTGAGACATTGCATTGTATGAATAGATATCGTATATCAACTTCCCATCTTTTAAAGCACATATGTCAAACTCAAGATTTGTGGGCCAAATCCGGCCAGCCAGGCCTTGTCATGTGGCTCTCACACCCAATTTTGGAACTGTAACGTGGTGGATCTCCACTTAGCCACTTCTGGCTCTTGCCCTCCACCCCTGCTCCATGCTGTCACTTGTAAACACAGAAGCTTATTGTGTTTACGAAGAACAGCTTTGGTCTAAGCAGCTCACAAACCTCAGATCTCAGCACGCACTCATGGCAGGGCATACTCTCTATGTGCGTGGGGTGGTCTGCCCTCTGCTCGACTCAGTTTGCCAAGCTGGTGCTACGTACACCTTGGACCACCCTTTCAGCATCCAAGTAACTCCAGGAGATAGCACGTTTGTACTCTCTGACCCGGAGCAACTCCCTGCTTTCTTTCACTTTCTCTAACAGGACTTGAATTTGTTTGACTCTCCTGACAACCGTTGCCGACTGGCGGGATCGGTACCTCTTCCTCAACATCGCTGATGCTTTAGATCCAGGTCTGAGTCAATTGAAGCTGGGCCTTACCATCCCATGTCGCCGGAAGCCATGCCAGCTTGGTTTGCATTTCCCCACCTTGGTGAAATTTCATGCCGCACTTCACACAGATTTCTATGTATTATATTATTGTTGTGCACTGTTGCTCCCTTTGTTTTTGGTGTACTCTTAAGTTGAGGGGGTGGTTGAGGGTTATGTTCAGATGTCTCTATAGTATGTGTTTGTTGGTTTGAACGCTGATCAGACCCTGTCTCACCCTACCCCCGACTGCTAGGCCCTCCTGGTGAGCCTACTTGCCTATGGCACCATCTGTCCTAATCTAACCTTCTCCAATACAATAGTGTTGTAGCTCTCTTCTTGCTGCGTTAAGTTTAATTCTCAATCCTGGTTCCCGTATTCACTCACTGACACAACTCGGGGTGTATATGTACTGGATCTGAATAGAGCCATAAGATATGCAATCATGGGGTGTGCCTATGATGCTGGTTTTGTGGGCCCAATATGCTAAAATTGACGGAACTTACATGGCTTCTTCTCACACCATATTGCTCCTGTTCACACATTTTGTAAAAGGGCTTACTTTTTCAGTTAATCTTTAGTTTGTTAGTATCCCTCCTACATGTTTCTTACAGAGAGCTGACACCTGCTCCTTTGGGCTCCATATTAGTTGAGTTAACAGTTTTACTACTGCGAGATGTTATGTAGCTCTATTTACCTCCACTTTCTGATGGGTGCAACTTTGCGACTCAGCGTGCACTTTAGGATTTCCTGCATCACTCTCCCTTGAGTGCCTTCTTACAATCTTTTTGTACTCTTTCTTTTCTCCCCTTCTCCCCCCCCCCTCTTTTTTCACTTTTTACTCCTATCCTTTCCCTTTCTCTCACTCCCCTCCCTCCTCTTGCCCCTCCCCCTCCACACACTTCATCATGGCTCACACGATTGTGACACATCTGAAAATTTGCTCTTACAATGTCAAAGGTCTAAATATCTCCTCCAAATGAGGTCAAATTCTCTGCCGAATGCACAAACAAAAGGTTAACCTACTTATTTTGCAAGAAACTCACTTTCAAACTGCCTCTGTTCCTTCCTGTTCCAACAGATACTTCAATAGGTGGTTCCATAGGACCAATCCTATCCAGGAGGACAAAGGAGTCTCTATCGCCTTTCATAAAATGTTACCAATCATTTTGATTGACCATGTGGCCGACCCCCAGGAAAGGTTTGTCTTTGTCAAATTTTCACTCTGGGGAACTAAATTCACAGTGGCCAATGTAGCCATGGTGTTAGCACTACTGACTAGGGATGAGCTTCGAGTTCGAGTCGAACTCATGTTCGATTCGAACATTGGCTGTTCGCAAGTTCGCCAAACAGCGAACAATTTAGGGTGTTCGCGGCAAATTCGAATGCCGCGGAACACCCTTTAAAAGTCTATGGGAGAAATCAAAAGTGCTAATTTTAAAGGCTTATTTGCAAGTTATTGTCATAAAAAGTGTTTGGGGACCTGGGTCCTGCCCCAGGGGACATGGATCAATGCAAAAAGAAGTTTTAAAAACGGCCGTTTTTTCAGGAGCAGTGATTTTAATAATGCTTAAAGTCAAACAATAAAAGTGTAATATTCCTTTAAATTTCGTAGCTGGGGGTGTCTATAGTATGCCTGTAAAGGGGCGCATGTTTCCTGTGTTTAGAACAGTCTGACAGCAAAATGACATTTCGAAGGAAAAAACCCATTTAAAACTACTCGCGGCTATTGCATTGCCGACAATACACATAGAAGTTCATTGATAAAAACGGCATGGGAATTCCCCACAGGGGATCCCCGAACCAAAATTTTTTTTAAAAATGACGTGGGGGTCCCCCTAAATTCCATACCAGGCCCTTCAGGTCTGGTATGGATATTAAGGAGAACCCCGGCCAAAATTTAAAAAAAAAATGATGTGGGGGTCCCCCTAAATTCTATACCAGACCCTTCAGGTCTGGTATGGATTTTAAGGGGAACCCCACGCCAAAAACAAAAAAAACAGCGTGGGGTCCCCCCAAAAATCCATACCAGACCCTTATCCGAGCACACAACCTGGCAGGCCGCAGAAAAAGAGGGGGGGACGAGAGTGCGCCCCCCCTCCTGAACCATACCAGGCCACATGCCCTCAACATTGGGAGGGTGCTTTGGGGTAGCCCCCAAAACACCTTGTCCCCATGTTGATGAGGACAAGGGCCTCATCCCCACAACCCTGGCCGGTGATTGTGGGGGTCTGCGGGCGGGGGGCTTATCGGAATCTGGAAGCCCCCTTTAACAAGGGGACCCCCAGATCCCGCCCCCCCCTGTGTGAAATGGTAAGGGGGTACTTACCCCTACCATTTCACTAAAAAAGTGTCAAAAATGTTAAAAATGGCAAGAGACAGTTTTTGACAATTCCTTTAATTAAATGCTTCTTCTTTCTTCTATCTTCCTTCATCTTCTTCTTCTGGTTCTTCTGGCTCTTCTGGTTCTTCCTCCAGCGTTCTCGTCCAGCATCTCCTCCGCGGCGTCTTCTATCTTCTTCTCCTCGGGCCGCTCCGCACCCATGGCATGGGGGAAGGCTCCCGCTCTTCTCTTCATCTTCTTCTCTTCTTCTTTTCTTCTCTTCTTCATTTTCTTCTCCGGGCCGCTCCGCACCGATGCTGGCATGGAGGGAGGCTGTGTGACGGTGTCTCCTCATCTGACGGTTCTTAAATAATGGTGGGCAGGGCCACCCGGTGACCCCGCCCCCCTCTGACGCACGGTGACTTGACGGGACTTCCCTGTGACGTCACTGGGAATGCCACAGGGAAATCCCGTCATGTCCCATGCGTCAGAGGGGGGTGGGGTCACCGGGTGGCCCCGCCCCCCGTTATTTAAGAACCGTCAGACGAGGAGACGCCGTCACACAGCAGGAGCCTCTCTCCATGCTAGCATGGATGCGGAGCAGCCCGGAGAAGAAAATGAAGATGAGAAGAAGAGAAGAAAAGAAGAAGAGAAGAAGATGAAGAAGATGAAGAGAAGAGCGGGAGCCTCCCCCCATGCCATGGGTGCGGAGCGGCCCGAGGAGAAGAAGATAGAAGACGCCGCGGAGGAGATGCTGGACAAGAACGCCGGAGGAAGAACCAGAAGAGCCAGAAAAACCAGAAGAAGAAGATGAAGGAAGATAGAAGAAAGAAGAAGCATTTAAATAAAGGGATTGTCAAAAACTGTCTCTTGTCATTTTTAACATTTTTGACAGTTTTTTAGTGAAATGGTAGGGGTAAGTACCCCCTTACCATTTCACACGGGGGGGGCGGGATCTGGGGGTCCCCTTGTTAAAGGGGGCTTCCAGATTCCGATAATCCCCCCGCCCGCAGACCCCCACAACCACCGGCCAGGGTTGTGGGGATGAGACCCTTGTCCTCATCAACATGAGGACAAGGTGTTTTGGGGGGATACCCCAAAGCACCCTCCCAATGTTGAGGGCATGTGGCCTGGTACGGTTCAGGTGGGGGGGGCCGCACTCTCGCCCCCCCGCTTTTTCTGCGGCCTGCCAGGTTGCGTGCTCGGATAAGGGTCTGGTATGGATTATTGGGGGGACCCCACGCCGTTTTTTGGGTTTTTTTGGCGCGGGGTTCCCCTTAAAACTCATACCAGACCTGAAGGGTCTGGTATGGAATTTAGGGGGACCCCCACGTCATTTTTTTTTTAAATTTTGGCCGGGGTTCCCCTTAATATCCATACCAGACCTGAAGGGCCTGGTATGGAATTTAGGGGGACCCCCACGTCATTTTATTTTTTTTAAATTTTGGTTCAGGGTTCCCCTGTGGGGAATTCCCATGCCATTTTTATCAATGAACTTCTATGTGTATTGTCGGCAATGCAATAGCCGCAAGTAGTTTTAAATGGGTTTTTACCTTCGAAATGTCATTTTGCTCTCAGACTTTTCTAAACACAGGAAACATGCGCCCCTTTACAGGCATACTATAGACACCCCACAGCTACGAAATTTAAAGGAATATTACACTTTTATTGTTTGACTTTAAGCATTATTAAAATCACTGCTCCTGAAAAAACGGCCGTTTTTAAAACTTTTTTTTGCATTGATCCATGTCCCCTGGGGCAGGACCCAGGTCCCCAAACACTTTTTATTACAATAACTTGCATATAAGCCTTTAAAATTAGCACTTTTGATTATTCATGTTCGTGTCCCATAGACTTTAACGGTGTTCGCATGTTCGAACAAACTTTTTTCCTGTTCGCATGTTCTGGTGTGAACCGAACAGGGGGGTGTTCGGCTCATCCCTACTACTGACAAACAATCCACCAAATCACCCCACTGCCAGACTTCATGCATCCTTTCAGAGACAATGAACAGTCATTTGCGAGCTTTTTTTTGTTGTTTTATTGGGGGGGTACAACTTGGATAGGGATTGGGATATGGGATGCCCATAGAATTAATCATTGCCATCATATTTACAAGTTTCAATATACTTTGATCTGTTTAGAGCCTGAAGATAGAATATGCACACTTCACTAAGTAGAAATCTTCTCCTGCAACTCCCTGCAGACTGTTACTCCCTCTGCATCTCCTATGCAGACTATTGCTCCCTGCAACTCCATGCAGACCGTTGTTACTAAGAGTTCTTCATCCCTCACCTGCCCAAACTTGCTTCTCCTTGCACACTTGGTTTCCTCCTTCACAACTTGTAGTTACTTTAGGGCAGGGGTCTCAAACTGGTGGCCCTCCAGCTGTTGCGAAACTACAAGTCCCATGAGGCATTGCAAGGCTGACAGTTACAAACATGACTCCCACAGGCAGAGGCATGATGGGACTTGTAGTTTTGCAACAGCTGGGGGGCTGCCAGTTTGAGACCCCTGCTTTAGGGTATAACACATCCTCTTCTAATGGGTATGAAGAGCTCACTCTGAATAAGCCCCTCTAATGGCTCTGGTGACTCGCTGCTACTAGGCCTGAGGCCTGCAGAACCTCTCCCCGGAGGCCTAGTAGGTTAAAGTCTATGTTCTAGGAAATGGACTACTGCTCCCAGCCAGTCCAACTTGCAAACCATATGTTCCCCCGTCCACACTCGTTTGACACACACTTCCCCACAGTCTCTTTTCTGGTCCAGGACTCCTCACCATCCACCGTGTGCATGATGAAGACTCTGCTAATTACCGTGTAGAAGCAGAGTTCCCTTACAGACTCCCTGGCACATCCTCCAGCCATCCACTGTGGTAACACTCACCGACCTTCCAACCTTCCAGCCCTGAGTCCTTGATGAGGAACTTTCCCAGACCATGCATTCAGACAGCTTCTCCTGCGCCTCTGCTCCAGGAGTTCCCTGCCACCTACCGTGTGGTAGCAGAGACATTGCCAGTGACCGTGTAAAGGCAATGTTCCCTCACAGTTCTCCCCGGGCCTCCTCCTGTGATTCAACACCCCCCCCAGAGAGGGGTGTGATCCTGCAGCTGTCTTGCACTTCATTCCTCACTTCACCCAGTCGACTACTCCACCCCAGCAGAATGTGACCTCAGCATATATAGGAGGCCCGTCCCCTACCAATGCCAGTTAGGGATTGGTCAGAGCTCCCACATGTGCTGCCTGCCACTCCAGCTCTAGGCCCAGCCTCCTCTTCCAGAACATTTTTCCTGGAAACAGGGGAGTCGCCTCAGAGTGGAGCCCAGGTGGTCACACCCACTGCTACTCTAACCACTCCCAGCCCCAGAATCAAAACAGGCCTAGCTTGCAGTATAGGCCTGCCTAAATTTGACTGTGCTGTGCACACTAATTAAATTGCACTTACAGAAATGTAGAAATAACGATCAGAGAAAAAACAGCCGGCCGGCTTGCGAACACCTGTCCTATCTTATTTCTAAATTTCTGTAAGTGCAATTTTATTAGTTTTAAATAAATCTGTGTTACATTTTTACACTATGGAGAGTCTTCTTGCTTTTCTGAGTAACGTCTGATCCACCCTCCTTGTGATTGATGCTCGAGTCTCCCCGGACGGTTTGGTGTCTGTCTTGTTCCAGTTGCCCTTTCTGTGGGTATACAACATTTCCCCGGATAGAGGCCCGGGCTGGGTCATTTAGCCACAGGCTTATCTAAGCTGGCCTTTTGGTAAGTGCGCATTTTATGTGGTGGAGGTGCACTGTCTTCGAGAGGTGTATTTTACAAGAACCTACACTGAGTTTTTTATAGACTGTTGATCAATTTTTCACATTATTGTGTGTTGTAGTTCACTCATTTTCACTGTTGGGATTAGTTCTTTTTTGTTTTTTTATATTTGCTTATTTAGTTATAGCACTGTCATATTGAATTTTATTATCCACAGTAAATGCAATGGCTTCATACAGTATACTTGAAAAACAGATATTACTGTGCATAAAAACCAACAAGCAAATCCGGTCCCATGACATCGACTTGATGATGAAACCAATCGGAAGTGATGTCAGACGTCAGAAGTGACGCGGTTACGCATGCTGGAAGTGCCATGGAGATGATTTTAGAAGTGGTTACAAGGCGTTTTTTCACTGAATGCTTGTAAGTGCATACATTTTAATAAACATATGATTTTATAAGGATTTACTGCACTATGGTCTTTGCATGATATTTTTGCATGGGAACCCTGGAGATATGCTGGAGTGAAGAAAAGGGACTGTTGGAAGTGGATGATATTTGTGGAAAGTGATTTAAGGAGCACCAATCTTGTAAGGTGCATGGAGTGATACTATTACACATTTGCATGCATTGGATTTGGATCACTTAAAGGGACATGCACTATATTGGCGATATGAAATGTGAATGGTTTGAACTTTATTTGAGATGTTGTGTATAAGTGATATTACACTACATTCGTTTTTTTTTAATTCTGGAGATTACTTGCACAAGTCATGCTGAACAACATCAAAAAGAAGAAAAAATGGTTTATTAAAGCACACGCTTTTTTGGAATTTAAGTAAGGAGTTTGGTGTGTTTGAGCTGAGGTGATTCACTTGGTGGAATTTTTCTGTGGGCAATAATAGGAAATATACAGCTTACACATTATAGAGGTGAGAGGCTTTCTATCTGAATATCATTTTTGGAAAACAATATTGCCCACGGTGGCCCGTCCATAAGAGGTGCAGGGGTGCCACCCCCCTAATCTCTATGCACCCGGTCCCTAATCTCCATGCAGGGCGCCGGACGCTAAAGCCCCTTACACACGGTCGGATTTTCCGATGGAAAATGTCCGATCGGAGCGTGTTGTCGGAAATTCCGACCGTGTGTGGGCTCCATCGGACATTTTCCATCGGATTTTCCGACACACAAAGTTGGAGAGCAGGAGATAAAATTTTCCGACAACAAAATCCGTTGTCGGAAATTCCGATCGTGTGTACACAAATCCGACGGACAAAGTGCCACGCATGCTCAGAATAAATAAAGAGATGAAAGCTATTGGCCACTGCCCCGTTTATAGTCCCGACGTACAAGTTTTACGTCACCGCGTTTAAAACGATCGGATTTTCCGACAACTTTGTGTGACCGTGTGTATGCAAGACAAGTTTGAGCCAACATCCGTGGGAAAAAATCCTAGGATTTTGTTGTCGGAATGTCCGAACAAAGTCCGACCGTGTGTACGGGGCAATAGAGTTCTACGTGGTTGTTTTTTGTGAAGCATATGATTAGAGCAGGAGGCCCTCACTGGCCCTGTGCCCTGAGCCCACTCACATTCGCTATGGTCTTCCTGCTTCTCCTCCAAGCCAATCAGACAGGAAGCGGGTCCTGAGACCGGATTCGCCGGGAGGAGAATCGACCAGATTGGCCGGGAGGAGAAGCCGGGGAAGCCGCCCGAGTCCTGGATGGGGTAAGTGCAGGGCTGGCTGGTGGGCGAGCAGGAATGCGAGCAGGGCTGCCAAACGGGCGCACAGTGCTGGCGGGGGGAGGGGTGTACGCGGGGGTATTTTTAGCGCCCCCCCAAAAAAATGGAGCACCAGTCGCCACTTTTATTTTTGGGGAAACAATGTGGATTTGTATGTGAGAGGGCTATTGAAGCAAGGACACAAGGAGGCACAAAGTTGAGGAGAATCTGATAGCTATTGATAGGACATACACCAAGTATTTGAAGGGTAAGGTTGTATAAAGAAGAACACTGAAGAACAACTACACATGTGGTTATGTATTGACATGGAATTTTATTTAAGGCATGGTGGGTTGAGAATACTACACTATATTATATTTCTATTTTTGAGATCACTGTAAAGGAAGATTTGATTCAGAGAAAGGATAAAGAGAGGAATAATAGGAAGACATTGATGGACATATATATAACACCTGATCTTCGGTTATACAGAGACATTAATGAACTTGTTATCTCGGAATTTGAGATAGCTGGTTACTTTAATTATTGATATCTCATTCTGTAAGGGAAACAGATTGATTCCAGGTGCTAAGGGAAGAAGCGTTGATTATTACACTTTGTTTATGGTAGAGGTGGGGTTCCAGCAGTGGCGACTGGTGTTCAATAATTCTGGGGGGGGGCGCCGGCAGGAGATGAGACGGTCCACCCCCATCCCTGGGGAAAATAATGCAGGGAATGCGGGGCCCCCCCCCCCGCACGTGTGACGGATGGCCTTTTTATCTCCTCACTCCGATCTCTCCTCTCTCCCCTGTCCTAGTCGCAGTGGCGGCTGGTGGGTCATTGGGTCTTCTCCTCCAGCCGTGCTCTTCGCTCTCCTCCTCCTCCCTCCCCATAGTCGTCCAAAAGGATCGCCTGGTGTTTTGGCCAATCAGGAAACGGGTCTTATTACACGCTTCATGATTGGCCGGGAGGAGGATTAGTGTGAGAATAGCGAATATTCATTCTCTGTTGTCACACAACTGGGTGGGCTTGGAGCGCAGTGCTCTGTGCCCTGAGCCCACCCTTTTTTGAAGCCTATTAGAGCCTCTGGAATCCATGGTCCTGTATGTAGGTCAGGGGGCCGGATGCAAGGATACGGGCGGTGGCACCCGTGCGCCCTCTATGAACAGGACGCCACTGGGTTCCAGTGCACTGTTTAGGAATATTCATAGTTCTGGGATGGTAGCAAATTTTGTGCAATTGGGACTTTATGTCCCTTCTGGCTCGCACTAGTAGTTTTTTGCAGTGGTGCATGCTGGGGGAGTCTATAAAAGCTTGGGGATCAGCCTGGTAAGGTTTCTTTCCCCCAGGCATGACCCTGGGGAGGATGTGTGCAAAGTGTATGTACTGTGTTGACCTAAATCTTATAGGGCCTAGCACAGGATACTTTAAGCTGTCCTGCCTAGTCCAGGATGGTGAGGTTTTCAAAGTGGAAAAGCCAGATGGATGTCTGCTGAAGGGAGATTGGTGTCTACCCTCAGATGATCTTGACACTCCCTAGGAATGGGGTCTTGAAGCCCTCTTCGCTATTGGAGACCTAATCCCAAACCTCTCTGCAGGGCCAATCCTAGGGTCAGGGACGCCTGGGTGCAGAAATATTTCTGGCGCCGCCACATGGGTGTGGTCATCTTACTAACTCCTCCCCTTTACCAATGTTTCTATGGCAACGAGTCAATGGCACAACATCTGAGGATTTATTTATTTTTTTAATAATCAAAATTGTATTATTTCATTTATATATACATCATTTATACAACATTCTATACCCCTATATTCAATCCACAGAAAAAAACATACTACACATTACATCCTTCCTCTCCTACTGCAGTTTCCCCCCTGTCCCAGCAGTCGACATTAACATATGTGATGAAGGAATTAAAAAAAAAAAAAATTTCTCCCCCAACACCCCCCTTCGTGTACAATCGTACTTATAATTATAGAGTGTTTAAAAATGAAGCAATAAATAAATTCCCCCTTGTTTGATTCATGTCATTATCCCTTTCGTTCATTATTATGTATTTGAGAAAAGAGGAAAAAAAAAACTTACCCATCCCCCTCCGTGTACAATCGTGCTTATAATTATAAAGTGTTTTAAATGTAAAATCATAAATAAATTCCCCCCTTATTCTAATTTGTGTCATTAATCACTTCAATTCATTATGAGATAAATCCCCCTTTATTCTAATTCGTGTCAATAGTCATAATAATGACTATTCATTCAATTCATAATAATGTGATTTGTGAGAGAAAAAAAAAAAAAACCCTCAGAGTACATTCGTGCTTAAGGAAGGGAATAATATCCCTATAGTTCATAATTATTATAAGTCGTGTATCTGTGTTTCCTTTCCTTTCCCCCCTCTCCTCCCTTCCCCCTTTATAAAATAATGAGTGAGGGGGGAATCCCCCTCCCTTTCAATCTTCTAGTGTCCATAAATTTATTTATATGTGTAATTACCTTTTCCTTCCCTCCCCTCCCCCCCTCTCTCCCCTCGCAAAAAAATCTGTCAAGACTGGGGCAGGGGGGAAGTAGTAAAAAATCCAAAATCCAAAAACCACATATAACCATACATTATCTTACCCCCTTCCCTCTTTGATTAGCATTAGAGAAGTTATTTCACTATTTACGTCTACCCTTCAGGCCACTCTTCTTATATCTCTATTCTAAATGACTATACCGTTTCTTCCTCCCTTACCCATCTATATTTCCCTCTTTTAATATCTCCTTGGCGCATTGTTCCCAGTTTGCCCATGTCGTTTCAAATTTCTTTCTTTGGTTTTTAACCACATGAACCCATCTCTCTGCTTCCTTTATTATATTAACCTCATTTCTCCACTCTATGACTGACGGAATCCGGTCCTGTCTCCAGTACTTCGGGATTAATTTTTTCGCTGCATTTACACTTTCTCTATACTTTTTGACAGAACCAGACGTTCCATGAAATAAATATTGTATCGGCCCAAACTCCATGTGGTCCGTCATCATTTTCTTAATCCACGGGGCCACTAATTCCCAAAATCGCTTAATTATCGGGCATGACCACCATAGATGAAGAAAAGTTCCCCTCTGTCCACAGCCCCTCCAGCATTTGTCATTAGCTTCTGAAGAGATTTGTGCTATCTTAACTGGTGTCTTATACCATCTCGCTAGGAATTTATATGCCATTTCTTGCACCTTTGTACTTATGGAAGTAGTAAATGTTAACGATATCATTTTATTTATTTGTTTATCTGTCCACACTTGGCCTAGCTCCCTCTCCCATTCTTTTATAAAGTATGGAGGTTTCTTTTCTTGATCTCCTTGGATCATTCTGTACATCCGAGATAATGTATGCCCAGCTTCTGATGTCTGTGCACACTGCCTCTCAAACGCGGTAAGTGTATTTATGGGTCTTAACGGTTTTATTTTCTTAAGGAAACTTGTCTGAACGAGTCATTGTTGGACAAGGAAGACATAGTGGAGAAACTAAGGGGAAAGATAAAGGAGTATTTTGAAATAAATAAAACAGAAGGCGTGTCCGATCTGTGGGAAGCTCACAAGGCGGTTTTGAGGGGGGATTTAATTGCCTTTGGTACATATATAAAGAAGGAAAGCAAAAGAGAAATAGACAAACTACTAGAGAAGATCGGAACCCGAGAAATAAAACATAAAGAAAATCTTGACCCAATGGTTGGCAGATGTCTGGAGAGTGCGCGGGCAGAGCTTTCACAATATTTAGAGTATAAAGCGAAGAGCAAAATTAGGTTCTTCGCAAATAGAGCATATGAACAAGGAAATAAATGCGGTAGGCTACTGGCAAAACAACTTAAAAAACAACAGGACTCCAGGCACGTGCATAGCTTATTAGTTCAGGGCAGGAAAATAATAGACACAAAGGCCATAGCAAAAGAATTTGGTAAATTCTATGAGGCACTATATAATATCTCCAAAGCAGAACCACCTGTAAGGGAAGGCGAGGGACAAGGGAGGGATAAGATAGAGGAGTACATCGAGAACGCTGATATGCCCATACTACCTACAGAAATAACCAAGATTATGGAACGTCCAATCACGGTGGAAGAGTTGAGCGGAGCGATAGCGGCCCTGCCCCCGGGGAAAAGCCCAGGTCCAGATGGGCTGACAAACATATATTACAAGAAGATGCTACAACAATAAATTGTGTCTATGATTCTAATGGCAACCGTTGATGTATCATCTCTTTACACGATAATCCAACATCACCAAGCATGTGAGGCAACGAAATGGGCTTTGAGAAAATATAGCTCATTAAAATGCACACAAAGAAAATTTTTAATTAAATGTTTAGAGTTCTCATTAAAAAATAATTTCTTTTGGCATGACCAAAAGTATTATAAACAAATTACGGGTATAGCCATGGGTGCAAAATTTGCGCCAAGTGTTGCCAACGCCTTTATGGCACAATGGGAGGAGGAATTAGTGTATAAACATCAACCGCACGAACTTGGATTATATAAAAGATTTATTGATGACATCATCATTATATGGAATGGAAGTAGAGAATCACTAGAGGAGTTTCTATGTAACTTAAACACCAATGACAGGAACATACAGTTAACTTGGAATATTAATGCCAAGAAAATAGAATTCCTTGATTTAGAAATTATTATTGAAGAAGACTCACTAATAACTAAAACCCACTTCAAGGATGTGTCAAGAAACAGCTACCTGCCCATCACCAGCTGCCACCACAAACCGTGGTTATATAATATTCCGAGAGGACAACTCGTGAGGATCAGGCGCAATTGCACCATGGACGCAGATTTTAAGACCCAAGCCAACATGATTGGACAAAGATTTGTGAATAAAGGATATGAAGAAGCTCAGATCCAAAAAGAAATTCGATCAATCCAAACAATGAATAGAAAAGAGATGTTATATGCACCTAAGAAGCCACAACAATACCCAGAAGCACCAAGTTTGATTTTGGACTACAATGTCCAACATAAGGACATAGAAAGGATAATTCGGAGACACTGGCATATCCTAAAGGAAGATAAGCATTTACAAAGAATATTACCAGAGAAACCGTCGATTACCTACAAAAGAGCACCTACGTTGAGGGACATTATTGCCAAAAATGTGGTTGAACCTCCACCTAAAAATAAATTCACATTTTTTGATGGCAAAGGGTTCTATCCCTGTAAGTACTGTTTTGCATGTACACATGCAAAAAAATTCCAGGGCAAAAAACATGATTTTAAAGCAACCAGTACAGGAAATACTTACCCGATAAAAGATTTTATTAATTGTCATACAGAAGGAGTAGTCTACATTTTACAATGCGCCTGTAAGTTACAGTATGTAGGGAGAACTAAGAGAGCACTAAAAACCAGAATCAAAGAACACATAGAAAACATTATAAAAGGTTGCCCTAAACACAATGTATCTAAGCATTTTGCATTAAAGCATGATAAAGACCCCACGGGGCTATTATTTTGGGGTATAGAGAAATACAACAGGTCATGGAGAGGGGACCATAAAATTAGAACACTCAGCCAGAATGAATCTAAGTGGATCCATAGAATTAAGACATTGGCACCTGAAGGGTTAAACATAGAATTTGATTTAAATTGTTTTATAAGTGATTTTTAACTCTTTATCTATTCTTGTAAACCCACTATATCATTTCCGGTGCGCCTTTAGTTTGTTGTTATTTATTGTCTGATTCCACTTTTTAGGGGGCTTTCGTTCTACTATTATAATGGTATTTTACTTAGACACAGCCACACGTATGTTTACCTGGATCTAGGACTCTTGATCATTCAGTACTTTTAATTATTTAGTATTTTATTTTAATTATATTTATGTTTTTAACCACTAGTATCATTGTATCCACATAGCGCGGGATTCAGATGCTATGTTTGGGTTTTAGACATCCCAGTGGTAGTTATGACTACACCATGCAGACCGTTTGAGATGTTTGCTTGAATGCACCACAATGACCGTTTGTTGAGCGATCGTGGATTCGCATAATAACATACATCTCTCTGCATTTTAAACATCCTGATACCTTCCTTTTTTTTCTTCTTTGTATGTATACAAAGAATCTTTATTAAACACTATCAGTGCGACCATCCTCCGCAAGATGGCCGCGGGATCACACACATCCTGTCCACAACAAAATGGCGATCTGTTTACTTCCGGCCCTAATGATATAAATACACAATAGCAATAGCCAATCCGGTGCCCTGAGGAAGTCATGTGACATGACGTAACGCGTAGGACGTAACCGGAAACACAACACACGCGGACCGGAAGTGACGTAGCGGGGATCGACACCGCTGTGTTTTTGCTGTTTTTTTCGCTGCTGTTCAGCGCTTCTTTTATGCATCCATAAACGTCAGCATCTATCCAGGGGAAAGGAGGCCTGCACCCTAAGGATTCTATTAGGCACTTTTATTGTGCCAGGGAGGTGAGAGTTCTGGGAGCCCCGAGTGGGGACATAATACCACGAAAGTCACCAGATCTCCTATCAACGTTTATGCACTTTATCCAGTCACTATTTATTTTGTATTAGTTACTTCACCATAATAGCACTGAAGTCACTTTAAAAGACTAGTTTTATATAGAGCAGTATTTTGTACAATTATTATCCCCTAGTGGGGACACAACACCACGAAAGTCACCAGATTTTACATCAATATTTATGCACTTTATTCTATCATTTTTATGCAATAGTCACTTCACTTTATGAGCACTGAAGTCACTTTAAATGATTGGTTTTATATAGAGCAGTATTTTGCACAGTCGTTATTATCATTGTTTTAACTTATTGCTCATTTTATATCAGTTATTAGTCTTTGCGCAGAATCATAGACACAATTTATTGTTGTAGCATCTTTTAGAACTATAGGGAGTGAAGTGGTGTTCACTTATTGATTTTGCAGCAAGACACAGATTATTTATCCATCACTGTAGTAGCGCAGAAGTCCATCGTAAGATATTCCTTATATATTACAAGAAATTTCTCCCAATTTTGGTAAAGCCACTTTGTGATTATTTCAACTCCATAGGTGCTGGAAGTCCACTTTCCTCAGAAGCATCACTGGCTTACATAACGGTTTTGCTGAAAGAGGGAAAAGATCCCTAGGTATGTGCTAATTACAGGCCGATCTCTCTGCTGAACTCAGACACCAAGGTATTGGCAAAAATTCTGGCCCTGAGACTGCAGGAAGATGTAGGAGATTTAGTGCACCCAGATCAAGCAGGGTTTGTAAAAGGACGAGAAGCAAGAGACAATACCACCCGCGCACTCCATATACTGCATTGGATGCGATTCGGCCCAGGTAGGGCCCCAGGAATCACTCTGTCGATGGATGCCAAAAAGGCCTTTCGACAGAGTGAACTGGGGCTTTATGAGAGAGGTACTGGGGAGGATAGGATTGGGGGAGAGGATGCTGGGTTGCATTATGTCATTATACGCAAAACCAAGAGCAAGGTAAATGGGACTGTATCTGAATGTTTTAACATACAAAATGGTACCAGGCAGGGGTGCCCGCTGTCCCCCTTGATTTTCACAATAGTAATGGAACCATTTCTGCATAGAATTAGAAAGAATAAGGAGATAGTAGGGACGCATATAGGCCATACGGAACACAAAGTAGCAGCATATGCGGATGATTTATTATTTTTTCTCTCCGCTCCCCAGACATCTATAGCCGCATTGATGGTGGAAGTACGGAAATTTGGAAGGGTGTCTGGCTTTAAGATTAATTTCGAGAAATCAGTCATCCTTCCTAGTCATGTCCCAGTGGAGATAGAGAGATCACTGAAGGAGAAATACCCATTTATATGGAACAAGGAGTCGCTGACATATCTGGGGGTACAGATAAGCGCAGACTATGAACTGCTGGTGGAGCATAATTATGGCTCATTAGTGAAAGAAATAAAAGAAGAATTAAAGAAGTGGAAGGGGAAATACTTGACCTGGTTCAGAAGAATCAGTGCCATAAAAATGAGCATGCTGCCCAGAATAGTTTATGTGCTGCGTACAGTGCCAATCAGGTTGCCAGCGAGTCTCCTTAAACAAATACGTCGGCTATTCGTGGCCTTTGTGTGGAACGATAAAAGGCCTAGACTGGCTTACGATATTTTAAGAAGGAGTAGAGCGGAGGGTGACTTAGGACTCCCGGATATAACATTCTATTATAGGGCCATGGCGCTAGTTAGAATAATGGACTGGTGCCATGACCTAAATAGAAAACCATGGGTACAGGCAGAAATGGTGATGGCGGGGAGAAACCTGGCAGGAGCACCATGGATCCAAGGGTCATTGAGAGGGCTGTCACAATGGACATCACCAATGACCCTGAATACATTAGAAGTATGGGATAGAATGAATAAAGAGGGCAGGTATGCTCCTCAGACCTCCCCCCTGGCTCCTCTGGAGGGATTTCCGTGGTTCCCCCCAGGGGAGAAGACGGGAAGTCTGGGGGCATGGGGACAAGACGGGAATATTAGATGTGGTAAGTTTGCTCCAAGTGGAATCTTATTATCACTGACGGAGATGATATTGAAATTCGGGGAGACAAGAATGGCGGAATGGAAGCCTGAGGATTTTGAGTTTACAGTTGTTTCAGTATGTCTAAACTGCAAGCATGCCAACCACATCCTGAATTTTACCAGCATTAACTAATCATGGCTCTACTACCGTACTTAGCAATTAATGTAGGGATTTGGAAACAAGAAATAAAGAACTTGAATGCAGTAAAAGTCTGCAGCTCCTGTTGGCGCCTTCAATATTTCTAACACTGACCAAGGAAAATAAAATAATTCTTCCAAAGCTTGTGTTAACACTTAAATCATCCTGACACCATACTTGATATGGTGTCAGGATGATTGAATCACATTATTTCTAATACTACATTGTAATAAAAAAAAATGTACGATATAATGAGTGAGTTCAACTCACCATAATGCAGAATCGGTGGGGACCCTGAGCTTATCACTTGCCACCCAATGCAGCGTGCCACCATCGCCTGCCACCAGATGCAGAGTGTCACTTGCCACCATTGCCTGCCACAAGATGCAGCCTGTCACTTGCCACCATTGCCTGCCACAAGATGCAGCCTGTCACTTGCCACCATTGCCTGCCACAAGATGCAGCTTGGCTCTTGCCACCATTGCCTGCCACAAGATGCAGCATGTTACTTGCCACCATTGCCTGCCACTTGCCACCATTGCCTGTCATCTAATGCAGCATGACACTTGCCACCATTGCATGCCACCATTGCCTGTCACCAGATGTAGCCTGTCACTTGCCACCATTGCCTGTCACCAGATGTAGCCTGTTACTTACCACCATTGCCTGTCACCAGATGTAGCCTGTCACTTGCCGCTAGGGATGGGCCGAACAGACCCCTGTTCAGTTCGCACCAGAATTTCCGAACACCGCGAAAGTTTGGACCCGAATAACAAACCCCATTAAAGTCAATGGGACCCGAACGTCAAAAATCAAAAGTGTCCATTTTGAAGGCTTATATGCAAGTAATTGGGCATACAATGGTTATGGGTTCTGGGTCCTACCCTGGGGGACATGTATCAATTAAAAAAAAAGTTTGTAAAAAACGTCATTTTTAAATGAGAAGTAATTTTTTTTATTTTTAAAGTGAAAGCATAAAAATAAAAAAATCCTTCCAATATAGTGCCTGGGGGGTCCCTTAGTCTACCTGTAAAGTGGCAGATCTGTACCATGTCTAGAATCTGCTGCAGCAATAATTGCATTTATAAAGCCAAAAAAATGACATTTTTCCTGCAAGCTGCCATTATTTTGCTCAGCAACAGCTGGGGAGCCAGTATGAATGATGAGGCCACAATGTAGTGCACTGGGAACAAGATTAGATATTTTTTGGATACATTCTGGTGTCATTTTGACTTTGGATAGAAGCAACAGGTGCGTAAAAATTGCTCTTTGGGTGTCGGTGGTGCCTTCTCACTGTAACCCTATAGAGGTACTCTTGATGAAAGCAAGAATTGGCCTTGCTGTAAAAAATTGCAATGATATGCACCTGTCAAACAGGTGCAGAAAAATTGGTATTTGGGTGTTAATTGTGCCCATGAAACCTATACCAAAAACATTCTCCCAGATGCAATGATTGAACACCCTCAAAGCTAGGAAACCTCGAAGTCCTGTAGAGATTCCATATCCCAAAAAGACTTAATCAGTGACATTGGCATCAGGGGCTTCAAAGCTGGTAATCCAGGACTGATTCATTTTTATAAAAGTCAAACGGTCCATGGAGTCTGTGGACAGACGCGTTCTATGATCAGTAACGAAACCTCCTGCAGCACTGAATGCCCATTCTGAAAGCACCCTGGATGCAGGGCAGCCCAACAACTCAATAGCATACTGGACATGCTCTGGCCAGTGGTCTATTCTCATGACCCAGTAAGTCAGTGGATCATCAGCTGGAAAGCTCTCATCTCTGTTTTGGCCCCGAGGTAATCATCCACCATGTGATACAGATGCTGCCGATGAAGTGGAAGCTGACAGCCCTGGGCGGCGAGGACTAAAAAAATTCAGAAATGCCTCACTTAGGCGGACGCCTTCTCCAATGCTCCTCTCTTGACCAACAGAAGACTCAAAAGGATGTTTTCCCCTGACTGTAACCTACTGGAGTCAGGAAAAATGCTAAATAAATAAATGTTAAATAAAATCCTCTTTAACGTGTCCTCAAGAGATTTTATCTTCTGCACTCTCTGTGGGGACGGAATGAGTTCTGAGACCTTCCCCTTATAACAGTGGTCAAGGAGGGTTGCCAACCAGTAATCATCCTTCTCCTTTATGCCACATATTCTTGGGTCCTTTCGCAGGCTTTGAAGTATGAGGTTGCCCATGCGCCTCAAATTTGCCGAGGCGTGAGAAGCAGACTCCAATTCAATCAGGATGACAGCATCTGGAACCTCCTCCTCCCAGCCACATATTACTCCCAAGGGTCCTGGGGTTGGAAAGCCATCACTTATAAATTGACGCATGTCTTCCTCTTCTTCACTTTTAGGGTCCATTTGGATCCAGGTCCTGCATCTTTCTGCCTCTATCCACTCCCCTCATCATTGTTTGGGGACAGTTTCAACTATCTGGAGTTCATAATTTGTAAGTTTATTGTGCTCTCAGCCATTGAGGGCTATTTTGCCAGTACTCAAATTTATATCAAATTTATATTTGATTTTTATATATATAATTTTGGACTTGCGTCTGTCTTTAATATATATCTCTCCCATCTCTCCAATTTAGAATCTCTGGTTACCAGTCAATTTTGGTTCTGAAGAAGCTACCTTGCGAAACGCGTCAACCATCTTTTTTGACATGTATTGTAACCTTAATTTTTGAACCTCTAGATAACATCCTAGTGATTTTACAGTGTTTTTGGTATGTATTAATTTTTGTAATAAATTTATTATTTAGTATTATGTGTTCAAATTCCTCAATGGTACCGTGATAATTCGTCATGCTGGTTCTTTGTTTTGTAAATTCTATCTAGGATGAGGTACCCCCTTTAGCTTTCATGTATTGTAACCCTTATTTTTGAACCTCTAGATAACATGCTAGTGATTTTACAGTGTTTTTGGTATATAAATATGGTTGAATGAATGTACTATATGAAACAGCAATTAAGCCATCAAAGCAGCGCTATTTTCAGTCCTCAATGCTGATTGATAAAACAAAGTCTTTGTAAATGCAAGCAAAACACATGCAGGCAGGCAAATTCCAACAAAGACACAGCGGTTGGAGCTCGGTCTGGATTCCCTTATATGAATAGTAGATCTGATGAGTGCACCTTTCACCATCTATTGGGACACCTTGTGCTGCACACACCCCGTAGGGGTTCAAACTCACCGGAGCCAAGAGGTTAACAAGCCTTGGATCAAATCCTCTCTCTGGTTACTCCCGAAGTCCAGGGTTGATAATCAGATAACAGCAACAATGTCCACATGTAAAAAAGAGACCCCAAAGTACAGTTTTGATCATTTATTGTAAGTCACAAATAAGAGAAAAAAACTAATAAAGTAAATACACTGTAAAAATCAGTGGGCGCAGTTCCTTACAAAGGATAGCCTTCTAGCTTTCAGTTGGTTGGTAATAGTGGATAACTAAAACTGCTTCTCTCAAAGCACAAGGGTACTGGTTGCAGACTGGATGGATGATACACACTCACAGCTGATCAGTCCTTCATTCCACTAGTATACAACTACAAGCTTGGAGCGCACTGCGTGTCAACCAGGCACAGCTGATCCGCACTTCCTCCCTCTCGTGTCTGAAGCTTCAGGCTAGAAGTACACTGCGTCCTCACGTTCTAACAGTTGCCGTGGTATCGCACTCTGACTAGTTTCGTCAGGAAGACTTTTTCAAAGAGCATGCAAGAGTAAGGTGGTAAGGATAAGAAAATTAAAGAACATCTTGATGAAAGAAATTATGATTCGGATCTGCCTATAGGAACCACCCTGAGGGATGAGCACTCATGGGAGGAAGCTCCTAGAGGAGCATCGGGATCTGACATTCTAACTGGAGGCAACAGGGTACCGATGTCTCCATCTTTACCCACTCATGCACCTCCCATTGCCCCCCGTAATTTGGGCACAATCCCAAATATTACTAAGGAGAAGGATTTTCAATTATTTCCTTCAACTCAAGATCCCCCCAACAGGCAGACTATCTCCCAAAACCTGGACAAATTTGCATACAGAACCAGGTAGAGAATCAGTTGCAGGTTATTAACCTGTCTACCCAAACTCTGTCCCAGGTTAAGGTAGAAGTACTTGGTCTAGGCCTCATTTTTTGTCCTTCAGTCCATACTGACAGTTTTGAAGTAGTTATGAACTTGAACTTTTTTGCTAGATGCCTCACTTACAAATATATGTTTGATGATGAAAGAAAAAAGAAAAAACAGGAGATGGTAGAACGGGAACAGTGAAAGGGTTTTACAGTTAGAGATTTCAAGGCCTTGAAGGATTTCATGGTCCTATTAGACGAGAATGAGGATTCTCTGGGTGGTTCTGTTAAGGAGGGTCCTCCGTCCTATACAGAGGTCTCTCCTCAAACCCTTCCCCACAGAGGAGTATCCAAACTCTGTAAGAAATCGAAAAATTTTCCTTTTCTAAAAACTAACCCTAATATATGGACATTCGTGCAGCAGGTCACAATGGTTGTCAAAAAACTGGACTTTAAGTCCAATAATGAAAAGAATATTTCTTTACAGCAACATCAGGCTATTATCTAATTACAAAATAATAAGGAGATTACCATCAAGATTGCTGACAAAGGGGGAAATGTGGTAGTAATGGATACAGACAAATACCGAGAAATGTGGCTCGATATTTTATCAAATAAAGATTGGTACTGTTTAATCTCTATGGAGAACATCCAGACCTATAATAATGACCATGATATGATCATTACCGAGGTCTACAATTATGGGATCATTGACGAGGAGATTTTTGAGGCATTGCGAACTACCCACCCTAGAATTCCATCTTTCTACTCCCTGCCTAAAATGCACAAGAATCTACTGAAACCACTGGGACACCCCATTATTTCGGGCATTGGAACCAAAAGTGAAAAAGGAAGTAGTCTAGTTGATGCTTTCTTACGACCTCACGTGACCTTGCTTCCTTCCTACTTGCAAGATACCACGGCTTTGTTGAGGATCCTGTATGATAAAAAGATTCCGGTTAATAGTCTTTTGGTCTCGATACATGTAGAGGCTCTGTACTGCAGTATACCTCATTTCCTAGGCATTTCGGTGGTGGAAAGTTTCCTCAAGGAGGGTGATCCGGCGGCTGTTCCTTACAATGCGTTCATTGTACAGTTGTTGAATCACATCTTAACCAAAAATGTTTTTTTCATTTGATGGCTCCCACTACCTCCAGGTGCAGGGGGTGGCAATAGGGGCATGTTGTGCCCCATCGGATGCCAACCTGTACCTGTGCGTCTTTTCCAACAGTGACTTATTGATATATCTGTCCAACATTATATGTTGGTACAGATATATCGATGATATTTTCATGGTCTGGAATGCAGGTGTTGAGGATTTGAATATCTTTATGGACAAGTTGGCTAATAACAGTTTCAATCTTAAATTTACGATGGAATATAATATAAGTCTCTAGCGTTCTTGGATTTAACTATCCTGAAACATAAGGATGATATGATGGACACCTCACTTTTCAGAAAAGCAACTGCTGGAAACACTCAACTCCATGCAGCCAGCTCCCACCCCCAGCCACTGATTAGGAGCATACCTTACTCGCAATATTTGCGTCTAAGGCGAAATTGCTCTACAGAAAAATCTTTCAGGACTGAATCTAATTTGTTGAGGCACGGGCTCCTCTCGGCCTCCTCTATTCTCCCCCACAAGCTGCAACGGCTGACCCAGATCAGGGTGATAATGTTGTATGCTGATTCCTGGCGCCAAACTGACTATATAGTCAGTGCCATTGGGATCTGGTGAGCGGTGTGTATATCTGGAGTGGAGTTATGTTAATGGTAGGTTGTGCTCTGATACTGTTTGACAGATTGGTTTTTAAGTGGTCTAGCTGCCACTATTGATATGTCACCTGGTACTCTGTATGCCTATTATTATTATTATAATTATATATATTTCTTATGGCTTTTCTTTATAGTGGCGTTCCCTAAAGGGTAGGAATACTTCCTGTTAGCCCCCCTATTACCATCCCTGGGACATTGTTCTCTAGTCGGACCATCTCTTGGGCTCTGTACAGAAATGGCTGTTTCTTTCTACCCATCTGTTTGATGTTCTTGGAATCAGAGGCTGGTCTTACATAGGTAATTGTGTGGTTATGTTTTCTTCCTCTTCCTTTGTCCTTTCATCCTTTTTTTGTTTGGGATACCAGGTCTAGCATATAATGGGGGTTCTCTTCCTTTTCTTGCAAGGTCTCTAACATCCACCAGCTCTGTGATACATCATGGAGGAGTGGAAGGGACTCCAATGGCAACCTGTGAAGCTCTGGTGAACTCCATGCCCAAGAGGGTTAAGGCACTGATGGAAAATAATGGTGGCCATGCAAAATATTGACACTTTGGGCCCAGTTTGGAAATTTTCAGTTAGGGGTATACTCACTTTTGTTGCCAGCGGTTTAAACATTAATGGCTGTGTGTTGAGTTATTTTGAGGGGACAGCAAATTTACACTGTTATACAACCTGTACACTCACTACTTCACTTTGTAGCAAAGTGTCACATGAAAAGATATAATAAAATTTTTACAAAAATGTGAGGGGTGTACTCACTTTTGTGAGATACTGTATATAGCTGAAAATGTGGTGCATTGGAGATTATATATTTTTAACATCATGTTTATTGTAGGTTCTACAAACCACTATTGATTTTTTTTTTGTCAGCATTCTCGGGTTTTCACCAGCTGCTTTTGGTTGCAATTGATTATGTCTCATTTAATAAACATCATTGCAACTGTAGGTCAATCATTTATTCAGCGTGAAGACATCAGAAAAGGTCAGATGCTAAATATAGACTTTTTAAATACATTCAATTGATGTTTGGAGTAGTGCATGCAGATATTATGTGACTGTATCATTGAATGTTTGTGATCTAAAAGTGTGTTTTGCTAAGGGCAATGGGGTAAATTATAATTCATTTGGTTAGTTGGCAGCCTGAGTACCATCAACATCTGGGACAAAGGCAGACAATGAAAGCAAAATTTCTCTAGATAGAAGTGCATCATGAATGTCAGCTTTACAAACTCGGCAGAGAGCCTCACACATTTTTGAAGATGTAGACAAATTGTTTCTTGAAAACTATTGTTGGTGACTTAATTAAAATGTCTGATTCTGATAAAACTACAGTTTTTGGGCTTCATTCTGTAAGGTGATCTCATAGTCCCCAATCAGATTAAAGTTTCTGATCCCTCAGTTTCCTTTTTAACTAGGTCCCACTGGAAACATAACCACTTGAAAAAAATGGAAGAACTTTTGCCAACACAACACACCAAATGAAATGACATCTTCAAGTTTTCATGGTTTTTACGTGAAAATTTTTTTTTAGAACCCCCTAAAATAATAAGAAAAATAACTGTTCTGCCTTTGGACACTAATCTGGTTGATGCTTGCCTATAGATCCTAATGAAGACACTTCTGACAGTATATGAAAAATATTAAGAAAATAAATACACCAGGGATCTAAAGAGGCTAAATAATAATATGCTCACAGGTATTGCTATGTCGGTGCAGTAAGCTTTCTGTTTATGATTAAGAATATTCACATTTTTGAAAGGTTCAATAGAAAATATAGAATTATGGCTACAATAATGTTTACTAAACACACAGGTAGTAAAGGTGGCCCCTACAAGTAAAATATTAGCTTATTCTAGCAGTGAGACTAGAAAGACCGTGATTTGTTGCTGCATGGCGGGTTCCTTTAGCTCTCCACACTGGACCTACTGTGCAGTTTCAGAGTGGCAGCGACCTGTAAGAGGTGACCATGCATGAGCTGGAGGAGTCTCTTGAGTGACCAGTAGGCCAAAGACAGGGCTAAGAGAGCTTCTGTCAATGGCTTAGTTTGCCTGCTGTATACAGGGGCTTAGGGTTTCTGCTACCACCGTCATTGTGAGAGACATCACCTGGAGTCCCGGAACAAGACTACAGACTTGCTGCTGGGAGTCGGGGGAGACACGTGCGCTACTATGACTGCTGCAGAGAGTCACCTGCTGCTACATCTTACTTTCACATTCCAGCCCTGCTAAACAATGACCATTAGAGGCTGGAAGCAGATCAGGGTTCAGAGTGTGTTGTCAGCTGCTGTTCTAGTATTCTGCTGTTTCAGTTTCCTGCTGTTCCAGTGCTGCCATGTGAGACCAAGAGTGCAATGGATTCTTTGTGCAACTTGAAGTTGTCCCAAGGCCTAATGAGCTACTTTTCACCTGACTCCACTCAGGAGCTGTGACTTTGTTCCTATCCATAACCATTCTGAGTGTAAGAGTGGTCATCCAGGGCAGGACTGCATTGAAGAGGATTCTGCCGGAACTACAGGAGGGGTAAGAGGTGTACAGGCTGACATCTGTGGATGGAGGAGAGAATCTTGTGACTCATCAGACTCTCCTAGATTCACAGCTAATGTTACAAACAGTGAAAGCAATGAAATAATGTTTCTTAATATAGGAGGAGGGAAGAGGGGGGGCAGGTGCTCGTTGGGAATTTTTTCACAGAAGACCTAAAGCTTCTAACTTCGCAAGTTCAAGGACAAGTAGAGGACTGGGCATCACAGCAATAAAAAATTCTCTAGAATAAAGTTCCTTCAGGATGTGGGACATCCTTCATTACATGTAAGTTGTCTCACTAAAGTTATAGAGAATGTTAGAGAATGTAAACTTCAGCTGTAGGCATTGTGACATGGGGTTGTTAGCTCTTAGGTGTGTTTATTCAGTGAATTTACTCCATGCCAGAAGTACATTTCAGGGCTTTTCCTGCCCACTTTTATTTAAAAAAAAGCAAAAAGTTCACAAAAACATATCGTCCCAAGCAGGGGGGTCTCACCATCAATACGACAAAGCAATATTCAAGCCTCCTGGCTCTCTATATGAGCCCTGTGGCCCAGGCCTCATGCCTACAGTCTAGCACTGGAGTACAGTGCTAGTACACAAACACTGTACCTCTTCCAGCTCTGTGTCTGTCTGACTCAGATGGCCGCTAAGTGGTTGCGTTATTCTGACTGGGCGTCATATGACATCCAGCAGGATAACCCCCTAGCGTGCGCCGGGGGCCACGCGCCGGTAGGGCGCGCAGCACGGCGATCAGGGACAGCATGTGTCCCTCGGATACAGCGCTTCCCCGATCACGTTAAACAGCCAATGAATTTGGCTGTTTACCACGTGATTGGTTGTGTCCAAGTCACAGCCGATCACATGTCATAACAGACTCTGCGGTGCGCTCTGTGCGCGCCGCCGGAGGTGCGCAGAGCAGGGATCGAGGAAGGCGCGTGTCCCTTGGACACAGCGCTTCCCCGATCAGGGTAAACAGCCAATGAAATTGGCTGTTTACCACGTGACCAGCTGTGTCCAATCACAAAATAAACAACGAAAATTTACCGCGCTACTCTAAAAATGTGCTACTGATAAATTGTTGGATAATTAGAGCTGCAGTCCTAAAGTGGGGCGTGCACATAAATATACAAAGATAATCAAAAAAGACTGCGCTAAAAAAATGACATATATAATGACAGTATATATAGATGTGTAAATAGTGAAGAATTCAATCTATCAAGTGATCCAAAATGTAAATATTCTAGTGAAAATGAATTGTCAATGAAATAATTATATAAAACAAATATGGCAAAAAATTATAATGATGAAAACAAGTATTAAATATCAAATAACAAAAAATAACCAAAAATAGAGTGAAAATATTCAGAAGAAAAACAGTCCTTGGAGCCAAGGCAGATTGAATAGGTGATCATAAAGGTTAAACACCCAGCACCCAGTGAGAAATCCTCCACCTTAATAGATGTACGCTTACCAGAGGTAAGCTAGATAACAGCTTATCTATGGACATCCACTTAGGGGACACAACTCCTCAGATCTCCTCACAAAGAAGGGGCAGACAGGATCTCTCCTTGCGGCGGACCTCAAACAGCATACCGGGGGGACCCCTATCCCTGCTGCTTATGGCTGTGACGAGTGAGGAGTTCCCATTTCATTACTAGTACACAGGTAGAGAGAGAAGGCAAATCCTTTGTCTAATTCTAAGTGTAATCTGTGATGGAGTGCTTCAATTTGATATCGGATGATGCACCAGAGGAGAATGTCACATCCCGGGGACACCGGCACTGCAGCCTTTCATTGTCCGATCCCTCCTCTCCGGTGTGCGCTCCCTCCTCTCCGCTCTCTCCTCAGTTCTCTAGCCGGGTAACCGAACGCCCCTCCCTGTTTTTCTTCTGTGTTCAATCACAGCCAGTCACAAATGTAAACACTGAGGAGCAGTTACTATCTGATCCCTGCTCTCTCCTCACACACCGATCGTGAGGGAGTAAGGAGAGAGCAGGGATCAGTAAGTGAGATCAGTGTATAGTCTGTACTATACTACTGTGCTCAACATGGCCCCCCCATAAAGAGGACCTGTCACACAGCCCATCCCATCAATCAGCCCATCTGTCAATCAGCCCAGCCAATCAATCAGCCCATCTGTCAATCAGCCCAGCCAATCAATCAGCCAATCTGTCAATCAGCCCATCAGCCAATCAATCAGCCCATCTGTCAATCAATCAATCAGCCAATCTGTCGATCAATCAGCCCATCTGTCAATCATCTGTCACAGGCCCACCACCATCGGTACCACCATTGGTACCGCCACACAGGCTACCAGTACCGCCATTGGTGCCACCACCTGTTCCGCCATCAGGCCCGCCACTAGTACCGCCATCGGTACCACCATCAGGCCCACCATCTATACCACCACACAGGCCCACCACACAGGCACACTACCAATATCAGCATCAAAACTGCCACCAGTACCGCCATCAGGCCCACCATCGGTACCGCCACCCATACCGCCACCACCACACGTACCGCCATCGGTACCGCCACCACCACCCGTACCACCACCTGTACCGCCACACAGGCCCGCCACTAATACCACATTGGTACCACCACTACCACCAGCAGTACGATTACATAGGCCCACCAATAAGCACTACCATAATGTCGCAAAGGGTTTACACACCTGAGGAGGCATATGCCATTCTTACCATGTCGGATGATGAGAGCAGCGGGGAGCTCCCATCATCCGATTCTGGTTCAGAATATGAACCAGTGGAGGATAGTGGATCAGAGTCCGAGTCCGCGGAGGAAACCGTCACTCACTAACGAATGAGATCAGGAGCGAGATCAAGACCAAGATCAGGACCAAGATCAGGAGATCTGCCCACCACCAGCAGCGCCAGACCCCAGGAAGAGGAGCCCGGTACAAGTACTGGAATCACACACCCAACCCGAAGAACCTAGCCCCAGTCCTACCTTCCCGATGCCCTGGCAAACCCCTCATGGTTGCCTGCCAACTCAGGATCTGCTATCATCCCCCCTTTCACCGCACAGCCAGGTGTGCAACCCGACACTACAAATTTTTCTCAATTGGATTATTTTTGTTTATTTTTCCCACAAGATTTGCTGCAGAATATGGTGAATCAAACTAATCTGTATGCATCCCAATTTATTGCTGCCAATCCCAATTCTTCCTACGCCAGCATGTTCCAGTGGCGACGCCTAACACTGGACGAATTTAAATTGTTTTTGGGCCTTACGTTTAATATGGAACTTACAAAAAAGAACAAAGTCCATGCATACATATATATTGGTCCACCAACCCCATCCACCGCATGTCCATATATTCTGCTGTCATGTCCAGAAAGAGATACGACATGATTATGCGTTTTCTCAACTTCAATGATAATTCACAGTGCCCTCCCCAAGATCATCCCAACCACGACAAATTGCACAAGATACGCCCCCTAATCAACCCCATGTTGTCAGAGGGGGCGGGGTCACCCGTTTATGTAAATGGATGACCCCGCCCCCTCTGACAACATGGGGAGAGCCATAGGGAAGTCCCCGTATGTCAGAGGGGGACGGGGTCACCGGGTGGCCGCGCCCTCCATTATATAAGAGCTGTCATCTGAACAGAAGCGTCACACAGCGGGAGACTCCCAATGAGGCGGATTGGAGGATGAAGCGGAGAAGAAGATGCCGGACGAGAAGACCGGAGGAAGAAGTGGAAGAAGATAGAGGAAGAAGCGGGGGAAGAACAAAATGGAGGAAGAAGAAAAACACCAAAGGAAGACCAGAAGAAGATGGAAGAAGGAGGGAAAAAAGAAGACATTAATAAAGGAGTTTTCAAAAACCATCTATTGCCTTTTTTTAACATTTTTTACACTTTTTTTGTGAAAGGGTAGGGGTACATTTGTACCCCATTACCGATTCCCACAGGGGGCAGGGATCTGGGTGTCCCCTTGTTAAAGGGGGCTTCAAGATTCTGATAAGCCCCCCGCCCACAGACCCCCACAACCACCAGGCAAGGGTTGTGGGGATGAGGCCCTTCTCCCCATCAACATGGGGACAAGGTGCTTTGGGGGCTACCCCAAAGCACCCTCCCAATGTTGAGGGCATGAGGCCTGGTATGGTTCAGGAGGGGGGCTGCTCTCTCATCCCCCCTCTTTTCCTGCTGCCTGCCAGGTTGCGTGCTCGGATAAGGGTCTGGTATGGATTTTTGGGGGGACCCCACGCCATTTTTTAAAAAATTTTGGCACGGGGTTCCCCTTAATATCCATACCAGACCTGAAGGGCCTGGTATGGAATTTGGGGGGACCCCCACACATTTTTTTTTTTTAATTTTAGTTCAGGGTTCCCCTGTGGGGGAATCCAATGCCGTTTTTATCAATTAACTTTTATGTGTATTGCCGGACTGACAATTCATTATAGCTGCGAGTAGTTTTAAGCGACTTTTTTTCCTTTAGAAATGTCATTTTGCTGTCAGACTGTTCTAAACACGGGAAACATGCGCTACTTTACAGGCATACTATAGACACCCCCAGGTACAAAATTTAAAGGAATATTGTACTTTTATTGTTTCACTTTAAGACGCTGGCGATGGTTGCTGGAACCGATCCTACCTTGGGGCTGCGGACCAAAAAATTGTCTGAACGCATCAGTCAGACGGCCACCTTCTCCACCGCTCCTTCTTTGACTGACCGAAGCTTCAGCAACACGTTGTCCAGAAACAGGAGTTTGTAACCTCCCAGTCTCTGGGAACGCGTTGCACAGACCTTTCTGCAAGGCCTCCCGAAGATGTTTCATCCTCTGCTCCCTCTGCGATGGCAAGATAAGGTCCGCAACCTTACCCTTGTAACGTGGATCAAGGAGGGTTGCCAGCCAGTATTGGTCCTTCTCCTTGATACCACGAATACGAGGATCCTTACGCAGGCTTTGCAGGATCACGGAGGCCATGCAGCGTAGGTTTGCTGAGGCATTCAGTCCGGAGTCCTCTGGGTCACTAAGGACGACATGGTCCGCAGCCACCTCCTCCCAGCCACGTACAAGTCTATGTGTTTCTTGGGACTGATCCCTTAAAGACTGCTGCTGATGCTGAGTGCCAGGCTCCACCTTCATACTGACACAATCTTCCTCCTCCTCCTCGTCCTCTTCCTGTGTGAGTCCACACAGAGAGCAAGGTTCTCACTTTGCAGCTGCTGGCAAGATGCACTGCTGAGCTCGGATCCACTTGGTTGGGACGTATCCACGCCTTTCCTGTCAGGAGTCCGTCTTTTGCTTCAATACTTCTGTGCATTTTGTTTGGCTATCTGGTAAGCAGGATTTCCCTAAGGTTTGCTGCCGCTTTATATCCTGTGTTCCACATATGGTGTCTTTCCACCTATATCTGGTAAGCAGATTCTGGGTGTCACTCACGTTTCCATTTTACCTATTCACTTTAGTATATCTTTGCATGATTGCATGACACTCACATAACCATTCCAGTTGTCGTCACTAACACTGGATGCTATATGATTATACGTGATTTTAGGTTTTGTATTGAGTGTTGCACTTATTTTTTGTTTTTGAAGTGTTTTACGTATCAGTATTACGCTATGTTTTTTTCATATATTTTTGGATAACTTCTGTGGATTGGATACACGGGACGAGTGTGTTTATCCTGCCTCACCTGGATCGTTCATCCAAAGGCCCAGGCTGGGTTTAAGCCACTTGCTCCATTTTGGCTTACTTCTGTTAAGCGCATTACCCATTGATGAGTTCCAGATATATGTCTTCCTATCACCTATTTACTTTGGAGGAATTTCACGCTATTTACTTTTGACGGATTCACCTTTTCTTTTGTCTTGTATTATACATGGGACTATACTATTGTATATGGGACTTTACGTTTATATCATTGTTTATATCATTTTATAGCGCTTTTTTTGTTATAAACGCAGGAACACTGTCTGGATAAAGGGGGCCTTGAGAGCTAAGGAAGTCCTCCACTTCCTGCCTCTGTTCTGCCTCAAGTGCCCTGTCCATTATTCCACGCAGCGTGTGCTCCAACAGATGGATAAGGGGGACAGTGTCACTGATGCATGCACTGTCACTGCTCACCATCCTCGTGGCCTCCTCAAATGGTGACAGGACAGTGCATGCATCCCTGATCATGGCCCACTGGCGTGGGGAAAAAAAACCAAGCTCCCCTGACCCTGTCCTGGTGCCATAGTCGCACAGGTACTCATTGATGGCCCTCTGCTGCGCGTGCAGCCGCTGCAGCATGGCCAACGTTGAGTTCCACCTGGTGGGCATATCACAGATTAGGCGGTTCTTGGGCAGGTTAAACTCCTTTTGGAGGTCCGTCAGCCGAGCACTGGCATTATATGACCGGCGGAAATGCACACAGACTTTCCTGGCCTGCCTCAGGACATCCTGTAAGCCCAGGTACCTGCCCAAGAACTGCGTCACCACCAAGTTAAGGACGTGAGCCAAACAGGGCACATGGGTCATTTGTCCCTGTCCGAGGGCAGAGAGGAGGTTGGTGCCATTGTCCAAACCACCATTCATGCCTTAAGTTGGCGTGGCGTCAACCACCTCTGAACCTGCCCCTGCAGAGCTGACAGAACCTCTGCCCCAGTGTGGCTCTTGTCCCCCAAGCACACCAGCTCAAGCACCGCATGGCATCTTTTGGCCTGCGTACTTGCCTAGCCCCTTGAACGGCTACGGAGCACCGCTGGTTCCGAGGACAAAGCACAGGAAGAGGCCATGGAGGAAGAAGAAGAGGAGGGGGTGGAGGAGAGAGGTGTGTCACAATCATTAGCATTTTGGAGGCGTGGTGGCGGAACAACCTCCAACACTACTGCACCTTGTCCTGCATCCTTCCCAGCTGTCAGCAGAGTCACCCAATGCGCCGTGAAACTTAGGTAATGTCCCTGTCCATGCTTGCTGGACCATGAGTCAGCGGTAATATGCACCTTACCGCTGACCGCCCTGTCCAGCGAGGCATGGACATTGTCTTCCACATGCCAGTAGAGAGCCGGAATCACCTTCCATGAGAAAAAGTGGCGTTTGGGTACCTGCCACTGAGGAACCGCACATTCTACAAACTCACGGAAGGGGGCAGAGTCTACCAACTGAAAAGGCAGCAGTTGAAGTGCTAGCAATTTTGCCAAGCTAGCATTCAACCGCTGGGCATGTAGATGGCTGGGAGCAAACTTCTTTTGGCGGTGCAGCAGCTGGGGCAGGGAAATTTGCCTGGTACAATCTGACGTCGGTGTACCAAAAGCAGATTGCCCACAAGTACTTGGCTGTGACACACCTAATTCTACACCTTCATTCCTCTCAGTGCAGGTCTCAGAGAGGACTGAAGGTATAGTGGGGTTGGAGATCTCAGCTGATGAGGAGCAAGGAGAGGTCCTCTTTGTTCTTTGGTGTGGGTCTTTTAGATACGCTTGCCAACGAACTGCATGACAGGTCAACATATGTCTGGTCAAGCATTTGGTACCCAAGCGGGAGATGTTTTGGCCACGAGAGATACGATTGAGACATATGTTGCAAATAGCAGTGGTGCGATCTGATGCACTCATCTCAAAAAAGGCCCACACCAAAGAACTTTTTGAATAACGCGCAGAGACTGCAGCGCCCTGCACATGTGGAGCTTTGGGGTGTGATGCAGTCAATGTGCTGCCCTTAGGCTGGCCCCTGGAGGGCATCCTGCCTCGTTGGTGATGTGCCACCTCCTCCTCCTCTCTCCTATCAGGCACCCACATTGAGTCAGTGACCTCATTATCCCCTCCCTCCTCATCACTGGAGCAAACCTGGCAGTATGCTGCAGCAGCGTGACTGCCAGATTGCTGTCCTTGGGCACCCCCTCTGTCCGTGCTCATGTTACTGCCTTCATCGAGCTCAGTATCATCATCAGAGCCTTCCAAACGCTGGGCATCCTCCTGGAGCATGTGCCCAACACTGTGGTCAAACAGTTCGAGGGACTCCTCAGGAGGACATGGTGGGGCTAGGGAAGGAGTCACTGATGACATTGAGCCGAGGGAAGAGGCAGCTGCTTTGCCAGACAAAGTACCCTGGGCATGGGTGAGAGAGGATGAGGAGGATGAGGACGGCTTGGTCATCCACTCGACCAAGTCTTCCATATGTTGCGGCTCAACGCGGCCAGCTGCCGAAAAAAAGGCCAAGTGTGTCTCACGGCCACGTGTTGATGAGGATGCACCGTCTCCACGACCAGCACTAGACACAGAGCCTGCTTGCCCTCTCTTATTGGCTTGTGACTGTCTGCCTCTCCTTCTTGGCCTTCCAGACATACTAATGGCCTGTAGCTGCACTAAGCTGGGATATATATATATATATATATATATATATATATATATATGTACTGATACTGCAGCTAGCAAAATCAACTGCCTGCCTGTAGTATGAGAACACCACCAACCTTCTACAGGTAGCTTTAGGTGAACACTGTGCAGAGCTCGCAAAAAAATAACTTGTAGTTTTAGCTGAACACTGTGAGCAGGACGCACTGCACTAACTTGTAGCTTTAGATGAACACTGTGCAGAGGTCTCACTACACCAACTTGTAGGTTTAGCTGAACACTGTGAGCAGGACGCAAAGCACTAACTTGTAGTTTTAGCTGAACACTGTGAGCAGGACGCACCGCACTAACTTGTAGGTTTAGCTGAACACTGTGAGGTGGACGCACCACACTAACTTGTAGTTTTAGCTGAACACTGTGAGCAGGACGCACCCCACTAACTTGTAGGTTTAGCTGAACACTGTAGGCAGGACGCACTGCACTAACTGTAAATAGTCTAGCTGCCTGACTGTGGTACTAATAGGATCAAAAGAACACCAGCAATTTTCTTCAGGTAGCTGTAAATACTGTAACAAGACAAGCCTGCCTGTCAGTAAGAAGATAACAGGAATGGATCTAGCTGAACACTGTGAGCAGGACGCACTGCACTCACTTGTAGCTTTAGATGAACACTGTGCAGAGGTCTCACTACACTAACTTGTAGGTTTAGCTGAACACTGTGAGCAGGACGCACCCCACTAACTTGTAGGTTTAGCTGAACACTGTGAGGTGGACGCACCACACTAACTTGTAGGTTTAGCTGAACACTGTGAGCAGGACGCACCCCACTAACTTGTAGGTTTAGCTGAACACTGTGAGGTGGACGCACCACACTAACTTGTAGGTTTAGCTGAACACTGTGAGCAGGACGCACCCCACTAACTTGTAGGTTTAGCTGACCACTGTGAGGTGGACGCACCACACTAACTTGTAGGTTTAGCTGAACACTGTGAGCAGGACGCACCCCACTAATTTGTAGGTTTAGCTGAACACTGTGAGGTGGACGCACCACACTAACTTGTAGGTTTTGCTGAACACTGTGAGCAGGACACACCCCACTAACTTGTAGGTTTAGCTGAACACTGTGAGCAGGACGCACCCCACTAACTTGTAGGTTTAGCTGAACACTGTAAGCAGGACGCACCCCACTAACTTTTAGTTTTAGCTGAACACTGTAAGCAGGATGCACTGCACTAACTGTAAATAGTCTAGCTGCCTGGCTGTGGTACTAATAGGATCAAAAGAACACCAGTAATTTTCTTCAGGTAGCTATATATACTGTAACAAGACAAGCCTGCCTGTCAGTAAGAAGATAACAGGAACGGATCTAGTTGAACACTGTGAGCAGGACGCACTGCACTAACTGTAAATAGTCTAGCTGCCTGACTGTGGTACTAATAGGATCAAAAGAACACCAGTAATTTTCTTCAGGTAGCTGTATATACTGTAAAAAGACAAGCCTGCCTGTCAGTAGGAAGAAAACAGGAACGGATCTAGCTGAACACTGTGAGCAGGACGCACCGCACTAACTTGTAGGTTTAGCTGAACACTGTGAGCAGGACGCACCCCACTAACTTGTAGGTTTAGCTGAACACTGTGAGCAGGACGCACCCCACTAACTTGTAGTTTTAGCTGAACACTGTGAGCAGGATGCACTGCACTAACTGTAAATTGTCTAGCTGCCTGACTGTGGTACTAATAGGATCAAAAGAACACCAGTAATTTTCTTCAGGTAGCTGTATATACTGTAACAAGACAAGCCTGCCTGTCAGTAAGAAGATAACAGGAACGGATCTAGCTGAACACTGTGAGCAGGACGCACTGCACTAACTGTAAATAGTCTAGCTGCCTTACTGTGGTACTAATAGGATCAAAAGAACACCAGTCATTTTCTTCAGGTAGCTGTATATACTGTAACAAGACAAGCCTGCCTGTCAGTAGGAAGAAAACAGGAACGGATCTAGCTGAACACTGTGAGCAGGACGCACCGCAATAACTTGTAGGTTTAGCTGAACACTGTGAGCAGGACGCACGCCACTAACTTGTAGGTTTAGCTGAACACTGAGAGCAGGACGCACCCCACTAACTTGTAGTTTTAGCTGAACACTGTGAGCAGGACGCACTGCACTAACTGTAAATAGTCTAGCTGCCTGACTGTGGTACTAATAGGATCAAAAGAACACCAGCAATTTTCTTCAGGTAGCTGTATATACTGTAACAAGACAAGCCTGCCTGTCAGTAAGAAGATAACAGGAACGGATCTAGCTGAACACTGTGAGCAGGACGCACTGCACTAACTGTAACTAGTCTAGCTGCCTGACTGTGGTACTAATATGATCAAAAGAACACCAGTAATTTTCTTCAGGTAGCTGTAAATACTGTAACAAGACAAGCCTGCCTGTCAGTAGGAAGATAACAGGAATGGATCTAGCTAAACTGAATACAGTGTATATATATATATATGCAACACCTGGGATGCATATATATACACAATACACTTTAAGTGCAGCTAACTGACTGACTGTTCTGCCTAATCTATCTAACTCAAATCAAATGACACTGTCTCTCTGTCTATCTCTTTCAAAGCCGGAACACACACTACACAGGGCCGCCGTGGAGGCGGCCTTATATAGTGTGGGGCGTGTACTAAATCCCCTGAGCCATAATTGGCCAAAGCCTCCTTGGCTTTGGCCAATTACGGCTCTTGGTTCAGACGGCGCTGTGATTGGCCAAGCATGCGGGTCATAGTGCATGCTTGGCCAATCATCAGCCAGCAATGCACTGCGATGCCGCAGTGAATTATGGGCCGTGACGCGCCACACGAATTTGGTGCGAACGGCCCATATCGTTCGCACTACACTAACTTGTAGCTTTAGCTGAACACTGTGCAGAGGTCGCACTACACTAACTTGTAGTTTTAGCTGAACACTGTGAGGAGGATGCACTACACTAACTTGTAGGTTTAGCTGAACACTGTGAGGAGGACGCACTACACTAACTTGTAGCTTTAGCTGAACACTGTGAGGAGGACGAACTACACTAACTTGTAGCTTTAGCTGAACACTGTGCAGAGGTCTCACTACACTAACTTGTAGTTTTAGCTGAACACTGTGCAGAGGTCTCACTACACTAACTTGTAGTTTTAGCTGAACACTGTGAGCAGGACGCACTACACTAACTTGTAGCTTTAGCTGAACACTGTGCAGAGGTCTCACTACACTAACTTGTAGTTTTAGCTGAACACTGTGAGCAGGACGCACTACACTAACTGGTAGCTTTAGCTGAACACTGTGCAGAGGTCTCACTACACTAACTTGTAGTTTTAGCTGAACACTGTGAGCAGGACGCACTACACTAACTTGTAGCTTTAGCTGAACACTGTGCAGAGGTCTCACTACACTAACTTGTAGCTTTAGCTAAACACAGTGCAGAGGTCGCACTACACTAACTTGTAGTTTTAGCTGAACACTGTGAGCAGGACGTACTACACTAACTTGTAGCTTTAGCTGAACACTGTGCAGAGGTCTCACTACACTAACTTGTAGCTTTAGCTGAACACTGTGCAGAGGTTGCACTACACTAACTTGTAGTTTTAGCTGAACACTGTGAGCAGGACGCACTACACTAACTTGTAGCTTTAGCTGAACACTGTGCAGAGGTCTCACTACACTAACTTGTCGTTTTAGCTGAACACCGTGAGCAGGACGCACTACACTAACTTGTAGCTTTAGCTGAACACTGTGCAGAGGTCTCACTACACTAACTTGTAGTTTTAGCTGAACACCGTGAGCAGGACGCACTACACTAACTTGTAGCTTTAGCTAAACACAGTGCAGAGGTCGCACTACACTAACTTGTAGTTTTAGCTGAACACTGTGAGCAGGACGCACTACACTAACTTGTAGCTTTAGCTGAACACTGTGCAGAGGTCTCACTACACTAACTTGTAGCTTTAGCTGAACACTGTGCAGAGGTTGCACTACACTAACTTGTAGTTTTAGCTGAACACTGTGAGCAGGACGCACTACACTAACTTGTAGCTTTAGCTGAACACTGTGTAGAGGTCTCACTACACTAACTTGTAGTTTTAGCTGAACACCATCAGCAGGACACACTACACTAACTTGTAGCTTTAGCTGAACACTGTGCAGAGGTCTCACTACACTAACTTGTAGCTTTAGCTGAACACTGTGCAGAGGTTGCACTACACTAACTTGTAGTTTTAGCTGAACACTGTGAGCAGGACGCACTACACTAACTTGTAGCTTTAGCTGAACACTGTGCAGAGGTCTCACTACACTAACTTGTAGTTTTAGCTGAACACTGTGAGCAGGACGCACTACACTAACTTGTAGCTTTAGCTGAACACTGTGCAGAGGTCTCACTACACTAACTTGTAGTTTTAGCTGAACACTGTGAGCAGGACGCACTACACTAACTGGTAGCTTTAGCAGAACACTGTGCAGAGGTCTCACTACACTAACTGGTAGCTTTAGCAGAACACTGTGAGCAGGACGCACTACACTAACTTGTAGCTTTAGCTGAACACTGTGCAGAGGTCTCACTACACTAACTTGTAGCTTTAGCTAAACACAGTGCAGAGGTCGCACTACACTAACTTGTAGTTTTAGCTGAACACTGTGAGCAGGACGTACTACACTAACTTGTAGCTTTAGCTGAACACTGTGCAGAGGTCTCACTACACTAACTTGTAGCTTTAGCTGAACACTGTGCAGAGGTTGCACTACACTAACTTGTAGTTTTAGCTGAACACTGTGAGCAGGACGCACTACACTAACTTGTAGCTTTAGCTGAACACTGTGCAGAGGTCTCACTACACTAACTTGTAGTTTTAGCTGAACACCGTGAGCAGGACGCACTACACTAACTTGTAGCTTTAGCTGAACACTGTGCAGAGGTCTCACTACACTAACTTGTAGTTTTAGCTGAACACCGTGAGCAGGACGCACTACACTAACTTGTAGCTTTAGCTAAACACAGTGCAGAGGTCGCACTACACTAACTTGTAGTTTTAGCTGAACACTGTGAGCAGGACGCACTACACTAACTTGTAGCTTTAGCTGAACACTGTGCAGAGGTCTCACTACACTAACTTGTAGCTTTAGCTGAACACTGTGCAGAGGTTGCACTACACTAACTTGTAGTTTTAGCTGAACACTGTGAGCAGGACGCACTACACTAACTTGTAGCTTTAGCTGAACACTGTGCAGAGGTCGCACTACACTAACTTGTAGTTTTAGCTGAACACCGTCAGCAGGACGCACTACACTAACTTGTAGCTTTAGTTGAACACTGTGCAGAGGTCTCACTACACTAACTTGTAGCTTTAGCTGAACACTGTGCAGAGGTTGCACTACACTAACTTGTAGTTTTAGCTGAACACTGTGAGCAGGACGCACTACACTAACTTGTAGCTTTAGCTGAACACTTTGCAAAGGTCTCACTACACTAACTTGTAGTTTTAGCTGAACACCGTGAGCAGGACGCACTACACTAACTTGTAGCTTTAGCTGAACACTGTGCAGAGGTCTCACTACACTAACTTGTAGTTTTAGCTGAACACTGTGAGCAGGACGCACTACACTAACTTGTAGCTTTAGCTGAACACTGTGCAGAGGTCTCACTACACTAACTTGTAGTTTTAGCTGAACACTGTGAGCAGGACACACTACACTAACTTGTAGCTTTAGCTGAACACTGTGCAGAGGTCTCACTACACTAACTTGTAGTTTTAGCTGAACACTGTGAGCAGGACGCACTACACTAACTTGTAGCTTTAGCCAAACACTGTGCAGAGGTCTCACTACACTAACTTGTAGTTTTAGCTGAACACTGTGAGCAGGACGCACTACACTAACTTGTAGCTTTAGCTGAACACTGTGCAGAGGTCTCACTACACTAACTTGTAGTTTTAGCTGAACACTGTGAGCAGGACACACTACACTAACTTGTAGCTTTAGCTGAACACTGTGCAGAGGTCTCACTACACTAACTTGTAGTTTTAGCTGAACACTGTGAGCAGGACGCACTACACTAACTTGTAGCTTTAGCCAAACACTGTGCAGAGGTCTCACTACACTAACTTGTAGTTTTAGCTGAACACTGTGAGCAGGACGCACTACACTAACTTGTAGCTTTAGCTGAACACTGTGCAGAGGTCTCACTACACTAACTTGTAGTTTTAGCTGAACACTGTGAGCAGGACGCACTATACTAACTTGTAGCTTTAGCTGAACACTGTGCAGAGGTCTCACTACACTAACTTGTAGTGTTAGCTGAACACTGTGAGCAGGACGCACTACACTAACTTGTAGCTTTAGCTGAACACTGTGCAGAGGTCTCACTACACTAACTTGTAGTTTTAGCTGAACACTGTGAGCAGGACACACTACACTAACTTGTAGCTTTAGCTGAACACTGTGCAGAGGTCTCACTACACTAACTTGTAGTTTTAGCTGAACACTGTGAGCAGGACGCACTACACTAACTTGTAGCTTTAGCCAAACACTGTGCAGAGGTCTCACTACACTAACTTGTAGTTTTAGCTGAACACTGTGAGCAGGACGCACTACACTAACTTGTAGCTTTAGCTGAACACTGTGCAGAGGTCTCACTACGCTAACTTGTAGCTTTAGCTGAACACTGTGCAGAGGTCTCACTACACTAACTTGTAGTTTTAGCTGAACACTGTGAGCAGGACGCACTACACTAACTTGTAGCTTTAGGTGAACACTGTGCAGAGGTCTCACTACACTAACTTGTAGCTTTAGCTGAACACTGTGCAGAGGTCTCACTACACTAACTTGTAGTTTTAGCTGAACACTGTGAACAGGACGCACTACACTAACTTGTAGTTTTAGCTGAACACTGTGAGCAGGACACACTACACTAATTGTAAATAGTTTAGCTGCCTGACTGTGGTACTAATAGGATCAAAAGAACACCAGCAATTTTCTTCAGGTAGCTGTAAATACTGTAACAAGACAAGCCTGCCTGTCAGTAGGAAGATAACAGGAACGGATCTAGCTAAACTGAATATAGTGTATATATATATATATGCAACACCTGGGATGCATATATATACACAATACACTGTAAGTGCAGCTAACTCACCGACTTTCCTGCCTAATCTAGCTAACTCAAATGAAATGACTCTGTCTCTCTCTCTCTCTAAGCACGCCGGAACACACTACACAGGGCCGCCGTGCAGGCGGCCTTATATACTGTGGGGCGTGTTCTAAACCCCCTGAGCCATAATTGGCGAAAGCTGCCCTGGCTTTGGCCAATTACAGCTCTCTCTACTGACGGCGCTGTGATTGGCCAAGCATGCGGGTCATAGTGCATGCTTGGCCAATCATCAGCCAGCAATGCACCGCGATGCCGCAGTGAATTATGGGCCTTGACGCGTCACACGAATTTGGCATGAACGGCCTACATCGTTCGCAATGCGGCGAATGATCGAACAGCCGATGTTCGAGTCGAACATGGGTTCGACTCGAATACGAAGCTCATCCCTATTGGTGGTACCAAAACACTGTAAGCCCTCACAGTTACTCTTGGTGGGCGCTGGAACGGGCCCTGCTGTGAAATATTTTATTAGTTCAAAAATTGTAATTACATGCCCCTGTTAAACAGGGGCAGAAAAATTGGGTCTTATGCAGTGGTGGTGGTGCCACAACACTGTGACCCCTCACAGATTCTGTTGTTGAGCGCAAGAACGAGCCCTGCTGTGAAATATTAGAGCAAATATTGTAATTACATGCCCCTGTTAAACAGGGACAGAAAAATTGGGCCTTAGGCACTGGTGGTGGTGCCACAACACTGCAACCCCTCATAGATACTCTAGTTGAGTGCAAGAATGAGCCCTGCTGCAAAATATTACAGCAAAAATTGTAATTACATTCCCCTGTTAAACAGGGGCAGAAAAATTGGGCCTTAGGCACCGGTGGTGGTGCCACAACACTGCAACCCCTCACAGATACTCCAGTTTTGCAGAAGAACGAGCCCTGCTGCGAAATATTACAGCAAAAATGATAATTATACGCCCCTGTTAAAGAGGGGCAGAAAAATTGGGCCTTAGGTACTGGTAGTGGTGCCCTGAAACATAAATGTTCTTAGATGCTATCAACATGAACATTGTGGAGGATTAGGATAGTCACCCAGCATAACAGGATATTCACTCAGCATAGGCAATCTTCGTGGATCTCACATTCACAGAAAAATTAACTGGTTACATCAGCATCAGGTGCTTGGTAGCTGGTGATCCAAGACTGATTCATTTTTATGAAGGTGAGCCGATCAACTGAATCTGTGGACAGGCGCACTCTGTGATCGGTTACAAAGCCTCCAGGTTCATTTATATTATTGGATCATGCACCAACTAACTGGGTAATAGAATGGGGAGATCCAGGTCCCCGGGAATGGAATTGGAAGACAACGAGACATTACTGAAGGAACCAGAGTATGAGAAACAGATAGCCCGGGAATTAGAATCCTTCTTTTTAACTAATTAATCAGATGAAATAACCCCTTTATGTATAAATGTTATATTAAAGGAGTTCTCATATCATTAGGAGCCTATAGGAAACACTCCCTGGGCGCTACGCTAGAGTCCTTGATCAAAGAAATCCGGGTATTGAAACTGGCAAACAAGAAATCACTGGCACAGCAGACTGAGGAGAAACTTGCACGTCTATGCGAAGAATTAAATTTGCTATTAATGGATAAAGCTAAACTAACCCGGTGCAGGCGAGCATTTTATGAGTACGGAATAAACCGAGTAGGATGCTGGCTATTGCGCTCAGAGATACGAGAGCACGAAATCATATTGAGCGTATCAAAACTCAAGGTGGTGTATTAGTTAACTCCTCACAGGCAATTGCGAAGGCATTCAGAGATTATTATACTAGTCTATATCAGATAGAGGGTCAAGTACCTACTTCAACAATACTTAATGGAGGGGAGACAGTAATATATATTGGCGCCAGGAATGCCTAGGTTGCCTGAAGAGGGAGCAGGGGATTTATATGGGCCGATTACAATAGAAGAATTCCGAGAAGCCCTTAAATCATTAAAATCAGGTAAGGCTCCAGGCCCTGACGGGTTCACCTTGCTTTACTATAAGACCTTCATTGAAAAATTGGCACCAAAATTTATAGCTGCATTAAATTCGATACGGGATGGGCAGGTGATGCCGGCGGAGACATTAATGTCTCACATAACTGTAGTTCCAAAGGAGGGAAAAGACCCGTCACAATGTTCCAGCTATCACCCAATCTCAATGTTAAATGTGGATTTTAAGATCCTTCCGAAAATACTCGCCACCAGATTACTGACATCTATTCCCTCCTTAATACATCCCGACCAAGTGGGGTTCACACCTGACAGAGAAGGTAGAGAAAATACGCAAAGAGTCTTAAGTGCCATACATTTTTCTCAACACTATCAAAAACCCTTAGTGCTTATATCTACAGATGCAGAAAAAGCATTTGATAGAGTAGACTGGATATTCCTGAGAGCCATGTTACAACATATAGGATTGAGAAGTGGGATGCAGAACTGGATTACAAGCTTATACTCATGCCCGAGAGCAAGGGTTAAGATAAGCGACACAATGTCGGAGCCCTTTTCTATATGTAATGGAACACGTCAGAGATGTCCACTCTTGCCTATCATTTTTATCCTCACATTAGAACCCTTTTTAAGAACTATACGAGCCAACCCAGACATCAGGGGCATTGCAATAAAGGGTGAAGAACATAAATTGGCTGCATATGCAGACGAACTGCTTTTTTTAATAACTTCCCCAGTTATATCCCTCCCATCTCTACTATCTGAATTACGCAAATATGGAGGAATGTCCAACTTTAAGGTAAATTACAGTAAATCAGAAGCGATGGGAATAGAAGTGAATAGAAGTGTTTTACAAAGTCAGCTAACTGCTCACTTCGCTTTCAGATGGACAGACTCCCATATATGCTACTTAGGGACTAAAATAACAAACAAGTTAAGTAGAGTGTTTGAACTCAATTTTGCTCCATTGGCACGACAGATTAAATTAGACTTTCAACGGTGGGATAGGAAAATCTTTACGTGGTTTGGTAGAATTAATATCATAAAAATTAATGTAATGCCAAGATTGATATACCTGTTTCAGACTTTACCAATCAAGATTTCCCCAGGGTGCCTGGAGGATCTGAGAGCAAGGTTTGCAAGGTTTGCGGGAAAACCAGCGAGAGTTCGTAGAGATATTTTAACCCTACCAAAAGAAAGAGGAGGGGTCCGATTCCCGGATCCAGTTGGCTATTATGAAGCATCACATCTAGCTCGAGTAATAGACTGGTGTGTAGTCCAAAAGGATAAACCATGGATACATATGGAACAAGCAACGACTACTATACCCTTGAGGGAATAGCATGGCTCTTGGATGAAGAGATTCCACAGATTGTGATGAGACACACTACAGTAGGTGCTACTCTTTGATCCATTAAAAAGATGTTTAAGAAAATGGGGATGTCGACACATCCAAATCCAATGATCCCAATATTGGGTAACCCGAGCTTTGATCCAGGCTTAACAGATCAGGGTTTTAAGGATCTAAGGCGACGGGGAATCAGCAGGCTTCTGCATTTCTCGATAGACAATCATGTGATGACTAGTGGGGAGATTGAACGGCTGTTTGAAGGGGATCTAGACCCAATTAGGAGAATACAACTTAACGCCTTCCTTCGATCAAAAATACCGCGATTGTCAGTGGTACGTACACCATTGAAGTTTGAGCAAATATGCTTAAAAGGGGAACCAGTGAAACACTCATTATCACTAATGTACTCCTTACTAATTGAGCTGAAAGCCCCACAAGAATTGACTTTTTTGCAAGCTTGGGAAAGGGATTTGGGGGTAACATTCTCCAAAGCACAGGAAAATAAGATTCTTTTGTTTATGCATAAGGCCTCAATGGCAACTAGATATCAAGAAGGGGGGTATAAAATTCTTACTAGGTGGTACAGAACCCCGACAGTACTGAATCGAATATTCCCACAAGTATCTAACCTTTGTTGGTGATGTCAGGGGGCAGAGGGCACTATGGTACAGAAATTCTGGGAGTGTCCGGGTCTGAAAGAATTTTGGAAGATGGTCTCTGAAACAATCAACGAAATTACGGAAGTGTCTCTTGGAGAAAATCCAGCAGCCTTTTTACTGCATGATATCCCGGTACCCATTTAAAAATACAAAAAATTCCCTCTTAAGGCATCTGCTTACGGCAGCAAAAGCCTGTATCCCGGCTCTTTGGAAAAGCACTGCATCCCCAACTAGATTACAATGCCTTGGCAGAGTAACAGAAATCCAGAAAATGGAAAATCTTACTATGACGTTGAGAGAGCAAGAGGACGAAAAGTCTGGACTCCATATATTATATATAGGGAACAAAATCCCTAAATAAGATCTTTAAAGTTGGGTAGTATTAAATAACCTCTGGTTGTTCGTTCAGGGGAGGGGTTGGTGGTTGGGGGGGGGGGTGGAGGAGGGTGGACGGTATGGAGGGGCAGAGTATATTTGGCTTTCTTTTTTTTTTTCTTCTCTCTCTTTTATCCCACCTTTCTTCTATTTTCCTTCTTTTTTTTTTTTTCTTAATTTTGGTTGGTTTTTCTCTTTTCTCTTATGTATAGGATAATCAGAGCTCACCCTAATGAAGGAAAATGTAACAAGAGTAGAAATCAAGCGGTTGTGTATTACAATATTTGGAAATGTGAATAAACAACGAATTAGGTTAAAAAAATAAATAAATATATATATATATATATATATATAAAACCTCCCTATAGTAATTAGCGTGTGTTGAGAGGATGACAATTGTAAAATAGAGGGAACGTTGTATTGATGAATCCACATGTAACGTTGTATTTCTGTCATTTGTGAAAAAATAAGGGATTTATAAAAAAAAAAAAAACAAAGCCTCCAGCAGCACTGAATGTGCGTTCAGATAGAACGCTGGATGCACGACAGGCCAGTAGCTCAATTGCATATTGTGGAAGCTCTGGTGTTCACCTGTTCGCAGAACAGCGAACAATATGCGGTGTTCGCGGCAGATTCGAAAGCCGCAGAAACACCGTTAAAGTCTATGGGACACTAACATGAAAAATCAAAAGTGCTAATTTTAAAGGCTTATATGCAAGTTATTGCATATACAGAGGGGGCGGGGTCACCCATTTACGTCACCGGGTGGCCCCGCGGTGTCAGAGGGGGGCGGGGTTACCTGGTTACATCACTGGGTGGACCCGCCCTCAGTTATATAAGAACCGACACAGAGAAGACACATCAGTTGGCAGGAGCCTCCCATGGAAGCGGAACGGTTTTGGTCCGTCGGGGAACGTGAACTTACATCATGGAACATTTTTATTTTTTTATTTTTTAAAGAGGGAGTCCACCACAAATACTGCAGCTGCTGACTTGTAATAAATGGACACTTACCTGTCCTGGAGTCCAGCGTGTCGGCAGCCGAAGCCAATCAATCGCTCATCGCTCGACTCTCGGCTGCTGCTGCCGCCATTCTCTGTGAGGGAATCAGGAAGTGAAGCCGCAACGCTGGTTCCCTACTGCGCATGCGCGAGTTATGCTGCGCATCCTAAGTGGTCCCCGCTATCTCCTTGGACCTGTGTGTTTCCCAGGAGACAGCGGGGGGGTGCGGGAAGGGGCTTGACTCCCGCGGGAGTCTATTCCAGGAAGTGGGTGCAAATACCTGTAGTAGACAGGTATCTGCACCCCCTCCCCCCTGAAAGGTGCCAATTGTGGCACCGGAGGGGGGGAGGAATCAGATGAGCGGAAGTTCCACTTTTGGGTGGAACTCCGCTTTAATAAAGGACTTGTCCCAAGTTGTCTCTTGTCTTTTTACCATTTTGACACTTTTTTTGTGAAATGGTAGGGGTACAATGTACCCCATTACCAATTCACACAGGGGGGAGGCTGGGATCTGGGGGGTCCCCTTGTTAAAGGGGGTTTCCAGATTCCGATAAGCCCCCCGCCCGCATACCCCTACAACCACCAGGCAAGGGTTGTGGGGATGAGGCCCTTGTCCCCATCAACATGGGGACAAGGTGCTTTGGGGTCAGACCCCAAAGCACCCTCCCCATGTTGAGGGCATGTGGCCTGGTATGGTTCAGGAGGGGGGTGCTCTCTCATCCCCTCTCTTTTCCTGTGGACTGCCAGGTTGCGTGCTTGGATAAGGGTTTGGTATGGGTTTTGGGGGACCACTACACCATTTTTTTAAATTTTGGCGCAGGGTTCCCCTTAAAATCCATAGCAGACTTCAGGTCTGCTATGGATTTTGGGGGGGACCCCTACGACATTTTTTTTTTGGCGCAGGGTTCCTCTTAATTTCCATATCAGACCTGAAGGGCCTGGTATGGATTTTAGGGGGACCCCCACGCAATTTTTTTTTTTTTAATTTTGGTTCGGGGTTCCCCTTAATATTCATACCAGACCCAAAGGGCTCACTGCTCCCAAAAAAACGTCCATTTTAAAAAAAAATTTGCATTGATACCAGGACCCAGGTTCCCAAACACTTTTTATGACAATAACTTGCATATAAGTCTTTAAAATTAGCACTTTTGATTCTTCACGTTCGTGTCCTATAGACTTTAACTGTGTTTGTGTGTTCTGCCAAATTTTTTGCCTGTTCGCATGTTCTGCTGCAAACCAAACAGGAGGGTGTTCAGCTCATCCCTAGTCATGACTGGTCAATATCCTGTGTCCATGGTTTGCTACAGCTATCTTGTCCCCAATCGCCAAAAGAACAAGATAACTTCCAATGCATGTCACAAATTTAGGAGTGCTTATGTAATAAAAAAGTGGAAGCTCTGCTTGTCTGTCTCCTCCCCCACTCTGCTGCCAAATTTGGCACCATTTGAGGGGAAGCAGGTACCTGCTCCCACTTCCGGCTCAGTTTGCTGCGGCAAACTAAATCCCAAAGTTCAATTCCCCCCAACCCTTCTTCCCCTGCAGCCTTCTGGGACACTTCACAGGTCCCAGAAGACTGCAGCCCATTCACAAGGTACAGCACGCTTCGCACATGTGCAGTAGAAAGCTATAGTTAGAACAGTAGGGTCTAAGTAATTTTCTAGCAAAAATACTGATTTTTACTTGTAACAAAAAAGTGTCAGAAGAAGGCCTGGTCTTAAAGTGGCTAATGCCTGAAGGTGCTCCTTGAAAGTTGCGCCTCTCTATGTGGCCAGGCTGTGAAAAACTCTCACACATGTGGTATCGCCATACTCAAGAGGAGTAGCAGAATGTGTTTTGGGGTGTAGTTGCAAGTATGCTTATGGTGTGTGAGAAATAACTTTCCAAAGAATTGTGGCAAAACTTCCAACTGCAAAAAACTTGCCATGCCTCTTACTAAATACCTTGGATGGTCTACTTTCCAAAAAGGGGGCCATGGGGGGGTACGCCTGAGAGAACTGGGAGCATGCAGTCTGGGATGGGTGCAGAGCCAGTGGAGTGGACTGTGGTGTCATGGTCAGTGGAGTCGGGCAGCTGCAGCCAGGAGGGTTGGCAGGGCCTGAAGAGGGCTGACTGGGAGCATCCATCTGTAGGACAGCTAGCACTATAGACTTTCGATTTTCTTGCTACACTATAGGGACCTGTGGTCCCTGCCTACAAAGGCCAGTTGCTGAGGCCTGGCTGAGCCAGTGTCAATCCTGAGAGTTTTGCAGGAGGAAGCAAAAGGAATAGTCTGCAAGCAAGGAAAGTGCTGGAGGAGACTAAAGTAGTGATGTGTACAAGGAGTGTACATAGTTTTGTCCCAATTGATTGTTCTACAATTCACCAATTGATTGATCTATAATTCACTGGGAATCCCATATTTTCCTTACCCCATCCAAGTTAAATTCTCTCAATAAAACAAACAAAGACAAGCACATGGACTGTTCATTGCCTTCGAGTGACTGAGAATTGAATGTTGGGCTGGACAGGGTGACAGGTTGGCCACATCACTTAGCAGCCCCTACTGGGGGACCGCTACATTTGGGGACTCGTTCTGGGACCATCTGTTCACGGGTAACCTGCCAGCCGTCGCCCCTAGCAACCGATGTTGATCGAGCCGGGGAGCTGTGCTTAGTTCCACCATTGTTGGGGAATTGAACCCAGGGGAAGGACTTGTGTGCTCTGCCTGCTATTCAGTACTGCAATAATAAGTGCCATTACCCATAGCAACCAGCAGGAGCCATTGCCAAATATTACTACCTGCTTTCCCAGTTGCTCCAAACGGTACTGGGGTGGACACTTATGATAATCCTGCAACACAGGAACTTTTCATTATGTGCTGTCACCCGTGGCAACCATACCAGGTAGCTGCACCCACGGATTACAAATGCAGCCAGTGTTCTACAATTACTGGACATTCAACCTTGGATTACAAATATGTCCAGCTTATGCTTATGAACTTATGCTTCAGACTCCTGCTTTTAACAGTAAAGTGTGGCTGGAAGTATCTACTTTTGCCTGGGGTGATCGGGGTCAGCCTACGGGTGCCTGCGGGCAAGATTGTGCTACAAGTGTTCCCTTCAGTGAGACATTGGCTACAAACTTTATTGTTGCTACCAGCAACCACTGGAAAAATCAGCGGTCACTAGTTCCCAGTTGCTCTGGTTCAGTCAGTGCCTAGCGACATGCCTGGATAAGTCCTGCTAGCATCAGCATGTGTGCTAACTTCAGTTCATCTAATAAGGGGTTACAGCTGCATGCCAAGGGAGGGGCCTGCCTATCAGTTTCACATACGCCAGCCTGTCTGGAAGCGAGGGGGCAGTACCACGCCCTGGAGAAGTTACAGCATTTCCTGCTAGCAGCAAACACCACGAGACAGCGGAGAAAGATGTCGGAGGGTGCTTGTTTACTACCGATTTTAACTTATGAAAAGAGAAAATGTAGCGCATAAAATGTACAAACAATGTTAAGGTCAAGGAAATGACTGACAAACGAATGTCCATATATGATTTGAACACTGGTATAGAAACTAATAGGTCTCTAAATGATGGTAGATGAAGTCCAATGAGTGAAATGGAACAGCAGAGGAGCATGGGATATCGCCCTAGGTAGATGTAGAGATGTAAAACGATGAATATTCCAACTGGATGTATCATCGGATCTTCCCCAAACATATATCTCGCAACTGCATGTAACTCAGTGAAGGTGGTGTGTGAGAAACTCTTACCAGAAATGGTGGACTCCCTAGTCAGCGACAGAGAGTCATACGAGCAGGTTGCCTCTCAGGGCCTGAAACACGAACATCACAGCTCTGCGAACCTTCTGGGTCAAACTCTGTGTGGATCTCCCGGGGTCACCAGGTGGGTCCTCCCAAAGGATGGCCAAGGTGCGAATCAGAGGGAATGGTGCTTCACGTGGAAAGTTGAGGTGAAGACGGATAGGATCTCTCAAAAGGTATGTGGAGAAAAAACAAACAGGCTCCACATGGCGTAGATAAAACAAAATGGGATTTTTATTGCTAAAAAAGCCAGGCAATAATAAAATGTGATCACAGGGTATAAAAACAAAGAGTGGGCAACAAGAAGGATGCTGAAAGCGCCCTTGGGCGCTTTCAGCATCCTTCTTGTTGCCCACTCTTTGTTTTTATACCCTGTGATCACATTTTATTATTGCCTGGCTTTTTTAGCAATAAAAATCCCATTTTGTTTTATCTACGCCATGTGGAGCCTGTTTGTTTTTTCTCCACATACCTTTTGAGAGATCCTATCCGTCTTCACCTCAACTTTCCACGTGAAGCACCATTCCCTCTGATTCGCACCTTGGCCATCCTTTGGGAGGACCCACCTGGTGACCCCGGGAGATCCACACAGAGTTTGACCCAGAAGGTTCGCAGAGCTGTGATGTTCGTGTTTCAGGCCCTGAGAGGCAACCTGCTCGTATGACTCTCTGTCGCTGACTAGGGAGTCCACCATTTCTGGTAAGAGTTTCTCACACACCACCTTCACTGAGTTACATGCAGTTGCGAGATATATGTTTGGGGAAGATCCGATGATACATCCAGTTGGAATATTCATCGTTTTACATCTCTACATCTACCTAGGGCGATATCCCATGCTCCTCTGCTGTTCCATTTCACTCATTGGACTTCATCTACCATCATTTAGAGACCTATTAGTTTCTATACCAGTGTTCAAATCATATATGGACATTCGTTTGTCAGTCATTTCCTTGACCTTAACATTGTTTGTACATTTTATGCGCTACATTTTCTCTTTTCATATGTTTTTATGGTTTTTGTCACCCTGTATGTAGCTGCTCTGCACCATTGTTTGTTTTTAGCGCAGTGTATACCTTCCCTATCTTTGCACCGATTTTAACTTGGTTGCCTGAACTGCAGGAGCAGACACTGGTGGACACTGGTGTTCTGGCTGGAGCATCGCGGGGGATTTGCCCCTGGGATGATTGAAGGGACAGAGCGGTTGTGCCTGCTATGCCCAGAATGCCAGATGCCGAAGGCGGTGGTCACTGCCTGGGCCTGGTGTGGCCATTGTGGCGAGCCGCTCACCCAGTGTCAGGGTTGGGCTCAGTCCTTCCTTCTCTTAGCTCTCAGCTGTCGGCTAATTGCCAGCTCCTATCTCTCGACAGTGACTCACCTGTTCATGATATCCTCTTCGTCAGTCCTGCCTATTTAAGCCATCCAGCCCAGATGATCTCTGCCTTCGCCTTGGTCACATCTCTAGAGACACTCTCCTGTGTTCCTGTTAAAGACTTGCTTGGCTGACATTCCTTCTGGCTCCAGATCCTGCTTGTTGTTCTACTACGCTCATCTCTGGCTCCCTGATGTTTTGGCTTGTCTGACTATCCGTTCTGGTTCCTGAACTCTGGCTATGTTTTGACTATGTTTACTCTGTTTACCTTTCTATTATTATTATTAAACAAGTGAGATTTAACTGTACTTCTGTCTCAGTTTGACTCATGGTTTCTGACAGTAGGCGAAGGCCATGAATTCAGAAGATGCAGTCAATCCACTTGTTGGTAATATTTTTTTCAGATTGGATGAGCAGGATCACTGCATGGATCAGTTTGCTATGGCATTACAAATGCTCCTGAGTCGCACGGCTCACCTGGAATCTCCCACTGTGGCTGCTCCGGTACAACCTGTGTTGCAGGCCATCCCTGCTGCTTCTCCAGTCTCTGTGTAGGCACCCACCTCGAGTATTACCTCTATAAGAGGTATGTCTGGTTCCGCTCCGCTTCCCCAGCGATTTGGGGGCAATCCAGTCCAATGCAGAGGGTTTCTCAACTAGTTTGAGATATACTTTGAGATGATGCCCCAGGCGTTTCCCATGGACAGAAGAAAAGTAGGTTTTGTGATAGCTTTGCTTTCTGACAGAGCCTTGGCCTGGGCAAAGCCTCTATGGGAGACGCAAAAACCTTTTGTCTTGAGTTACCCTGAGTTTGTGGATTCCTTTAAAAGGGTATGTGACGTTCCCGCATGCTCCTCTTCTGCTGTTAAGTGCCTCATGTCCATCAAACAGAGTACGAGAACTGTTGCCGATTACGCCATTGAATTCCGTACTCTGGCAGCAGAGGTTGCTTGCAACAATGAGGCCTTCATGGCTGATTTTTCTCATGGTCTCTCGGATACCATCAACGATGAGATAGCAGGCCGTTATATACCCACTGAACTGGAGAAGTTGATTACGTTTGCCATCCCCATTAACTCCAGACTCAGAGAAAGACTCTCTTTTAACCACTTCAGCCCCGGAAGGATTGCTGAAGGCGGCCTTAAATACCATCCATCCGTTGTAATCACCGGATGCGGACGTAAGGACTGTGCCGCACATGCACAGATCACGCAGGTAAGCAGTGATATTCTGACATGACGCAGTTGCATATAAATGATCACTTTTCGTTTGTGGTGTTGTGTTTCTTGCTTGTTTTTGCTGTGACTTTATTAATAACTTTTATGATACATTCAAATTATCTGTTTTCTGATAGAAGGCTCTGTACGCTGCACACGACCAGTATCCCCATGTGGAAGCCCGTTTTATTGGCGAAACATGTTGGGAATCCACCATTGCTGTATTGTTGCATACATATGAATGTACTAGCCAACACTGTATCTCCACCCTTTTTTGTGCTTTGTTTTTTAAATATATAAATTCTTATTTTGTTTATCAAAATAAAAGAATTTTTTATACTATATTTGATATTGTGCTCTAATTACTTGCACCGTTAAAGTCCCATTTTCCTATTCTTGTTGTACAGGGACCTGTAGTTAGATTTATGTTATATGTACAGATGTAAATACTTGCCATAAATGATATGCTTATTTTTTGTACGTGATTTATTTGTACATATTCCTTGTCCAAGTTATTTCCTTTTTCCCCTTAAAACTTATCTTATGGGATGCCCTTGCTCCTGGGCCCAGGAGCCAATTTTCCCAGCTGAGGGACCAGCTGTAATTTTGGTGGGGGGATAAGTGTAGCAGGCCTGGCTGGCAGCCAGGCCTGTTTGTTTTGTTTTATGTGGGCTGGGAGTGGCTCAGAGCAGCAGCTGGTGACTCACAGGCAGCATCACTGAGACCTCCCTCTTTCTTCTAGAGAAATCTAGAAGGAGAGGAGAAGAGGAGAGGTAGAGCTGCCTGGGGTGTTCTAGGTAGGGAACCCTGACCAGTCCCCAACCTGGATTGGCATGGGGCAGGCCTCCTTAAATACCAAGGGTCAGCTGGGGTGAGTCGTTGGAGTTGTTCAGAGCTTGAAGATGGAGTGCTAGGCTGTCGGGGCCTTTGAGGGAGCTCCCCCCGTCTGGGGGGGTGACCTTGGGCCCAGGGCTAGGGTGTGGACAGAGCCCTTCAAGAAAGCGTGAAGTTTCTGGACAGGAGGCACAGGAGGAGCAGAGAGGACAGTGGGAACTAGCATTGCTCGGAAAGTCTTCAAGGAGAGGAACAACTGGTCTCGGCCAGGAGGGCTGGTGAGTGACATGCACAGTCAGAAGCACACCTGAGAGGACTGGGAGCATGCAGTCAGGGATGGGTGCAGATGCAGTGGAGTGGACTGTGGTGTCATGGGCAGTGGAGTCGGGCAGCTGCAGCCAAGAGGGCTGGCAGGGCCTAAAGAAGGCTGACTGGGAGCAGTAGTCCATCCTTAGGACAGCTAGCACTATAGACTTTCTATTTTCTTGCTACACTATAGGGACCCGCGGTTCCCTGCCTGCAAAGGGCAGTTGCTGAGGCCTGGCTGAGCCAGTGTCAGGCCTAACCTTACATGTACTAGCCAATCCTGAGAGTCAAGAGTTGTGCAGGAGGAAGGAAGAGGAGCAGTCTGTAAGCAAGGAAAGTGCTGGAGGAGACTGAAGTAGTGATGTGTACAGAGAGTGTACATAGTTCGTCCAAATTGATTGTTCTACAATTCACCAATTGATTGTTCTACAATTTACCAATTGATTGATCTACAATTCATCGAGCATCCCATATTTTCCTTACCCCATCCAAGTTGAATTCCCTCAATAAAACAAACAAAAACAAGCACATGGATTGTTTATTGTCTTAAGCCTCATACACACGATAGGACTTTGTACAAACTTTCCCGTGGATTTTTGTACAAAGGGCGTTGGCCGTAAACTAATTAAGCATACACATGGCAGGACTTTTTCATCCAATTTTCACCAAATCACGTGGTTTTTCAGCTCTTTACCGCCAGCCTTTGGTCAACTTCTGTATTGTTGTCTGATCTTTTGCATTGTTTCTGAGCATGCATGTTTATACAGTAGGTGACCGCGATATTGTGTCAATCTGTTATCAGCAAGATTTGACACCTGCGAGCCCCGTCGGGAAAGGAAAAATGTGTTTTTTCCTTTCGCGATGAGCGACAAGCATTGCCAACAGGTGTTTGGTATGAATCATGAGGGGGAACTCCACGTCAAATTTTAAATAAAAAACCGGCATGGGTTCCCCTTTCAAGAGCATACCAGGCCCTTAGGTCTGGTATGGACTTTAAGGGGAACCCCCTACGCTGAAAAAACGGTGTGGGGGTCACCCCAAAATCCATACCAGACCCTTATCCAAGCACGCAGCCCAGCTGGTCAAGAAAGGGGGTGGGGACGAGCGAACGCCCCCCCCCCAAACCGTACCAGGCCGCATGCCCTCAACATGGGGGGTGGGTGCTTTGGGGCAGGGGGGCGCCCTGCACCCCCCACCTCAAAGCACCTTGTCCCCATGTTGATGAGGACAAGGGCCTCTTTCCGACAGCCCTGGCTGTTGGTTGTCGGGGGTCTGCGGGCAGACGGCTTATTGGAATGCGGGAGCCCCCTTTAATAAGGGTGCCCCCAGATCCCGGCCCCCCACCCTATGTGAATGAGTATGGGGTACATCGTACCCCTACTCATTCACCTGGAGAAAAAAAGTGTCAATAAAAAAACACTAGACAGGTTTTTAAAGTAATTTATTAGACAGCTACGGGGGTCTTCTTCCGACTTCTCCGCTCTCTCCGGCCTCTTCTCCAGGTGTCCGGTTCTTCTCCCGCTCTCCGGCCTCTTCTCCAGGTCTCCGGTTCTTCTCCCGCTCTCCGGTTCTTCATCCGGGTTCCTCCGCTATCTTCTGCTCTTTTGCTAGCGGTGGCCCCGTCTTCTCCGTTGTCTTGTTCCCTCTTCTCTTCTTCCGATGTTGACACGATGCTCTCTCCTGCTGTAATGCTGTGTGCGAGGTGTGCAACGACTTATATAGGCATGGGGCGTGGTCACTGGGTGATGTCACTTGGTGTCCCCGCCCCTTATGACGTCACAGTCCCATTATGCCCCAGGACTGTGACGTCATAAGGGGCGCAAGATGTACAGTACCCTGTCGCTGAGAACCAGCGCGATGGGATCGCGCTGGAAACATTCTCACGGGCAGGTACTTTAGTTTGTACAAAAGTCAGATGGTTTTGTGTACACACGATCGGACTTTGTTCCATAGGATTTTTGTTGCTGGAAAGTTTGTCTGTTCACACAGCCAACAAAAGTCCGATGAAAACTGAAAAAGTTTGTCCAATGGAGCATACTTACGGTCGGATGTTGCCTTAAAACAGCTAATTTGCATGTTTGTTGTCAAAAAGTCTGATCGTGTGTATGGGCCTTTAGAGTGACTGGGAATTGAATGCCAGGCTGTGCAGAGTGACAGGTGGGCCATATCACTTAGCAGCCCCTACGGGGTACCGCTACACTTGGTACTGAGGGAAACTCCTTCTGCCCCCCTCCTCCCCATTTGTTCTATGGTTTAGTGGGTACAGTGTTGCATGACGGAGTAAATGTCATTGAAAGCAAAAGCACTGAAAGCTGAAAATTGGCCTGGGCAGGAAGGAGGTGAAAATGTCCAGTATTGAAGTGGTTAAATGAAAGCTCCAATTTTAAAAAGATTGTTAATTTTTTTTTTTTTATTTAATTTAACATGTTACTGATTATAAAATATTTTAATGATTGAGTTTCAATCATTCAGCCATTGGGGATCAATCACTGAAGATGCTTTTTGTTTTTTGAAAACATATTCATGTGTAAAGTATTTGTCAATAAAAAAATTAAATAAAAAATAAACAGAATACGGCATATAGTTATAGGAAATAAATATTTTTCGGACCTCTTATTTGGGGCTCATTGTGAGCATTACATAACACACGCCTCATTGACTCTTGTGTAAGAAGATATGCATTTTTACCTCCAGGGGGCGGTGTGAACTAATTGCAGCCATATGTGGGTGGACATCATCAAAATTCACAGAGAACCTCCAACTGCTTTGTGACAAGGACACGCAAACTGCAGCAGCTGCAACAAGTTCTCAAGACTTTGGACTGCCGAGGTAATGTTAAAATAACCGTCACATACTTTTCTGAACATAGGAAACGATTGGCTGCTTAGATTAGATAGTAAGTCTAAATGCAGTTCTTATGTTTATCCACAAATGTTAAATATTTGCTTAAAAATTATCAAAACGAGGCATTATATGATATCAAATCAAAGGTCACAGCCGTAAGCCGCATATTGGCTGATGCATTTTTCTAACAGATGCCACTGGTGTATTATTAACGCTTTATATTCACATATCTGCAGCAACCGTTTAATGATTACATTTAGCCCCAGCATACACCTTACAATCTATGTACATTCTCCTTTAGATCTACCAACAGGAATGTAGTGCAAAGGCCTGTCTCTTTGGATACAGATTGATTGGATAGCTTAGGTAGTTCCTTATATTACATCTTTTTGGCAAAGTTGATTGTACGTGTATGGTGAGCCTTAGATATATATTTTTTTTATATAGCCGGTATATATTTTATATTGCCTTTATGTATGTTTGGGCCAATATTAGATTTTATTAAAGCTTTGGGTATGCAGAATAAAGGCCACGCAGGAGGTTTCCTCGTTAGCAAATATGTTATTTGCAGCCCATTGAAAGTAAACGCATCAGCCAAGAAACTAATCTCAAGCTATTAAGTGATTGAAAGTGTGTAATCAAGTGCACATGTTTAGGAAACTGTCAGCGGTTATCATTGGTGTGGTGCATTGCACCCTAAACTGCTGCACAACGAGTGTGATAAGACCATCCCTGATGCTGTTCTGTTATGATCCGTTTTAAAAACTGCAGGAAGGTTCTCTCTTTATTAACACCCAATCACTAAAATCTCATGAAAGCTTTAACGTAAAAATGTCATTATAAAGCCCTCTCATAATCATCAATGAATAAATGTAGCTGCATATCTTTGTACACCATGGCCTCCTGTCAACTGTTTTATTATTATTATTATTATTGTTATACAGGGTTTACGCCAATATTTTTCACAGCGCTTTGGCCTCTAGTATCCCCCTTGGCCTCCAGTATCCTTGACATGCAAGCTCCTGCCGCCCTGTACATTTTCTGGGATTCATGTGCATACTTCCCAACTTTTTGAGATGGGAACAAGGGACACCTATTAGAAAACGGGTTGCCACATCATCCCTTTAATCCAGGACACATATTAATTGCACAGGTTCTGAGGCTGATTTAATGCAGATAAGGCACCAAGTTTGATTACCACCTTAATCAGTCACAGAACCTGTGTAATTAATTACCATGTGTCCTGGATTAAAGAGATGTGGCAACCCTAATTAGCAAACGTATGTAGGCATAGGACACACTCCCTGCCACGCTCCCCTTAAAGGAGAGTTGAACAAAAAAAATTATTGGTTAAACCCAAAAGTGCTTTTTCTACCACTACTATTCTTTTATATTGGCTTTTGGAATTTACGGATACAGCAATTTAGATATTGGATGAAAGGTTTAGCACTGGGAAACACTTTTTGATAAATAGTGCATTTTATATACAACTATATAGATCAGACCAAAATGAGGGACTTTGTTCCAAATGGGGGACAGTTGGGAGCCATACATGTGCAGTAAGGTCGCTGTTGTTGTCCTGCAGACGTGTGCTCTTGTGCTGTGTTTGACTGGTAGGTGTGCACATTATGGGCCTATTGGCACATGTGCTGTGTCCATCGTGTGTGCAGTACTGTTTAGCAAACCAGAGCATGTTACTGCACATGTGCTGAATGGGTTGGATGTCAGAGCAAAAGACGACCAGTGGCCACACTATGCATGCGCAAGGCAAAACGGGGCTAGTGAAACTATTATGTGCAAGAGCTGACAGGACAGTTTCAACAGATCTACTACGCATGCGACAAACCCTACTACTGAACACGGGGTGCGCTCCTGACTGGGAGTTCAGGGAGGAAGATGGAGGGACACAAGAACGAGAAGAAACAGAGGCATGAAAAATTTCAAGCGGAGCTCCACCTAAAAGGGAAAGCTTTGCTTGTCAGCCTCTTGACCCCCCACCCTCCCCCTCCGCTGCTACATTTGGCAGCTTTTGGTGGGGAGCAGGTACCTGGTTTTGAGGTTGCCACGGAAGTTCAGCCCCCTTCCTCCTTCTACCGCAGACAGCCCATTCACAGAGGGCAGCGCAGTAGGGAACCAGCTGTGAAGCACAAGGCTTCACTGCTAGTTTGCCTTTGTGGATATGGCGGTGGTAGCATCTGATAGCCGATTGAAAAATTGGCTCTGCTGAGGACACCGCTGGATTCCTGGAAAGGTAAGTGTCCTAATAATAAAAGTCAGAAGCTACAGGATTTGTCTTTTAATTTGTAATGGAGCTGGAGCTCCTCTTTAGGTATTTTGGGCACAAAAATGCAGATAAATTTTACCATTAAGAGTTTAGTACTACTTTAACCACTTCAGCCCCGGACCATTTGGCTGCCTAAAGACCAGAGGACTTTTTCCAATTTGGCACTGCGTCACTTTAACTGCTAATTACGCGGTCATGCAATGCTGTACCCAAACGAAATTTGCGTCCTTTTCTTCCCACAAATAGAGCTTTCTTTTGATGGTATTTGATCACCTCCTGCGGTTTTTATTTTTTGCGCTATAAACGGAAAAAGACCGAAAATTTTGAAAAAAAATGATATTTTCTACTTTTTGTTATAAAAAAAATCCAATAAACTCAATTTTAGTCATACACTTAGGCCAAAATGTATTCGGCCACATGTCTTTGGTAAAAAATATGTCAATAAGTGTATATTTATTGGTTTGCGCAAAAGTTATAGCGCCTACAAACTAGGGTACATTTTCTGGAATTTACACAGCCTTTAATTTATGACTGCCTATGTCATTTCTTGAGGTGCTAAAATGGCAGGGCAGTACAAAACCCCCACAAATGACCCCATTTTGGAAAGTAGACACCCCAAGGAAATTGCTGAGAGGCATGTTGAGCCCATTGAATATTAATTTTTTTTTGTCCCAAGTGATTGAATAATGCCAAAAAAAATTACAAAAAGTTGTCACTAAATGATATTGTGCTCACACAGGCCATGGGCATATGTGGAATTGCACCCCAAAATATATTCAGCTGCTACTCCTGAATAAGGGGATACCACATGTGTGGGACTTTTTGGGAGCCTAGCCGCGTACAGGGCCCCGAAAACCAATCACTGCCTTCAGGATTTCTAAGGGCATTGATTTTTGATTTTACTCCTCACTACCTATCACAGTTTTGAAGGCCATAAAATGCCCAGATGGCATTAAAACCCCCACAAATGACCCCATTTTGGAAAGTAGACACCCCAAGCTATTTGCTTTGAGGCATGTTGAGTCCATGGAATATTTTATTTTTTGACACAAAATGCGGGAAAGTGACACTTTTTTTTTTTTTCTTTTTTTTCTTTGCACAAAGTTGTCACTAAATGATATATTGCTCACACAGGCCATGGGCATATGTGGGAATAGGTGAAATTACACCCCAAAATACATTTAGCTGCTTCTCCTGAGTACGGGGATACACCATGTGTGGGACTTTTTAGGAGCCTAGCCGCGTACGGGGCCCCGAAATCCAATCACCGCCTTCAGGATTTCTAAGGGTGTAAATTTTTGATTTCACTCTTCACTGTCTATCACAGTTTCGGAGGCCATGGAATGCCCAGGTGGCACAAACCCCCCCCCCCCCAAATGACCCCATTTTGGAAAGTAGACACCCCAAGCTATTTGCTGAGAGGCATAGTGAGTATTTTGCAGCTCTCATTTGTTTTTGAAAATAAAGAAAGACAAGAAAAAAAAATTTTTTTTTCAAAACTTTGTGACAAAAAGTGTGGTCTGCAAAATACTCACTATACCTCTCAGCAAATAGTTTGGGGTGTCTACTTTCCAAAATGGGGTCATTTGGGGGGGGGGGGTTTGTACCACCGCAGTGCCATTCCATGGCCTCCGAAACTGTGATAGGCAGTGAAGAGTGAAATCAAAAATTTACAACCTTAGAAAGCCTGAAGGCAGGGCTTGGTTTTTGGGGTCCCGTACGAGGCTAGGCTCCAAAAAAGTCTCACACGTGGTATCCCCATACTCAGGAGAAGCAACAAAATGTATTTTGGGGTGTAATTTCACCTATTCCCATGGCATGTTTGAGCAATATATCATTTAGTGACAACTTTGTGCAAAAAAAATAAAAAATAAATCTCTTTCCTGCAACTTGTGTTACAATATAAAAGATTCCATGGACTCGACATGCCTCTCAGAAAATAGCTTGGGGTGTCTACTTTCCAAAATGGGGTAATTTGGGGGGGGGTTTGAACTGTCCTGGCATTTTATGCACAACATTTAGAAGCTTATGTCACACATCACCCACTCTTCTAACCACTTGAAGACAAAGCCCTTTCTGACACTTTTTGTTTGTTTACTTTGAACCCCCAAACATTATATATTTTTTTTAAAGCAAATGCCCTACAGATCAAAATGGTGGGTGTTTCATTTTTTTTTTTTTACACAGTATTTGCGCAGCGATTTTTCAAACGCATTTTTTGGGAAAAAAAACACACTTTTTTAAATTTTAATGCACTAAAACACACTGTATTACCCAAATGTTTGATGAAATAAAAAAGATGATCTTAGGCCGAGTACATGGATACCAAACATGACATGCTTTAAAATTGCGCACAAACGTGCAGTAGCAACAAAATAAATACATTTTTAAAAGCCTTTAAAAGCCTTTACACTTTAGATTTACAGAGGAGGTCTACTGCTAAAATTACTGCCCTCGATCTGACCTTCGCAGTGATACCTCACATGCATGGTGCAATTGTTGTTTACATTTGACGCCAGACCGACGCTTGCGTTTTTTGTTTTTTTTTCTTTTTTTTTTGTCTTTTTTATCTTATTTTTAAACTGTTCCTTTCATTTTTTTTTTTAAATCATTTTTATTTTTATCTCAGGAAATGTAAATATCACCTATGATAGCAATAGGTTGTGACAGGTACTTTTTTTTTTTTTTTTTTTGAAAAAATTGGGGTCTATTAGACCCTAGATTTCTCCTCTGCCCTCAAAGCATCTGACCACACCAAGATCAGTGTGATAAAATGCTTCCCTAATTTCCCAATGGCACTGTTTACATCCGGGGAAATCTAAGTCATAAAATGCTTGTAGCTTCCGGTTTCTTAGGCCATAGAGATGTTTGGAGCCACTCTGGTCTCTGATCAGCTCTATGGTCAGCTGGCTGAATCACCGGCTGCATTCTCAGGTTCCCTGTTGAGACAGGAGAGCCAGAGAAAAACACGGAAGACGGTGGGGGAGGGGGGCATTCCCTCCCACTGCTTGTAAAAGCAGCCGCTAGGATTGCTTTTACATGAAAGCCGACTGCTGGCTGAAAAGGATGATACCTAAACCTGCAGGCATCATTCTGGTATAACCACTCAAAGTCGTGAATGGTGTACCTGAAGACAAAAAAATGGTTAACAATAAAGCACAGTAAACGGTAAAGTATAAAAAATTGCAAAACTGAAAAGCAAACATGATAAAACATTGCAGAATAGAATACAGTAAAAAAGAGTAGAACAATAGAGAGAGAATAGAGAGAGAGAGAGAGAAAACAATAAAACGACAACTATTTTTTTTATTTTATGTTTTTGTTTGTTTTTTTTTGTTTTTTTACACTTTTTTTTTTTTTTGTAACTAACTTTTATAACTGTAACCGGTTCCAGGTTCGGGTCTCTCGAAATGCGATGGCATCTTGGGAGAACCTGTGAAAGTTTGCCTAGTCCGTGCAATGCTGTACCCTATGCTAATACTCAACTAGTGAATGGTAACATTCACCAATGCAAAGACCAGGATTGTCAGGACAGGAGGGACAATAATAGCGGGTGTCACACCTATATCCGCGCTTGCTGCAGACACAACATATTTTTTGGGGGGGTTCGTTGGGTAGGGGTACTCGGGAGGACATAAAAATGCCTCTCATGCAGCCGACTGCATTTGGTTGGGGATGTGAATGGGGGAAGTACGGGCGCTGCAGAAGCAGTGGGTTCCCAATTAGGATTGGCGAATGCAGCAGGAAGGGCATTATGGGCACGACGGGCCTGTTTGTCTTCTTCTTGGTGGCAGCGGGACACTACTTGTGCTTGCCACCTCACCAGCTTGAACTGCACTTATGGGACTCGCCACGTCACCAAGTGTTACTGCAGTGCTGGTTTGACTATGACCGGGGTGTACTAGGCCGCTGGTGCTTGCCAGTTCACCAAAACGCTACCAAAAAAACTGTTAGCGATCGCAGGGATCAGGCCTGACTCTGCGAATGCTGCAGTTATGTGTTTAGTGTTTTGTGACAGTGATCGATCGATACTGCACTTGAGTGGGCTGGGCTGGGCCGAGCGGAGGGGCAAAACGCAGGTGCTAGCAGGTATCTGGGCTGATCCTGCTAACACTGCGTTTTTGGGAACCCTAAACTGCTGGGGACGCTAGTATAGATCTGATGGGATCAGATATTGATCCGTTCAGACACTATACCACTAAGGGAGGCGTATGCTGCGTGCGTGGGTGTTAGCGGTACTGGCGCTAATCTGACGCTGCCTGGGGCAACGCATATCACCACTGGGTGATCAGCGGGCTAAACCTTTATTCGGTAATAAACGGCGGGTGCCCTGACACTATAAAAAATAAACAAACTAACCAGCGTCACCCGTAACGGTTATACGGTGATCAGTGGTGAAAGGGTTAACTAGGGGGCAATCAAGGGGTTAAAACATTTATTAGGAAGTATATGGGGGTCCCTGTCGCTATAAAACGCTGACGGCGAACCTAAATATTTAGTTCCCTAACTAGCGTCACCAGCGACGCTCAGGTGGGTTGGGTTTACTATCCCGAACACCCCCGAGCCCATCACTAATAGAATGGTATGGAACATTAGTTATGGAGCTGGAGGAACTATCAATGGACTACCAGTGTGGTGATATCACCAATGAGAACCAAGAGTCCCTCTGTCGCAGTGGAAGATGGGAATTTTAGTGTCTCCATTTACAGATCTCTGTGAATGGATGATGGAGCCGTGCCAAATTCCAAAATAAGTATAATGCCCCGTACACACGGTCGCGACGATTGGCGGCTCTCCCTGTCAGAGGGGGGGGTCTGTGCTGATACTCAGCACATTAATTATCAGCACAGCATCAAAAGGTGTCCATCAGCTGCCAATCAGTGCCCAACACCTGCCAGCCTGTCCCCATAATAAACGGATGTCGGTGACCAAAAGAGTGCTAATCAGTGCCATTCAGTAATGCCTGTCAGTAGCTCATCAGTGCTGCCTATCCATCCAGTGCCACCTATCAGTGCCCATCAGTTTTTTGGAGTTTTTTTTATAAATTGTCGGTCTTTTTTCGTTTATAGTGCAAAAATGAAAAACCCCAGAGGTGATCAAACACCACCAAAGGAAAGCTCTATTTGTGGGAAGAAAATTATAAAAATTTAGTTCGGGTTCAGTGTCGCATGGCATTCAAAGTGCGACAATTGTCATTCAAAGTGCGACAGTGCTGAAAGCTAAAAATTGTCCAGGCAGGAAGGGGGGGGGGGGGCTGGTATTGAAGTGGTTATACATCTCCATTTTGGTGGTCAAACAAGTGAGATTCTGTTTATATGGTGGCTAAGGGTTCATGTGTTCACATTATAGAGGGATATGCTTTGTTCATATTTGATGTCTGAGGTAAAATCTCTTAGCAGAAAAGAGATTCAATAAGGGTACTTTCAAAATGAACATCCTTTTTGATATCCCCGCCCCCTTTCTTTCCTTGCTCAGCCAAGCTACCTCCCTCAGGAGCATACTTCTTGAAATTATGCCCACAGCCCCCTGAAATGAATGGGATGCCAATGCACCCTAATGTGCTAAAGATTGGATATGTGCCATTTTTAGCAAAGGAACTCACTGCACAGCACTGGCACTGCAAATGGCCCCTTAATGTTTGCTTTCTTGTAATTACGGTAAGTTTTCTTGGTAAAATTACACTTAAACAGGCTTTTTTTCCCTCTTTGTGATATGGATATCCCAGAAGGCTTCGGGAAAGGTAGGGAATACATTGGCTGCACTCTCCAATGAAAAAAAAAAAAAATCCTGAAAGGAGGGGGGAGGAGTAAAAATCATTAACCACTTCCTTACTGGACAACTAAACCCTCCTCCTGCCCACACCAATTTTCAGCTTTTAGCGCTGTCACTCTTTGAATGACAATTGTGTGGTCATACACTGTACCCAAAGTAGATTTTTATCATTTTTTTTCCCCCACAAATAGAGCTTTCTTTTGGTGCTATTTTATCACCTCCTGGGTTTTTTTTTTTTTTTTTTTTTTTTTAATTAAAAAAGACACAATTTTTTATAAAAAAAAAAAATACAAAACCGTTTTATATTTTGTTAATAAAAAGGTAATTTTTCTCCTTCATTGATGTACGCTGATGAGGCTGCACTGATGGGCACTGATAGGTGGCATTGGTGGACACTGAGAGGTGGCACTGATGGGTGGCACTAAAGGGCATTGATGGGTGGCACTGATGGGCACTGGTAGAAAACACTGATGGGCAGCACTGCTAGGTGGCGCTGAGGCACTGATTGGCACCACTGGTGGGCATTGATAGGTGGCACTCGTGGGCATTGATAGGTGGCACTGATTGCTGGCACTTATGTACTGGTAGTCACTGATTGGTGGGCATTGATTTGTGGCACTGGCAAGTAGTACTGGTGGGCACATATGAGGCAGGTCCGCCTCTTCCTCTTTGAGAGCGATGTCCCTTCAACAGAAGCCGGTGATCGGCTTTTTTTACTCCTCACGTTGTCAGCGTAAGGAGAAAAAAAAATGATTACCGATCTTCTGTTTACATCACGTGGTCGGCTGTCATTGGCTGACAGCTGATCACATGGTAAGGAGTCGGGATCGACCCCTTGCTCCGATCTGTGATCACCCGAGTCTCATTGACTCGGGTGATCACAACGAGCGCCGTGCGCTCCCTTCAGGGGGGCGTGGCAAGCATGCAAAGGGGAGGCCATCTAGTGACGGCCTCCCGGCAAAGCAGATCCGCGCTGTAGCCGTCATTCGACTATAGCATGGATCTGAAGGAGTAAAAGGGCAAAATGGAGCTAAGGTCCACTTTTCATTTTATTTTTTTATCAGTGAATCACAAACATGCTTTTTTTTTTTTTTTTTTTTTTACAGCTTTAGTTACATTACTTACCTGTAATGAAGTATGTCCCAGGTGTGCCGGCTGCTGAATTCTGTAGAAATCTTCACTTCAGGGCTGCCCTGTCCTCTTCCTGCTGCTGAACTCCTGATTCTATGGGGGTTAGCCACTTCAGGTCTCCATGCTAAGCTGCACTAAAGATGATCCTCCATTGAGAAAAGTTCTTCAATGATTACACTGCCTGTAACATAATCTGTGAATGGAGGAGAGTCTGTTTAGTCACAGGATTCTCTCCTCCATTCAAAGACCATGCTACTGGCAGAGTAATCAGTGAAAGAACTTATCTCATTGGAGTAGGGTCCAGGAGGGGGAGTGTCCCCATTGGATTATTTTTACCGCAACTGAGCCCAAAGACCCAAAACTATTAACCCCCACAGTGATGGAGGAATCCCTGCAGATTTCTACAGATCCAGCATCCTGCATGACATCAGACATACTTACAGGTAAGTAATGTAACTAAAGTTGTAGAAAAAAAAATATTTTTTTAACCAAAACTTCAGCTTTTATTCACACCACAAAGCATGCATTAATGCATGTGCGTTGCTTTGCATTTTTTTGTAATGCGTTAGCCTGCTTTTTACGTGGGTTGCCGTTTTTTTTCCTTGCAGTGCGTTACGTTTATGTGTGCTTGTCGCATTTGAAGACGTTGCGATGTGCTGAAAAAAAGTAGTGCATGCTGTGCAAATGCAATGCAATCGGGCCGTTTTTAAGGCAGGGCAAAAGGGGCAGCTGCCCTGGGCCCTGTCATTGTTGTGGGGCCCAAGGCAGCTGCCTGATACTTGCCAACTATCCTGGTTTAAATTCCCTCGTCCCTTGAGGTTTTAGTCCTGTGCTGTGTCCCAATATCTCAGTGTGAAGTGCTGCCAGTGTGTTTCTGCCCTATTGTTGAGTACAGATGACTCCCCTGCAGACCCTGTGTTTACATGTAAAATTACCGGCATTCATATGTAAATAGCGAAGGCCGGCGGCATTGATATGTATATCATGCCCCCCTGAGGTCATATACACAGTAATCTCTAGCAACCAATCAACAAGCAGAAATCATGTGCTGTAACCTCTAGCAACTAATCAGTGAGCCGTAATGTGTGTTTTAACCTCTAGCAACCAGTCAGTGAGCCGTAATGATGCACTGTAACCTCTGGTAACCAATCGCAATAGCTGCCTGATCTGATTCAGTAAACTGATTTTGAGTCTAGCTGCTATTTATTGTATGTTTCAGAGCAGGTGGAGAGCAAAACTGCATGGGGGGGGGGGGCAAGAAAAGTTTTGCCCAGGGCCCAATCAATATTAATGACGGCCCTGAATGCAATGCAGCACTGGGCAAATGCAATGCAACACAACGTGCAGGTGTGAACTACACTCATAGGGAACCATTATTTTTTTGGCTGGCATGCGTTGGAAATGCATTTAGAAACTCACCCCAGCGCATCTGGTGTGAATGAACCCCTAAAGAAAATATTTTATTAAATTACACAGTTCCAGGGCAGAATAAAACAATACTGAAATTTGTATTTTTTTTTTTTTTTTAACTTATACGGCTGTTGCTTCGTAGGCAGCAGTGAGAAACCAGTACAGGTATATCTAAACCGAAGAACAAAAATATAATGTATTGCTACGTATCAGTAATTAAATGTGGTGGGCGCATTAGCTTCCTCCTTTCTTGCTTTTATTTTTCTGTCCAAGGATGACAATGCTCACTTGCTGTACAGTGTTTATTGAAAGGCAGTGGGGGTTATTTACTAAAGGAAAATCCAATTTGCACTACAAGTGCACTTGGAAGTGCTGTAGATCTGAGGGGAAGGTCTGAAATGAGGTGAAGCTCTTCTGATTTTATAATCTAAACATGTGGAAGCTTAAAATGCTGTTTTATTTTCCTTGCATGTCCCCCTCATATTTACAGTGACTGCACTTCCAAGTGCACTTTCAGTGTACTTGTAGTGCAAAGTGGATTTTCCTTAAGGCCCCTTTCACACTGGGGCGGCGGGGGCATCGGCGGTACAACAGCGCTATTTTTAGCGCTGCTGTACCGTCGTTCTTGCAGCGGTATTCGGCCGCTAGCGGTGCGGTTTTACCCCCCGCTGGCAGCCGAAAAAGGGTTAAAATCCCTCGTACAGCGCGGCTATAGCCGCGGTATTGCCGCGGTATAGCCGCGCTGTCCCATTGATTTCAATGGGCAGGAGCGGGGAAGGAGCGGTGAATACACCGCTCCTTCCCCGCTCCAAAAAAGCAGTTTGCAGGACTTTTTTCACCGCCCTGCCTGCGCACCGCTTCAGTGTGAAAGCCCTCGGGCTTTCACACTGAACAAACAGCGGAGGCTGTTTAGGGGCGGTTTTCAGGCGGTATTTTTAGCGTAATACCGCCTGAAAACCGCTCCAGTGTGAAAGGGGTCTAGGTAAATAACCACCAATGTTTCATACACTTTAAATCAATATGGCAGAAAACTATAACGAGTTAAAACCTATAACACTGCATATCATTTAAAAAAGATAGGCCCTCACATGGTTTATTATGAAATAGTAACTAATCTGGACACTGATAGGCTCAGAAGAAATGTGTTGGTAAATTAGTGAACTTGTATACATTTCTTGGAGACGGAGACCCTTTGAGAACACTAAGGCTCTACATACATAGACTCCAGGTATAATGTATCTGCTCTGTTCAATTGGTTTTTCTGCATGACTTGGGATCATTCAGGCGCTTTGACAAATAGAATGTTTGCCGCCATAGATGACTTGTAGTAAACTTTCAAACCTATGACCCTCTGCTCAATGCTACATTGTGTCTAAAGGTCCTGTGGGGATTTCACACTTCCTGTGCAGACTAGTACACAAAGATCCCTTCAGTGCTGCAGCAGCAATGATAATGTATATAACAAGCATTACATTGTAAGTTTTCTCCATAAGGTTAGCCTGGTTTTAGTTTTATAAATGTCCCTCTGAGGTTTATTTACTAAAGCTGAAGAGTGCAAAATCTGGTGCAGTTCTGCATAGAAACCAATCGGCTTCCAGGTTTTATTGTCAAAGCTTTATTGAACAAGCTGAAGTTAGAAGCTGATTGGCTACCATGCACAGCTGCACCAGATTTTGCCCTCTCCAGTTTTAGTAAATTAACCCCATTATGTCTGCTGTAAACAATATAGTGATTAACCACTTCAATACAGGGCATTTTCACCCACTTCCTGGCCAGGCCAATTTTCAGCTTTCAGCGCTGTCACATTTTGAATGACAATTGTGCAGTCATGCGACGTTGTACCCAAATGAAATTTTGTTAATTTTTTTCCCCCACAAATAGAGCTTTCTTTTGGTGGTATTTGATCAGCTCTGCGTTTTTTCTATTTTTTGCACTATAAACAAAAAAATAGCGACAATTTTGAAAAAAACACATTTTTTTTTTATTTTTTGCTATAATAAATATCCCAATTTTTTTAAAAAAACAATTTTTTTACCTCGGTTTAGGCCAATATGTATTCTTCTACATATTTTTGGTAAAAAAAAAAAATCGCAATAAGCATATATTGATTGGTTTGCGCTAAATTTATAGCGTCTACAAAATAGGGGATAGATTTATGTCATTTTTATTTTTTTATTTTTTTTACTAATGGCGGCGATCTGCGATTTATTTATTTTTAAAAAATTTTTTATCATGACTGTGACATTGCGGTAGACATATCGGATACCTTTGACACTATTTTGGGATCAGTGCTATAAAAATGCACTGATTACTATACTGTCACTGGCAGGGAAGGGGTTAACAACTAGGGGCGATCAAGGGGTTAAATGTGCGTCCTAGGGAGTGATTCTAACTGTGGGGGGAGGGGACTGATGAGAGGAGGAGACCGATCGGTGTTCCTATATACAAGGAACATAGATCAGTTCTCCTCTCCCCTGACAGGACGTGGATCTGTGTGTTTACACACACAGATCCACGCCCCTGCTCTGTGATGAGCAATCGCGGGTGCCTGGCGGACATTGCGGCCGCCGGGCACGCGCATCGGGTCCCCAGTGATGCGGCGAGCACACGCTCTCCACAATGCCTGGAAGCCGAGGATGTCATATGACGGCTGCCCGGAGGGACAAAGGGTTCCTGCGGGCGTCATATTACAACACGGCGGTAGGCAAGTGGTTAAAGTGATACTAAACACACAGTTTGATCTGCATTATCCCTTCTTTTTGTGTACTGTATATGGATGATGGCACTCTATTTCAATAATCAATATACAGCTGTCTTATGACCTAGCTCTTTTCCAGCCCATCTGCAGGGAAACACCTGCGGGAGGAGCTTCTAGTCCTCCTAATGCCAGTCACATGTTCAAGAAAAAAAAAATCAGCCTTTGGGATACAGAGGAAAAATACATAAATAATATCAAATAAAAAATGTTTAAAATTGTCATACAAACAAAAATTTGAACTAAAATCTTTTATTACCTTTGTGCAAACACAAGGTGTGTGCTATTTAGACAGAGGTTCTGCTACTCATGGCCTGATTCATGCCTCTCCATCCTATGTCTATTGTTTGTGCTCCCATCAATCAACCTTTAATATCCTGCTCCTTTAGTGAAGAGCTGTTTAGTGGGCATAGAAGAGGGAGGGGAGTGTCATCTCACACTGTGTATTCGCCAACATGTGTAACTCTATAGTCACATGGGTTGCACTCATAGAACTGAAACTGGTGCATGCTCAGTAGATGTGACAACGGCTGGTCTACATAATCTTAGGCAGCAGTGGGGACACAGACAAGGAGGGAGGGACAGTAAACCGCAGGATCAGCCAGGTTAATTTCAGATTACATAGAACAAATCCCATAATGACTAAGTGAGTATGAACAGCATGTAATATAGCATGTACTGATAGTTTTTAATGATGTGGGTTTAATGACACACTGGTATATCACAAAACTCATGGTAATTTGCCATGTTTGTGGATACTTGTCTATTAAGAGATTTAGCAAGTAGTGATGATTGAACCAAGCAAAGTTCGGTTCGGTTCGCTGCAGGTTACCGAGCAATTGAAAAAATCTTCAAACCCCAAACATAGCGCCCAAACCCAAATAAAATCCATTGGAGCCTAAGCATTTAATTTATCTGACCTTTTTAAGGCCAGCTTTCAAGATTTTGGTAATAAAACATGCATAGATAGCTGTCACTGCCACGATGGACATGTAAAAAGGATAAAAATCAACGTTAATGTAGCACTTACCTATGGTAGAGGGTGCTAGAGTGAGGATTTTTGGTAGGTTCTGTCAGTGCAGGTAAATTTAGGCAGGCCTATGCTGCAAGCTAGGCCTGTTTGTTTTTGATCTGAGGGCAAGGAGTGGTAACTGTAGCAGTGGGTGTGACCACCTGTACTTTAGTTCTGAGGTGCCTCCCCTGCTTCCAGTGAGAATGTTCTGGAAGAGGGGCAGGGCCTGGAACTGGAGTGACAGGCAGCTCATGTGAGGAGCCCTGACCAATCCCCAACTTGAATTGACAGTGGGCAGGCCTTCCATATATGCTGAGGTAACAGGCCACTGGGAGGAGTTCTCGGCCGAGACTAGTGGTGAATGGAGGCCCAGGAGAGCTGTATTAAATCCGATTTAGAGGTCTCCAAATAAGACAGATGATGAGATAGTGAGTCCAGATCTTAAGATAAGATAAATAAGTGCTTTATTATATACACTGCAGTGGAGAGACACTATATATATATATATATATATATATATATATATATATATATATATATATATATATATATATATATATATATATATATATATATATATATATATATATATATATATATATATATATATATATATATATATACACACACACATATACACACACACACACTTTATTAATAGGCATGTTATAGGTGTGATCGCTTAGTTTAGTCCAGTCAGAGTCCTATCTATCTATCTAATCTCTCTCTATCTCAACATTATCTGACCCCTATAATTCTACTCATTTCCCTCCTCTTGACCCCTATGGAGGGGTCACTACCATATCTTCCCTACCTAGTATGATACCAGAGGGTCCACAGTACTACTCGTACCTAGTAATCCTTGTATTACTACTAATACTAGTAATCCTTGTATTTCACATTTAGCACACCTGAAAAAAAAGCAAACAAGCAATCCTATAACGATGATACCTATGAGGACAAAAAATATCTGTTGAATCCATGAAAATTTACCATTTCTAAACAAAGTGTAATCTGGGTTTGTCATATTTCCTATCATAATGTCACATTGTATACCGCTTTCCCTTACTAAACAAGGGGATATTCCCAAAGGCCTTAAGTTATATTTCGCATACAATGTATTTTCATAATAATAGAACATTTGTTGTATTTCTAGACATACTGGTATTTTGGGCAGCTTTGTATGGCTTAAAGTGGTGTTCCACCCAAAAAAAAAAAAACTACATGAAAAATCCTAAAAAAAAATACAAAAAAAATGTGGATTTTTTTTTATTTTTTTACTCACCTCTAAATGCCTGTTGCTAGGGGGTCCCTCGTAGTCTGCCTCTTTCAGTGCCTGGGCTGGTGACATCACTTCTATCTCGGCACAGGAAGGGCTCAGCTCTGCTCCCTCCCTCCTGTCAATCATCTGGGACCCATTACAGGTCCCAGGTGACTGAGCGGCCAATCACGGAGCTTGGCGCCGCTCGCGCATGTGCAGTGGGTGCCAGGCTGTGAAGCCACAGCCGGCGCCCACAGTTACAATGCCGGCGTCGCCGAAAGGAGGGGGAGACGAGCAGGGCTTCGATCCCCCGCATCGCTGGACCCAGGGACAGGTAAGTGTCCAATTAAAAGTCAGCAGCTGCAGTATTTGTAGCTGCTGACTTTTATTTATTTTTTTTAAGTGGCCCTCCTCTTTAAACTCAAAATGAAAGCAAATGGGTGCCAGGTGTGTGCATTTTTTTGAACTGTCTGGCCTATGTGAACATATCTAGCAATTACTCAAATTACTCCTTATGCCTGTTAGCATGTGTGATTTGTACAGGTGATTTTCCTCTATAGCCTTGACTGCTAAGATCAAGAAAAGCTATAACAGTAGTTTACTCATCTTTTGAAATTAGCTGTAATTTCTTGCAATGGCTGGCATGTATCCAGGTCACTTTACAGCTGTAGCAGTTGTCAGGAACACTTGGTAGGGTCCTTCAAAGTTTGGTCCCGAAGATACTTTTACATGTTCTTTTAGTAGGACCCAATCACCTGGCTGTAAATCATGTGTTCCAGTTACTTGATCTGGAATTGAATCAAAAACAAACTTGTGCATCGCAGTTAGTTGCTTGTATTAGACAATGACATAACAAAACATATACATTACAGCAGTCTGATGTGGAAAATACAACCCTATCTATAGGTTCTCTGACCTATAAGTAGGGGTAGTCCTGATGTTGTAAAGAACCAGAGGCAACAGTTCTGGCCACTGTTTTTTTTTACTGACCCTTCCTCCCGTTCCTGCATTTATTTAGCTAGCCTTTCTTTAATGATTCCGCTATATTTTTCTACCTAACTTGATTTCTGTGGATGATAGGGGCATGGAAGGCCTGCTCAATTGTCAAGTCCTTGCATATCATTTGCATGATCTGTCCAGTGAAATGTGTTCCTCTGTCACTCTCTATGGTTTCAGGGACTCCAAAGCAGCATATTACTTCGGAAAGGCGCTTCTTTGCTGTTGTCTCGGCATTTGCTTTAGCCATCGGTCAGACTTCTATTCAGCTTGAAAACATGTTTAAGCACAACAAAACCTAATGATATTGGCCTGATATGCAATTGGATGTTATCAATCTGAAGTCTTTGGAAAGGGAATAGTGGCTTGGCCAAATGTCTTTTTGTTACTCTGGTCGGTTTTCCTGGGTTGTTTTTAGCACAGATTATGCATCCCTCAACAAAGTCTTGACATGCATTTGTGGTGATCAAATAAACCATCCAGCCTTGATCATGTTTCTCTCCATTGCCTTAGGGCCTACATGACTTGGGCCATGGGCTAGTTGCATGATCATCTTCTCCATATGAGGTGGGACACATATTCCATTTTCCTTGCACAAGAGTCCTTCTTGGTTCTTTTTCTTTGCTCTGTCCCTTTCCATGATTTCATTCCGATCATCGGGTGCAGATTCTTGCAATTTCTTAATCAGTTCTTTTACTTTGAGTATTTGTTCTCTTCTTTTTCTTCAATCAGTTACTGGCTTCTTATTCCTTTGCAAAATCAGTTATTAGGGTCATGATTGCTTCCATTGGTGCTTCAGCCGTCTTCCTGGCAGTAGGATCAGCCAATTAGTTTCCTTTTTCTTCCATGGGTTGTCCTCCAGTATGTGCCTTGACCTTTAGGATGGCTACTTCCTTTTGGAGGGTGACTGCTTCAAAAAGCTCTTGAACAAATTTCCAGTTTTGAATTAGTTCTTCTGTAGCAGTTGTGAATCTTCTGTTCTTCCCTATAGGTAAATAATCATGGACTACTTTGAGAGCATACTTGCTATCAGTGTAGATGTTGGCTGTTTGATCCTTTGCGGTTTCACAGGCTCTTGTGAGTGCTACCACTTTGGCAACCTGCGCTGAAAGTGATGAAGGGAGTAGTTGGGTCTCAATCACTTCCTCCAATGTTGCCGCCGCATATGCCATTCTTGGGACTCCATCTTTGTACAGTCGTAAACCCTCTGCAAACGGGATCAGACCAGAATTTTCAAGAGGAGTGTCCTTTACTGGGGAGATTTGCTGCATTTCTTCTTCCATAAGTTTTAAGCAGATGTGCTCACCCTCCTCTTCAAGGTCTTCTTCTCTCTCTAGGAAAAAGCTGACAGAATTGATTGTAGTACATCTTTTCACTTCTATTTCTCCTAATTCAAGCAGGATTGCATCATACTTGCTCAGTCTTGCTGATGACAAAAGTTTTCTCCTTTTGATCTTTTCAAGATTTCATTTGCATATTTCTTCATAACGTTCTAAAACATAGCTTCCCTTTTGTACAGCACCACTGGCACAGGTTGCAGCTGCAGTTTTCTTTTTGTGATCTTACCACAACATGGATCTTGGTGCATCCACCAACCACATCTATTTCATACACGGTTTGAAAGGGTTTATGGTCAACAGGGCATTATGAGGAGGTTTCGCACCATTTAAAAATACAGGATATATAGAAAACGTGACAACATACTTCTGGAAAGCCAGCCTCCAGGGAAAGACTGTTCAGACAAATTGGACACCTCTCAGTTGAATTTAATGCTAAAGTACTGGCACCAGTCCCATCTTTGCCTTCACCACCTTCTTTTTCTTCATGTTGCTGGTCTCTAGCATCAGATGAGCATAAACATTTGCTCCTTCAAACTGGAAAGCAAAGAGTTCTTGGCTCTCTTCATCCAAGATGACACTGAAGTAGACATTTGCCAGTTCTATTACGGTGTATACCCGTGTTCCTGTAGGTATGTTATTGAGCAAAGTACTGGGGTTTGGGACAGCAGGAGTGCCTTCCTTCTTGATTTGATTGATGGCCCTTAAATCACGTACCATACAATATACTGTTTTTTTTTCTCCCTTTTTGACCTTTTTCTTTACAAGTAACAATGGCATCTCTGCTCTACTTTCTGTTTTTCTTTATGACACCCGCTTCAAGTAATTCTTTTTATTTGTACTCGTACACCAGCGAATTGATCTAGTGACAGTGAATACTGTGGTATGCGTGGGGATTTGAGCTCCTGCTTTTATTTTGACTTTAACCGGAGGGACTTGTAGCAGTCCTACATCATATTTTCCCTTGGTCCAGAGAATATCAGGTATTTGAGCAACAATTTCAGTTGGAATATTACCTCCAATCTCCAACATGTACTTCTACTCCGTTGGGTGTATATTGTACACAGGCTTGTAAGTAACACAGTAGGTCTTTTCCCAATAGGTTGCATGGTACATTGTCAGAGACAAGCAGCTTATGAAACATTTTGTGGCTTCCAAATCCAATTTGTATGGGGGGTGTTTCCTTGAGAGGGGGATGTCTTTTGGTAGGTGGACTTTTGAATTATAGTCCCGGCAGAGCCGGAATCGACTAAGCATTTCCTGATTTCTGAGAAACAGCTTTATGACCATCATTTTGGGCTATAAAAACATCAAGCCTTTTGTATTCTCTTTTCTCTCCTCGCTCTGGGCTTCAATGCTACTGCACACTTCTCTTAGCATAGCCCATTCAAATCTATGTTTCCTTCTTGATTTTGCTGCCATCAACCATTTCCTTATTGCTTCTCTGAGTCCCATCACAACAGCATCCTTACAACCTATGGCAGTAACGTTAGTGTGGTCAGCCAGATCCACTCCTACTGTCTCTGCCATGGACACGTTTAAAGTAATCAAAAACATCATCAGTCTTTTCTTGTCTCACATCCATCAAGCCACTTGATAATAATTCTACAACATTCTGTCCAATTTCTTCTGGTGCAATTCACTTTCACTTTCATGTTTCCTATCTACTTCTTTAAACCATCAATAACCTTCTGATTTCTCTCTTCTGTATTGTTCAATTTTTCTAATTTACAATTTTCTATAGTACTTAGATTTAAAAAAATCTCTGGCTTTAGACGGGCACAATCTTTTAAGAAAATATCTGCAAGGGGGTACCTCACTCCTTTATTACACAGAAATACAAACAAGGAGAGGAGGGGAGGAAACTGCAAAGACGAACAGTCTTTAATCTCCCAAAATGATTTCTCGCACTTATTTATTTATTTTTTTCAACTCAGCCATACTTGGCTATCTTTCTGCTTCTCAAACACTTGTTAAACATTTAGATAACACTTGCATTGTCTGGTCTAATTCTCTTTTGCTAGACCCATCGGTGATATGCATTATAAAACTTTGACAGGCTCATAACTAGTTAAAGTTTCATCATATTTCATACTTTCAAAAATCCAATATTGTACACATTTATTCACCTTGTCCAACTCTGTCAATCTGCCATAAAATTTAATATACACAGAAACCCAAATTGATTATAACTCCTGGTATTAGATCAGCTCTGTTTTGTCATTTTCGTAACCACTGTCCATATCTTTCTGTCTGTCATGTCAGTCATAGGACTTACTTGTGCCACATCTACCTTTCCAGGCTTAAAAGGTCAATGGGAGCGCCGTGCTCCCAATCTAGAGTCCTCACTTTCGAGGCTCTAACAATTTGTGGATCGTCACCCAAAAAATGTATATATATTTCTCACACAGTAGCCGTCAAATGGCACTTATTACACTTGGCTACACAGGCCTGTACACTTGCCACATAGGCATTACTCGCCACACAGGCTCACTACTACAGTCATCTGATCAGGCTTTCTCACAAGTCTCATGAACCTATTGACACCCCAAGCATAGAAACAAAACATCAACATTGATCATTTATTATCAGCTCTATTATTTCTGCAACAGGTAAAGTAAAGGAGTTATTTGGGTCAAACTGTGTAACATCAACATTACTCTAATTTACACTTAATTTTTACCTTAATCTCACCATCTCAAAAGCATAAGACTTCTTCAGCCAATGAACCCCAGACACCGACTAATTACTCGCCATGGAGAGCAGAATAAGTAATAATAACTGTTTCCTACCGTGGCCACTTGTCTGCTCAGTGTGAGTTTCTTGTCTCTCTGGCCGGGAGCCCACTGGACTGTATCCAAGCTCAGGCACCAGCTGGTAAATCTGATTTAGGGGTCTCCAAGCAAGCAGATGATAGTGAGTCCAGATCTTAAGATCGGATAAATAGGTGCTTTATTATATACACTGCAGTGGAGAGACACAACACACACTGATATATAGCAATACCAGGCCGAAGGAAGAATAAAGTGTCTCTGCCTTAAAAACAACAAGTTTAATAATATATACTTTATGAATATGCATAAGCACTAGGCGTGTTATAGGTGTGATCGTATAGTTTAGTCCAATCAGCATTCATGTCTTTATAGTAGCAAGGGAACAGATAAATGGGTGGTTACATCATGTGACTGGCGAAAAAATAGAATTCAGCAGTATCTGGTCAGTTCAGACTGGTTTTGGTACGAAAGCCTATTTTGAGCAGCTTTCTGGGTTCTTACCAGTAGTTGTATCGTCACATATCCAACAGTTTCGTTTTCCTAGGAACTGAAACAAATTAAGCATAATATAAACTCTTAAAGCGACAGTCTCTCTTAAAGTGACAGTCTCTCTATCTATGTATAAACTCAACATTATCTGACCCCTATAATTCTTATCAGCTATGAGGAGGGAACTTCACCCTTACACGGTCATGGGTGAAGTCATCATCATTACACGGATATTGATGAGGAATTCCTGGAGCAGAGGGGCAGGAGAAGCTGTCGGAAGGTCCAGTTAAGCTCTTCAACATGGACTCAGGCAGAAGAAGGTCGGTGAGTATACCACAGTGGAGGGCTGGATATGGAGACATGTCAGGAAGTCTGTGAGGGAACTTCGTCCTTACACGGTCATGGATGAAGTCCTCATCATTATACGGTCATTGATGAGGAGTCCTGGAGCAGAAGAGAGACTGTGAGGAATAGTGTCAAATCGATGCGACCCAAGGGCGCAGGATTTGCAAGCTGGGCTAGCTGGGAACAGTAGTTCACTGTTCAGCACATGCTATTAAACTACTAGGCATCCGGGGAGAGGTACTGCAAACCTCTGGCGTAGTAGCAGCAATTACCGTATTTATCGGCATATAACACGCGCCGGCGTATAACACGCACCCACAGTTTAGGAGGGAATTTTAAGGAAAAAAAACTTACATTTAAATGCCCATCAATGCAGCCTCATCAGTGTCCATCTGCAGCCTTGTCAGTGTCCATTTGTAGTGTTATCCCTGATTGCAGCCTTGTCCCCCATTGCAGCCTTGTCCCCCATTGCAGCCTTGTCCCCCATTGCAGCCTTGTCCCCCATTGCAGCCTTGTCCCCCATTGCAGCCTTGTCCCGATTGCAGCCTTGTCAGTGTTACTCTGTAGCCTGTGTCATTTGCATCATCTTTGAAAATGGCGCCGCCGTTCTTGGCCGCCTTCGGCCATTCTCGGCAGCTCTCGGGCCCGCTTTCGGCCATTCTCGGCGGCTCTTGGCCGCACTCGGCTTTCGGCTGTGAGAGGCGCCGAAAGTGGCCGAGAGCCGCCTGAGAATGGCCGAAGGCGGCCGAGAGCCGCCGAGAATGGCCGAAGGCGGTCGAGAAAGGCGGCGCCATTTTCAAAGCCGCTGAGAAGAGCCAGAAGCCGCTGAGAGCGGCCAAAGAGCTCACAATCGGCGGGGGATCAGCGTATAACACACATCCACGTTTTCCCCCTGATTTTCAGGGGCAAAAAAGTGCGTGTTATACGCCGATAAATACGGTAATCAGAGTCGGCATTAAAGACTATTCAGATTGGGATATTTTGCATATAGAAGAGGATGTGACTGGAAACGTAATGTGCTACAGGATAAGTTTGTGCAGGAGGGAAGGATTCCTGGAAGCAGGAGTTACGTAGAAGAGGAGCAATAATCTGCATGGAAGAGACTGTAGATGTTATACTTGTGCATCATTTCTTTAAGTCTCAAACAAAGTTCTAAACTGATTAAATATGGCAAAGTAATTTGCTCTATGGGCATCCCATATACCCCTTTACCCCAACCAAGTTATATCCCCCCAATAAACAAAAACAAAACAAAGCAAATGACTGTTCATTGTCTCAGAGGTGATATATGGAGGTCTGGCAGCAGGGTGATATGGTGGATGTTAGTATTTGTGGCAACACACCGCTACAATAAACATTTTACATTTTATTTTTCAAATAACATGCTTGCCACTTTCTGAGATGAGAAGGGATACCAAAGTGTGTCGGTATCCCTGCCAAGGCCCTCTGTTACATTGTCCATGAAGAATAACAATGCACAAAATAGTTTGTTAAAGCAGAAAGCCTGCTAAAAATACCAAGATAAAAATCACTAGCCAATAATTCAGGGAAAACAGTTTTTCTGCAATATTTTTCTCCAGAGTTTTCCAATACATATATTCAGATTTCTCAACTAAACGTCATCTAGTTGATGTCCGATGTCATTCAACTTCCTTTTTTCTGAGCCCAGGCCCTCCTGGACTCCCCCCAGAAAGGGACTGGACAGGGAAAGAAGAAGCAGCACAGTGATGAGTTCTAATTTTTTTTCTTATCAGAATGCTTCTTACCAACACAGGAACTATTGGCTGTTTTGTGCTCATTCCTCTTACACTCTGCTGTATAGGGACTGCAAGAAGCTGATATTGGGTCAAATTAAGGGTTTTACACTGTTTGTGTTTATATATAACTTTGTATTAATGGTTACCAGGGGACAGGAACGTGGGGGAATGCAGTACCAGTACCTCCAGCATTTAATGCATGTAATGGCAAGGAGTGCTGGGGGGGTCTATTGTTGCTGTCTGCTAAGGGATCTATTGTTGCAGGGAAGGATCTATTGTTTTTGGGGTGTCTCTGCTGCTAAAGCACAATCTATGCTTGATCTGCTTAGCTGGAGTTCATAAGAGACATCAGGGGTCTAAGAGATCCTTGATAAGAGGGCCTGTCACCTGCAATATGCTATCATATTGGCCTCCTATGTCAGGATCCGGATCTGAACCCAGGACCTCCCTGTTTTTTTGTTTTGTTTTTTTGTTTTATTGAGATAAGGAACAACATGTTAAAGGTACATTTACATCCGGTGAAACAACATTTCACCAACAATATGCCCAGGACCTCTGTTGCATCTGGCTTTAGCTCTTGTTACTGTGCCACCTAAGATGCTGGATAGTTCCTTTCCTGATCCATTGGACAGCCTCACTTTCTATCTTGTTTCTGGTGAACCTTGAACTCTTTGCTCCTCCTATTTAAGCCATGTCTTTGCACTTCCTGTTTGCCAGATTATTGTGCACATCTCCAGCCAATATCTTGCTCCTTTCACTCCTGCTACCACCCGTATATTCACTACCGCTTGTTACCATTCATGAGCTTGTTCCTCGACTATACTTCCACTTGATCCCAACCTGCAACCACTTGTTATAAACCTTCGGCTTGTTTGCAGACTGCTTCTGCATCTGTTACCAGAACCTTGCTTGCTCACCTCCTGGTGGAGCGATCCTGAGGACTGTGGCTTGGCATTAGTATGCAGCGAAACCCATCTCCACCATCAGGAGATCTGGTGAAAACCAGTTAGTGCTTAGACCCTGCACCTCAAATGAGCCGGTGTCATCCGCCAGGGTGACCTGCTTGTGTATTAATTCTGCTGGTTTCTATGTAAACCTTAACATTGTTTATAGTTTCTAGCCCCTGAGTCTAACCCCCTGATCGTGACACCCTATTTGATAGCAATAAAGTAAAAAAAGACAAAAAGTTGAAAAAATGAAAGTATCAAATTAAACCAAAAACGTAAAACCCTCTGCCCCCTCGTACATAAGCATACAAACGTAAATGTGTGCATCAGGTATGGCTGCATACGAAATCGACAACTGCACAAGTTACATATATTGCTGCATTTGTTGGATTGAGAGAAATAATTCTAAGGTCATTACCTACAGCTAACTCTAAACTGATGACTTGTAAAGGCCTCTTAAAGTCTTGCTTTTGGACAATTTTGGGTACTAAAGTTTTTGGTGTTTTTTTTTGTTTGTTTTTTGCCATTTCACTGGCTTGTGCAATTTTAAGACTTGACATGTTGGGTATCTAATGCAACCTCATCAAAAAATTGGTAAGATATTGTGTTTGTGTGGCATGAAATGAACTTTTTATTTTTACTAAAAATATGCATTTGATAAAAGATTAAAAAATACTGTAATATTTCCTGTAGCTTTCGGAAGACTGCATATCTTACATTCCTACTAGGAAATTGCAATGAAAAATATTTCTTGGAATTATTGTTGTGCTTGTATATCCTTGAAGTAGTGTTGACATGAGTGGGAATCCATTATCCCCCCATGAACTGAAAGCTTGTTCTTCTTTGCCAGAAACACGGATAATTCATGTGTCCTTGCTAACGGTCTATTGTTATGTTATCTACTTGGAAGTTGATATGCCTTCCTGCTCAGCTTGTGAATCATGACAAATCAGAAGTTAAGCCAGCCATGAATGGGCACCTTGACTTGTGTACAACCAATCTACAGCTGTGGGGTGAAAAAAAAAAAAAAAGAACCTAACAGATTCCTCATTTCAATTTCGATCGATGCAGATCAAGAAATCTTTGCCAGAAAAAGAAAAAAAATGTATATGCTGAGCATAGGAGCTACCGCAAGTTGACCACCCTATACTCCTCATGTTGGGCATACATGTTTTTTTTTTTTGTTTTTGTTTTTTAACTGCAGATGAAGAGCAGCTCCCTGCTGCTGTCAGCATGCACAGATCAGTGCTGCAGCTGATTAGGGTCCTTGCAAAGCAAGCAGCAACAGTTTAACAACACACAGTAATAATATTACATTAACTCAAAAAACAAAACAAAAAACTTTTACTTTTTTTACTTTTATTTGTAACTTAACTTTTCAGAACTATAACTATTGCAGCCTTTGATTTTATTTTCTCTCAAAAAGTAATAGACAGTTTTCTGACTATCTAACATCTTTAGAGACCCTTCTTGTGTAGAGTTATGTGCTGGAAGCAGTCATTGAGGCAGAGGTCAGGTTGGCCAGGACAGGAGGGTCAAAAAAGAGTGTCACACCTTATTCTGCATTTACCACAGACACAACATCCTTTTTGGGATGCCTTGGAGGATATCTAGAAAATGCCTCTCATGCAGCCGACTAACTGCATCTGGATTTGGGCTTTGGACCACAACACCCTCTGAATACAAAAGGGCTGTGATGATTGCTTCCTAAAATATTAGGAAGGACCCAGTTCTTCCAGTAGCTTTGTAAATTACAATAGCGTTATATACAGCCAATTGAAATAGGTATTTTTTTGTACCAGTATCTAACTCTAAGGGAGTCTAAATATGACTTCATCATTTGGTCGTTTAGGTTTACTCCTTCCATATGTAGATTATAGTCATGGACTCAGAGAGGCTTTTCAACGTCACCAGGCGCCGTGGTAATTTGGACCTTCATGCCTGCATTAATTGAAGAAAGGATGAATACATGACGTTTGGCTTTCCATTATATGGCTAGTAGTTCTTCAATGTGAAAGCAAGCTTTGTCCCCCTTTCTAAGGAAACCAGCTGTTGGGAAAGCCCCTGCAATTAGGTTGCACCGTGCCACAGAAGCCATTTTCCTTAATGAACAAATGTCTAAAAAGTGGCATGTTTGCATAAAAGTTGTTCTCGTAAAAATGGTAGCCCTTATGGAACAAGATGACAACAAGTCCCACTTTATCCTGCCACTGCTCCCCATGTAGTATGGGCATCCAGGGGGCTCCACTTGACTGTCCTTTCCCTTATAAATTCTAAAGCAATGTGTGTAGCCTGTGGCCCTCTCAAAGAGCTTATACATTTTGACCCCATATCTAGCATGCTTGCTGGTGAGTTATTGCTTAATTGCAAGCCTGCCAGTAAAATGTACAAGCAACCTGTCTATGCAGATGTTTTGTTGGGGCATATACAATGTGTACATTTCTGGGACAGGTAATTTGAGGGGCCAAATTTTGTGAAGCCGTCCATAGTCGGGGTCACCCCGGCGACGACAGTGGGTATTGTCACTGAAATGCATAAAACACATTATTTTCTCAGATTTTTTTTCCTGGCCTTTGCAGCAGAGAACATGGGCATATGATGAATCAGGTCTGTACACCAATACGACCACAATTCATTCTTTTTTTGTAATGCCCATGTTAGGGGTTAGGCCTAAAAAATCATTTTAAATTCGGAAACCGTAATAGCTTTCCACTCAAATGGTCTGGCAAGGTTTGAATTTTGGTTGGCGATGATGTATTGTTGGGTATAAAGGTTACTTCGGTCCACAATCAGATTATAGAAGTCTTCAATGAAAAACAGCTCAAAGTCAACGGGTGTTTTTTAGTTCTCTGTTTCCACCTGAACCCTGGGCTAGTCTGTGAATGGGAGGATAATGTTGTTGAGTCTAGGGGCAGTCAATTGGGCTTTGCAAGCACCTCTGGAAGGCTACTATGGGCTTGAAATTCTTGTTGGCTGCGTTGCATTACGCTATGAGTGCTAGCCACCTCATCAGCTTGTACTGCACTGCTGGTGCTCACCACTTCACCATGAAATACTGCAGTGCTGATGTCTAAAAGGCCAGGATGTACAAGGCTGCTGGTGCTTGCCAGATTGGGGTCAGATTTTAGCAGGGACTTCTTCACCATCATTTGAGCTAGCTGTCAGGGTGCCACTGTTTTCTACAGGTTCATACTTTGAGCCTGATTCTGACAGTGAGGCTTCCCCTTCGCTCTCATCTGTCATGCTCAGAATCCTGTAGGCCTCCTCGCTAGTATACCTTTTTTGGGACATTTTGGGCAATACATTTACAGGTACAGTACCTAGTGGCTACTATGGGGAAAAAGGGCTCCTGGATAGCAATCGGGGACTGCTTGTGAACTAGAAATGAATTGCTGGTGCTAGCAGTGCTAGGCCTGATCCTGCTAACACTGCTGTTATGTGGACAATGTATCAGAGGTGGGAGTGATCAGAAAAATTATACTGACATTGCACTTGTTGGGGGGTGGTTAAATGAAACTGCTGGCTGTGATCCTGCTAACTCTGCATATTTGGGGACACTTGTATAGTTCTGTTTGTGATCAAGATACTGATCAGTACAGGCTCTATACTGGCAACGGTGGTGATCAGCGACTTATAGTGTGACGGGCAATCTAGCGATAACTGATATCACCAGTGACGCTAATACAGCGATCAGTGATAAATACTGTACCCTGAAACTGCACTAATGGCTTTGGCTGGGTGACAGGAGAATCAATAGGTTTACTGGAGGGCAATCAAAGGGTTATATGTGCCTAACAGGTGTATGCAATTGTAAATAAGCTGGTTCTACTCACTCAGGTCTTGTCTTGTTTTTTTCTTTGCCTGAACCAAAAGGGGCTCATTTAGAGAAGAACTGGCCAGATCCTGTGTCTACAAGATCTTGTTTACAAACAGGACACAGGACCATGCTCTGATTGGCTACAGCCAACAGGATCACAGCCAAAATCATTGGCTGAAACCTGCTGACAAACTCGTGCTGTAGCCAATCATGTGCCAGGTTAGTAGAAGGCACGTGCATGCCTGCTGCCACACCAGGAAGTACACCACGATGTACGGGTACGTCGCAGTGCCTGGCTGTGCCGCCTGCTTGCAGTACATTTACTGTGAGCAAGTCAACAATCGGTTAAATGACAGCTGATCGCTGGCTAAAAGAAACAAAAGCTCATGACTTCTTCCATGACGTTTTGTAAGGACATTTCTAAACGTACCTTGGTAGACAAGTGGTTAATCACCACAGTTGTTTCATATGACGAAATCCACAATCTTTTCAGAAATGTATTTGATATCTATATAGTAAGTATTATGTACTGTATTAAAATACGAAGAGTATTAAAAGGTAAATGCTTTCCACTTGTTTATAGTGCAGGGTTCCCTTATGATTTTAAATTAGTCATGAAGATTGTTTTAATTTTTACAAACCTTTTATAGATCACCAAAATGTTATAACTTTTATTTAATCCCCCTAGGGATGCATGTAGCACTTTGATCCTGTTCAGATCTGTCCAGCTGTTGTTAAGCAGTGTAGTTGGACATTTACCCGCCTGTTTTTGACCAAGCCGCTAGTAAGGAAACAGAATTGTGAGCGACAGCTTTGGTCTCAGGCAGCCAAGTCACTCTGGTCAGTGCTGCCTTTACAACAGATCATTCAATGCTGTCTTACTGTGGGGCTGTGTGATCTATCTGCCAGGGCTCTGTATGTTTACAAGCAGCTACATATAGACAAACAGCCTGCATGATCTTACATCATTATGAATAAGCAATCGGCACTGCCTGTTTATTCTGTCAGTGGTGAATTCATCGTATGTCATACAGCTTGATGGCACTCGGTCTCATTGGTTACATGGTAAAGCTGCACTCCAGACATCATAAAACTTACCCATGGCTTTACTGCCTCACAAACCAAAGCTGGCCATACATTTTTTTTCTTTTCATCATATGAGCAGAACAAAAGAAATCTAATGTTCTCCTTGTGGCTGTGTACTTTCCTTTGGGTACTCCAGGTTCCTCCCACACTTCAAAGACATGCTAATAGGGTCAATTTAGACAGGAGTCAATTAACCTATGTGTGTTAGGGACTTTAGATTGTAGACTCCTTGAGGGCAAGGACTGATGTGAATGTTCAATATATACAGTATTTAAAGCACTGCGTAAATTGTCGACAATATACAGTCGGGGAATAATTCTTTGATCCCACTGCAGATGTTGTACGTTTGCCCACTTACTAAGAAGGGTCTATAATTTTTACCATAGGTGTATTTTAAATGATAGAGCAAAGTCAACCAAAAATCTAGAAAAACACATAAAACAAGTGCTATAAATTAAGTTGCCATTCAATGAGTAAAGTCAGTATTTGATTCCCAAGCAAAACATGACTTCGTACTTGGTGGAGAGCACAGAGGTGTGTTGGCAAGCACAGAGTTTCTTGTAGTTGGTGACCAGGTTTGCACACATCTCAGAAGGGATTTTGGTCCACTCCTTACAGATCTTCTCTAAATCCATAAGATTTCTTGGCTGTCTCTTGGCAACTCGAAGTTTCAGCTCCCTCCATACATTTTCTATAGGATTAAGGTCTGGAGACAGACTAGGCCACTCCATGACCTTAACCACTTCAGCCCTGGAAGATTTGGCTGCTGAATGACCGGGTCATTTTTTTGCGATTCTGCACTGCGCCGCTTTAACTAACAATTGCGTGGGACTGCGACAGCTCCTGCGATCAAGGTGTTAACTGTGTTCCCTGTGTGTGTTTCTAACTATAGGGGGAGGGGACTGACCTAGAGGAAGTGATGGATCGTGGTTCCTAGCTAATAGGAACTCACGATCTGTCACGCCTCACAGAACAGGGATGTGTGTGTTTACACACTCACACACACACTTCCCTGTTCTGCCTCTCATTCCCGCGATCGCTCGTGACCGTTGGCCGAGAGCATCGGCACCCCCGCTGTGCAGCGGGCGTCTGCTATCCAAAACCCACGAGCTGATGTATAGCTACGACGGCTCGTGGGATCGTGCCGACCTGCCGGAGTAAAATGATGGCGGCTGGTCGGCAAGGGGTTGATGTGCTTTTTGTTGAGCCACTCCTTTGTTGCCTTGGAGGTATGTTTATCGGTCATTGTCATGCCGGAAGACCCATCCACGACCCATCTCCGGTGTTCTGCCTGAGGGAAGGAGATTCTTTTCTAACATTTTACAATACATGGCCCCGTCCATTAGCCCCTCAAAGCGGAAAAGTCGGCCTGTACCTTTTAGCAGAGAAACGGCTCCAAAGCATCATGTTTCCACCTAAATGCTTTACTGTAGGAATGGTGTTCTTAGGGTCCTAGTCAGCGAGTCGAGTTATTGCCAAAAAGATGATTTTGGTCTAATCTGACCACAGCACTTTCTCCGAATCCTTCTCTGAATCATTTAGATGTTCATTGGCGTGACTGTACATGTGCCTTCTTGAGGAGGGGGACTTGCTTCGTTTCGAGGAAGAAATATGCTGCTGGCAGAGGCTGTGCTGCGCCAGCCTATAAAATGCCAGGAGCTGAGCAGGAGGAATGGAGGAGCCTCGTGGTGGAGAGTGGTCAGCTGTAGTGATGATTACGGGGGATATAAAAGCTGTTTCACTCACTGTATTAGGACAATGTATGGTCGCCCTGTGGTCAGCCCACATTTGGGTGTCTTCTACTGTACACAGCTCCTTCACTATACTATATAGCAAATGACAGGCTGTGTACAGTTTTCTGGAAGTTTAAACGGGCAGGAAGGGTCAGGCCTTAATTAGATTGAATATCTGTGCAGTGATCTGAAGAGGGTTGTGCCCAGGAGTTGCCCTTGCAATCTGAGTTGGAGTGTTTTTGCAAAGAAGAATGGGCAAATATTGCCAAGTCAAGACGTGCCATGCTGATAGACTCATACCCAAAAAGACTGAGTGCCTTAATAAAATCAAAAGTTGCTTCAACAAAGTATTAGGTTAAGGGCGTGCACACTTTAGTTTTTTATTTTTACTTCCCTCTACACATGTGCATTCGTTTTCGTCTGAATTTCAGGTATTTTCGTTATCGTTTTAACAATGGATAACGAAAGTGCAGAGTCCGAAAAACTAAAGATCCGACATAAACAAATGCTTTATTTTCGTTTTCGTTGCTACAGCAGTTCGATATAGATAGGAGATTCGACATGATGATGACAATAACAATCTGTGTCCATCAAACCTATGGTCTAATGTCCCTAACCTTAGCTCTATTAGTCCAAGATTATTCTACATAGAGAGAAAAGATTTGACGTAGAGAGAAAAGATTCAACGTAGGGGAGAAAAGATTTGACGTAGGGGAGAAAAGATTTGACGTAGGGGAGAAAAAATTCGACGTAGGGGAGAAAAGATAAATAAAAATAATGATGATGATGAATGTTATTGGCTAATTGTAACCAAAGAGGAGGAGCAGTAAAATAGCTAGAACTAAGTACACACGTACTTTGGCTTATGGTGTCTGTTGAAAGATCTAAGAAGATTCGACGGAGCAGGTAAACTATACGGCATCGTACAGTTTAGCTGCTCCGTCGAATCTTCTTTGAACATTCGACAGACACCATAAGCCTTCAATGACAGATTCGACCTTTAATTTGGATTTTCGGACGAATGCAATTTTTAACGAAAAACGAAATAAATAAAAACTAATTTCGGGAGTAACTAAATAAATTTATTTTTCGGACGAAAACGAAATTCTGAAACGAAATATTTCAGTGTGCACATGTCTACTTCCCTCTACCTAAAAGATTTCAGTTTGTTTTTCAACTAGTTGTACAGTTTTTATAGGTCACAGTAAAGGTGGAAAAGATTCTGAAATGATTTATCTTTGTCAATTTTTTTTTTTTTTTTTTTATTCTATATATTTATTGAAAGATTTTCATACAGCTTATACATTCTACAATTAGACAAAGTATGTTGTGTAATGACATTCCAATTAGACAGTATAAGGAATACATTTCACTTGTGAGTTCAATAATTATAACGTTTTACCAACCTTGGTTGGTTATAACTTTTATTTAACATATAACCATTGTGGATTCTAGACTACTAATGTTATTAACCGTAGTTTCGTAGTTTTTTAGTTGTAGACCTCTTCACTAGAGTCGCACCCCAAATGGGACCTTTAGTGCCACAGGAGTGAAGAGGCCCCTTCTATCGTATGTTAATATTGATAAATATGTGCTAGTTAGAACTAGCTGTTGCATATAACTTGTTTCTCTTGCCTATAGAAAGGTATTGCTCGGTCAAGAAGGAGGAGGTGGGTATCAGTTTTTAGGTTAGTGGTTTGCGCAGTGTGCAGTCCAGTCAGTCCATGGTTGCCAGTTCTTGTGTGCTTTCGTCGCCTGGCCAGTGTGCGTAGCTGTTATGATCTCGTAGCTGTAATGAAGGGCTACTAAGTCAGTGACTTGGGTTATTGTCGGGGGATTGTCAGACTTCCATTGCCTGGTTATGTTTAGTCTTGCCGCCAGGAGGATGTGGGTGACCACTGGCCTGAATGAATGTGGGATTGATTCTATAGTTAGGTTAAGTATCGCTAATGCAGGGGAGGGGTGGATTTTAATTTGGGTTATGTGAGAGATTAAACTAAAAATTCTTTCCCAGTAGTTGTGGAGTTTAGTGCATGTCCAGAGTATATGCAGTATGTCGCTAGGAGAAGAATGACATCTCCAGCATATATTAGGGATTTTTGGGTTAAAGGTCGTAATTCTGGCTGGAGTGATGTACCAACGTAGTGTGATTTTCTGTGTGAGTTCCCACAGGGCCGCGCATTTAGTGGCTTTGTATATAGTTTTGAGGGCAAGTTGCCATTGGTCTTCCGTATAGGGCTGATCTAAATCTTTTTCCCAATTCTGGTGGGGTTTTAGTTTAAGGAAGGTACGTTTGTTGTGGAGAATGTTGTAGAAGTAGGATATACCTCTGGTTTTAGTGGCTGTGTTGGTAAGGTATTCCCAGGTTTTAGGGTGGATATTGTAGAGGGGGAGGGGTAGGGTTTTTAGATAGTGGTGTAGGCGCATGTAAGTGAATTTGTCAGATGCTGTTAGATTGAATTCGGATTGGAGTTGTGTGTATGGTTTAATGTGGTTGTCATGTATTAGGTCTTGTATGAGAAGTATGCCTTTGGTGGTCCAAGGTGATAGAGAGATTTCTGGTAGCGTGTGATGTAGGGATTCCAAGGGGATGTGCCCTGGAGATGTGACGGGAATAGGGTTCAGTAAGGTTACTGATTTCTTCCATGCGAGTGCCGAAGCTCTCATGGTCGGGGGAAACGCCTTTGGTATTGTGGTTCCCAGTGGAATACTGAGTAACCAAGTTTTCAAGTTTGGTTGAGATAAAGCAGAGCTTTCAATTTGTCCCCAATGTGTAGTGGATTGTGATTGGAACCAGGAAGGTAATTGAGCTAGGATTGTCGCTAGGTAATAGTCCTCGAAGTCTATAGATCCTGTTCCACCGACTAGTTTATGTTTTACTAAGTTGTGTTGGGCACTCCTCGGTTTTTTCCCACTCCATAAGTATTTGTTGAAAGTAGTTTTGAGAGATTTGAAGAAGGTGATTGGTAGTGGTATAGGCAGGGTTCTAAAATGATAAAGTATTTGGGGGAGGCATATCATCTTAAATGCTGCAAGTCTGCCCGACCATGAGAGCTCGTGCTTTGCTATTTGTTGGGAAGTTGATTGAATTTGTTGTAAGAGTGGTATGTAGTTGCTCGAGTAAATTTTCTTAGGTTTCTCTCGGGAGTTGAATGCCCAAGTATGATATGTCGGTTTCTGCCCATTTAAATGGGTATTGTAGTTGTAGGAGGTGTTTTATGGTGGTGTTTATGTTTATGTCTAATATGAATGATTTGGTCACATTAACCTTGTAATACGAAATCGAGCTAAACCAAGTGAGCAGTTTTTGTACTTCTGCCAGGGAAACATTCGGATCTGTAAGGATTAATATTACATCGTCCGCGAATAAGCATATTTTGTGGTGTGAGAGGCCTATACGCATGCCTGAGATGTTCGGGTGGGAGCGAACGTGTTCAGCCAGGGGTTCCATAAGCATGTTAAATATTAGAGGGGAGAGGGGACAGCCCTGGCGTGTGCCATTTGTGATGGGGAATGGGCGTGAAAGCATGCCTTCTGTGAACACTTGGGCTTCAGGGTTAGAGTACAATGCTAGGATGGCTGTTAGGATCCGTCCCTGGAATCCGAATTTGTGTAGGACTGCTTCTAGATAGGTCCAGTGGACTCTATCGAACGCCTTCTCTGCATCTAGGGAGAGAAGCAGAGAAGGCGTTCCAGTGGATTCAGCATGGTGGATAAGGTCTAGCATTCTCCTGGTGGCATCTGAAGATTGTCTGCCTTTGGTAAAGCCAGTCTGATCTTGGTGTATGATAGTTGGCATAATTTCGTTTAGTCTGTTGGCTATGGTTTTGGAGTAAATTTTTAGGTCTAGGTTGAGTAAGGAGATCGGGCGAAAGTTTTGGGGGGCATCCGACTGTTTCCCTGGTTTTGGTATGGTTATTACAAGCGCTTTTAAGTATTCTTTCGAGAAGCTAGCAGAGGAGGCAGCGTGGTTAAAGAGATCTGTAAGGTATGGGATTAGTTGGTCTGAGAAAACTTTGTAGTATTCCCCTGTTATCCCGTCTGGACCTGGTGCTTTGCCACTAGGCAATGAGTCGATAGTAGCCTTGATTTCCAGGTCGGTGAATGGTGCGTTCAGGGCGGTCAGTTGGTCAGTAGATAGTTTGGGTAGGTTGATTTTAGTGAGGAAGTTGTTAATGTCGTCTTGTGTGGGTTGGGGGGTGTGATGGTCATGTTTTAAGTTGTAAAGGTCTTCATAGTAGGTGCTGAAAGCATCGGCAATGTCCTGGGGATTGGTCAATGGGGTGTTGGTGTGGGGGTGTTTAAGTAGCGTTATTCTAGCTTTATTTCGTCTTCCTTTGAGTCTTTGGGCTAAACTCTTCCCTGCCTTGTTGGAAGTAGAGTATGAAGATGCTTTAAATTTCCTTTGAAGGAATTCGTATGAGTGAAGGAGAAGGGTTTTCAGTTCCTGTCTTAGGGATAGTAGTTGGTTTGTAAGTGGGTTTTGAGGGTCACATTTGTGTTTCTTTTCTAGGTCCGCTATTTGCGCTGCGTCCTCTGTCGCTTATGATGAGAGCTTAATTTAATGAGCATTCCCCTCATGTACGCTTTATGAGCGCTCCACACCACGGCAGGGTCGGGTACCGATCCCTTATTCAACGTGAAAAATTCTGAAATGTGTTCTGAAATTTCTGGGGTGTTTTTATTATTTTGAATTATGGAGTTGTTTAGTCTCCATAGGAATGTATTATGTTGAAGATTGTGATCTTGGATGGTAATTGAGGTGGGTGCGTGGTCCGACCATGCCATGGTGTGGATTACAGACTGAGATATTTTTTGTAAAATACGTTTATCAGCCAGGAACAAATCAATTCTGGAGTAAGAACCATGTCTGGGGGAAAAAAATGTGAAGTCACGTTCGGCGCCATGGTGGCAGCGCCAGACATCATACAGGTCATGGGTTTGTATGAACGCTTTTAGAGGCGATTCACGTCTCTTCGCTGAAGCTGTGGAGTCCAGGGACACATCTGGGACCAGGTTGAAGTCCCCGCACACAATTGTGTGGCCTTTTTGTATGGGTTTTAATGTACGGATAATCTTGCATAGGAATCTCAATTGGTGAGAATTCGGAGCGTATAGGTTGATGATGGTGTAGGTTGCTCTATTAATGGTACATATAAGGATGATGAAGCGTCCTTCGGGGTCTGGGACTATTTCTAAGAGTTGGAAGTCTATGGTATCTTTGACAGCTATCATGACCCCTCTGGTCTTGGTAGAATGAGTTGCGTGGAATATGTTTGGAAAGTGGCGATTTTGACACAGGGGAGTGTTGGGGGCTAGTAAGTGGGTTTCTTGGACGCAAATGATGTCACTTTGGAGATCTTTGACGGTTTTCCAAAGTGAGTGGCGTTTGGCTGGATGATTCAGCCCGTTGACGTTGAGTGAAAGGATGTTAAACGGCATCTTGTGGGTGTGGGTGTGGTGTAAGCTTCTAGTAACACTTACAGTTAGGCGATCTCGTGATGAGCTGGTTTTTATGTTTTCCCAGTCGCTGTGATGGGTAGGGTGCGGTATGGAAGTCCGAGATTCAGTTCAGCTGGGTCCCGTATACAAGAGCGGTGAGCGTTGTATCTGGCTGGCCAGGGGGCCAAGGTGAGGATGGACTAGTAGACTGCAAATAGAGCAATACGTTAGGTAGCAAGGCAGTTATAATCAAATAAAGATCATGTATACTTTGGGTAACAATGAAAATTTAGAGAGAGCTCTGTGTTGTGAGCTGGTGAGTTAGCTTGCTAGTGGAGAGGTGGCGGATATAGCGTTGCAAGAGAGAAAAAAAACTTTGTAAGAAAAAAGAACAAAAAATAGAAAAACAAACAGAGGGGGTGCTGGGCACCTGTGGACCTCTGTATTGGGGTACAAAGAGTCACTACCACGGGTAGCAGAAGACTGGAGTGGAGGATAGCCATAGCACAGGGGAACTGTTGTTGCTATTATCGGCTTTGTTGAATTTGTAGGTTTTCACTTGGTGTTTTGATCTAGTTGTCTGCGGGGAGAGGATGTAATTCTGTTATGCTGAGCAGGATTAGGTGGTTCTGGGTTTATGCCCCAGGTATGTAGTAGCTTCAGGCCTTTTTCTAGTTCCCCAATTGCGTGGGTTTGACCGTTGCGGACAATGAGAATGGTGGCTGGGTATCGCCATTTGTATTGCAGCTTGTGATTTTGTAGGCCTTTGGTGATTGGGTTCAAATGGCGCCTCATTTGGAGGGTGTATTTTGAGAGATCAGGGAATAGCTGAATTCCCGTGTAAGGTGCTGGTAGTGGCGATTTAGCCCTGAGTCCCATGAGCAGTTTTTCTTTGACGTGGTAAAAGTGAACCCTCATCAGGACATCTCTGGGGACTGAGGCAGCTAGATGGGATGGTTTAGCAATTCTATGAATTCTGTCTACGATGACGTCTCTCGGGGAGGCCTCAGGGAGAACTAAGTGTATCAGTTCTTTTGCGTAGCGTGGCAGATCTGCGGGTAGTATGGACTCGGGGACCCCCCTCAGTTTAACATTGTTCCTGCGAGATCTGTCTTCTAAGTCGGCCAGCTTGGCGCGCATCCATGTCTGTTCCTCTCTAACAGCTTCAAAAGCTTCAATGGTGTCATTCACTGTGGAGGTGCAGGCATGTATTCCTCTCTCAGCGTTTGTCACTCTATCATCCAGAGAGTGGATGTCAGTGGTGATCTTGTGGAAGAGGGATGATAGATCTGTCATGAGGGAGGTCTGCAGGGATATGAGCATATCCTTGAGCGTTGTGTCCATGACCGGCTGCCCTGAGGTGGGGAAGGAGGCCATAGAGGATTGTAAGGCCTGGTCTAGTGAGTACTGGGTGGGAGCCTGGGCCTCAATTTGCGAGTACCGCGACCGTTGTGGCATCGCATCTATCCTCATTTTTGCCTTTGCTGGGCTGCCTAGGTTGGGATCCCCGTCTGGGGTATGGGGAAGGTTATCCACGGTACCTGTATCCTGAGGATCATCTGTCTCATCATCCGGCAGGTCCGTGTAAGCTGTGGACGGCGCGGCCTGGCCGGCGCCATCTTGGATCTTCCATCCCGCCGGTTTGTAGGCAAATTCGGTGAGTTTTTGTGGTATGTGGTCTGTAAATCTCTTCCTGGAAGACATCCTTGTTGTCTCCTGACTGTGAGGAGTGTGGATGGGTAGGTTTGATTTGTTTTTTTGCAGCCGATGTCGTTGGATTCTATCCCCTGGCTCAGAGCTGTGGAATTAAGCGTCCATCTGCTATCCCGGCTGGCCACGCCCCCAATTTTTTTTTTATATCACAGAAACCTGACATTTTAGCAGGGGTGGGTAGACTTTTTATATCCACTGTATAAAGCCAATATAGCAATAAAAGGAGGTGCTAGCCCTTTAAGTGTTATGTTTGTTTATTTAAAAAAAAAAAAAAATCATACTTGCCTCCACTGCAGTTCGTTTTGCACAGTGTGGCCCTGATCATCGTCTTCTGGGGTACCGCGGCGGCGCTCGTAGCTCCTTCTCGCATCGATAAACCCCCTAGCAGAAGTGCTATCCCTGGGAGTTGCCTTACGGGCACGCTCCCGAGGCCAGAATTTGCGTCCATAGACACAGAATGCCGGACTCTGCCCCGCCCCCCGCATCATTGGATTTGATTGACGGCAGCGGGTGCCAATGGCTGAGCTGTTATCAATCTATCCAATCAAGAGCCGAGAACCCCATGCAGAGGGGTACAATGCGTCTCCGCCGAGGGAACGAACGGGCTCAGGTGGGAAAAACGGCGGGGCTAGGGGGCCGGTCACTGTCAGAAGTTTTTTCACCTTAATGCATAGGATGCATTAAGGTGAAAAAACACAAGGGTTTATAACCGAAAAGTTTTGGATTTTTTATAAGCTTGGGGCATTAGCTTAAATAAATTACTTTTGGTGACAATTATGCTTTAATGATCATCACTTAAAGCAATTTTAGGGCCTCATACATACTGGATGTTTGGCTATCGCTCCTTGACACCTTTCCTCCTGGCAGCAGCATTTTGGCAGAAAAAAACGCTTGATGCTTGTAATGCCTTTAGACTCGCCAAGTGCTTGGGTGTTATTTGGCTAGAATAATCATTTATTCTGGCCACTGAAATACATTAACACTGAAGCGCCTAGCGTCAACGCATGTTCAGATGCATCTACATACGTCAATCATTATTTCTGCAAAAATGCCGCTGCTCCTTCACGCGCTGGCATTGGGATTTTCTTTCTGCCTTTAACCGCTTAAGGACCGCCCGCCGCAGTTGTACTGCGGCAGGTTGGTTCCCCTGCGCGAACCGCCGCCGTATGTCGGCTCATGCAAGCGTGCGCCGCCGACACGCTCTCATGCACGCTGCGGGAGTGTGCCCGCGGGTCGGGCAAGCTCGGTCTCTGCCATTGTAGCAAAGTGTAATTTCTTCAGTGTTGTCACTTGAAAAGATAGAATAAAATATTTACAAAAATGTGAGGGGTGTACTCACATTTGTGAGATACTTTATATCATATGTATGCTGCCATGGATTAGCATGAGGAAAGGAAAATGACGGTAAGTATTTAATACAAATTTCCTTTTTCCAGCTAACCGTGGGGAGTGATTTTATTTAATAAATACTTCTTTTTCAGGAATAAATCATGACAACATACAAGCTCACCTATTTCACTTTCAGAGGAAAGGCAGAGCTCATTCGCTACCTGTTTGCCTATATGAATACAGAGTATGAAGACTGCAAAATTGATATGAAAGACTGGCCTGAACACAAGTCTTGTAAGTGGCAAGATATTCTATTGGTTTTCAACAGATTATTGTGCTGAGCTAAACCTCATCCTTCATCCTTTTCACATAGTGTGCATTTTAATTTGAGCAGTGTCACAATAGTTTAAATAGCTAGTGCCACTTTAGAAAAAAAAAAGACAAAGTAGTGCCCATAGGCACAAGCCTGCTATGCCTACTAAATGTGATCCTGTTTGAATCCAAACATTGGTATAGAAAAAGTAAAGAAGTGTTATATTCTATTACTTAACTGTGCTTTTTTTCTTCTCCAACAGCTTATCCATTTGGAAAACTCCCGGTTTTAGAAATTGATGGGATTGTTTATTATCAGAGCCTTGCTATAGGCAGATACTTGGCCAGAAAAGCAGGTAAAATGGTTTTCATATCATAAATAATTTAATGGGGCATATCTGTTAACATAAATATGTAAAAATATATTTATGTATTATATACCCCATTAAAAATGTATATAGTGGATGTCTTTTATATTGTGTGTGACTACCTGTATAAAAAAGTATAGAGGCCACCATTGTTGACCCATCATTCTAAAAGTACTAGTTCCACTTCCCGGACTGTCATTCTGGACCAAAGGCTTCAATACTTTCGGAGCTCAAGAAATGCACTTGGGTTAAAGCCTTTGACAGTCTAACTGTTTAGATACATATTCTTGATTAGTTTCAGAGAAAATGGACTCTTTCAAATATATCAGAAAGCATAGACTGGCTTCTGGTTTATGCAGATCTTTTTTTCTCCTTCCTGTTTATCGTCAGGTCTGACAGGGAAGACAGAGCTGGATGACCTTCATCTTGATGCCATATTAGACACCATTGATGATTTTGTGTCACAATTGCCCTGGTACATGGAAGACAAAGTAGGGTACTTTTATTGTACTATAGTATGTTTTATATGCAATATATTCCATCAATGCTTTCAGACCCAACTGTGTATGTGATTTTCCTGCAAAATAAATATGTAATGCCCCCTATATCAAATATTACTTTTGTTTCCCTACATATGCATTTTATATTATTAATTCAAGGAAATATAATCTGTGATTGGTAGGTACTAAACAGAGTTGCATAAATGCTGGTGTAGCGCACCCCACATAGGAGCCGCTGGTGAATAGGAATCCCCCACCCTGCACAGCCAGGCACACCGAATCTTCACAGGCTCCCAGAGTCAAGAAAGAGTCCAGTGCTTGTTTTTGTATTTTATTGAGGGGATAAAACTTAAATAGGGATATTATGGGATGCCCACTTGCCTTTAAAGAACTCTTCAAGGACAACTCTCCTATATACAGTCTATATACACACTCCTCAGCTTCCGCCAGCACACTTTCTTGCAGAATCCTAGCCTGCATACTGATAGTTTATCTGGCAAAAAGGCACCAGTGAGATCTTGTAGCAAAAGCCCTTTACATGTAGGGACCTTGGGATCCTTTGGTTGTGTAGCAAAAATACAGTGTCCAGCTTACATCCCTGTGGCTACTGATCCCAGCACCACCTCTTCAGGCACTGCCTGCTGACCCTTTCACTAACCCACCTGGCTACTTCTCCACAGTCCTCCCTGACTGCACACTCACCAACCACTCGGCTGACTTCTCCCTGGAGATCTCCAAGATGTGTTGACTCTCTCCCACTGTCTTCACGACTGCTCCCATGCATCCAGGACAGGACTCCTCTGTGTGTTGTAAGAGGATCCCTCCAGAATCTAAGCCCCAGGCCCGAGGTCCTTCTCAACGCTCCATCTCCAGCTTCCACCCATAAAATGAATAAATGGTCGCACTCTGAATTTCCAAAAAACTTGCTTGATGTACCTTTATTGTCACAAGTGTATCAGACAAACACAGGACAGGCAGTTGCCTGTCCTGTGTTTGTCTGACACACTTGTAACAATAAAGGTACATCAAGCAAGTTTTTTGGAAATGCAGAGTGCGACCATTTATTCATTTTATTCGCATTGTAAGGGGGTGAGCCGGGTCTGCACCTGTTATCCATTTGCACCTGAAGATTTGCCTGGAGCGCTGTGTGCTCTTCTTTGGTTTTTGCTGTGATATTCCAGCTTCCACCCAACTGCCCCCGGCATGACTCAGAATATTTAAGAGGTGCCCTCCCCCTGCCAGCCCATTTGATGGGGATTGGCTGGGGCCCTCCTCAATACTTCAGGCAGCTCCTCCTAACCTTCCTCCTATTCTTTTGGAAGCTCCAAGGTTCAAGCAAGTAAGGGGAGGTACCAGAGGTGCTGCCTGATGAGTTATCCACCCTCCTGGAGTCACTCACCCTGATTCAACCCAGCCTGGCTCTCAGCCAGGCTAAATTTTCCTACACTACAAAACTAACTATGTACAGCTAGCACTCCACCTAGAGGGTGCTACACTAGTAAACCCCTACATTATATAAAAAAAATAATACTGAAAATGCCTTGGTGCAGGGTGTTTATCTATTAGACAGCTATTGTAATTCTTTTTGTTCAAAATGAACATGTGCTTTGCCTATGCAGTGCAACAGACTTATTTTAATCCCCTCTTCCCAACAGTACATGCTCATCTTTCCTTTACCTCTCCACTTCACTTCACTGTTCATCTAGCAGGAGCAGAAAAAGCTGGCACTTGTAAGCTTTGAGAAGCTCAAGGTATAGCGAACAGAGGGTTATGGAATCCTCCCATGTGGCAGCGCTGATTCACATGCTTTGCTATATCCAAAACTACCTGGTATTTTCTTTGCTTCCTCCCGTTGAACAGACCAACAGGGGAGGAAAGCAAAGGTAGGCCTTAACAGGGAGTGTGGATAAAAGAAAACGTGTTGCTTTCCCTTGCACGGGCAAAACATGAGTTTGCTTTAAATTGTATCAGCTATTCTGCTTTGTAATTTGGTAATCTGTTCATCACATAATAGCAGACACCTCCCAGTTCCATCTTTCTGAACTTCTAGCTCTTACTGAAGTCGAATTTGCCAGTTTCATTTGAAAGGCTGATTCCTACCATCTCCTACAGCAGTGGTCTCCAAACTGTGGCCCTCTGACCGGATGTGGCCCTTTGCTTGCCCCTGTCCAGCCCTTGGGAGACTATTCCATCCACGACTGACACTAATAATGGGGCACCATTCCTCCCACTGACACTAGTGGTGGGGCCAGGGTTGGGACAAGAGGTGGGCAGAAGGGGAGACTGCCCTGGGCGTAGCGTGTATTGTAGGGATGGGGGCGCCCTAAGTTCCTTCTACTATAAGGCTGATAGAAGTAGTGATGCTGCTGTCCCTACCACTGTCAGCCCAGCACTTGAAGTTTCAGAGAAAGGAGGAGAGAGCCGGGAGGAGGTGCGGGCTGTGCTCTCTCTCCTCCTCCTCCTCATAAGCTCACACGTAATGAAGAGGGGTGGGTTCGCAATTTGGCATCTTTGCCCTGAGCACTGAATGTTCTTGTCCCAGCACTGGGTGGGGCACTATTCCTCCCACAGACATCAATGATGGGGTTCTATTTCTCCCAATTATATCAACAATGGGGCACCAGTCCTTCCACTGATGCCAACAATGGGGCACTATTCCTCCCACTAAAACCAATAATGGTGCATTGTTTACTTTCACTGATGCTGGGGCATTTTCTATTCCCACTGGCCATAATCCAGCTGACCTAAAATCTGAAGGACAGTAAACTGGCCTTTTGTTTAGAAAGATTGGAGACCCCTGTCCTACAGCTACTCATAGCCACCCATCACTTGACCAATAAGGTGGACGGGGGGGCAGTTGGCAACCTCCTTGGCTAAAGCAAGATGTACATACTTTTAGAACTGGCATATTTTGAAATTAGTACATGATTCATTGTACATATTTGTGACAAAAATTTGTAAATGTAATCAGTCTGATTTGTTTATTTAGATGAAGGACTATGTGGATAAAAATAGTCCTGCAATCCTGTCTGGTTTAGAGAAGGAATTGGGGGAAAAGAATTGGTTTGCGGGTGATTATGTAAGTATACTTTTGAACTATGGTCTCACAGGCCTCAGGCATGAGTATATAAATCATCAGTACACATCCATGCACCAAAAGAAAAATACCTGACCCATTTTTTCCCCAACTTGATGCTATACATATTTTTTCCATTAAAAATGAATCAGTATCCCCAAATTATTGACATGCATTACAACATGCACACATAGGCGTGTTCGACATTTACATAATTGCCACTGTTTGCACCTCAAAATTGCATTGATTGAGAAAGTGGCTCTACATTTCAGGGGAAGGATACTCAACATCTTTGATATTTTTATTGATTTGTTACAGCAATGTTGGTTGTTTTTTTTTTGTTTTGTGTTTTTTTTTTTTTTTTTTCTGAAAACACAGATTTATGTTACAATTTAAAATGTTATTTTGCTTCAAAAACCATCATGAGAAAATGTGTTTTAAGAATTGCTACTAAGAGCACAAACAAGCCCATATTTTTACATTTAATTTCCGTGACAGCGTGGCGATTGCTGTGTTGTTGAGCCTTGACTTATCAGGACAAATAACTAAATTGTATCAACATAATTCTGCAGAGGTCTCCAAAGCAAAGAATTATCACAAAGGGGGTTCATTCCTTCAGAATTAACATAACTTCCCGATTCCTGAATAAATTCTCCCATGTATTACTCCTAGGAAAAATGATACTTATTTTTTTTTCTTTAGTGCGATAAAAAGTTATATCCTTGAAACAGAAGAAGATATAATTATGCGCAGGCCTCCGGCCAAAGATATCATCTGTACAAAGAATGGTTTGTTTTAACCCATGACACCAAAGGAACAATAAGTAACAAATCTTTTAAAGATTTGTGTAGACTGCATTTACTGAAATGCCGGCAATACAGTAGAAGATAATGCTTATTAATAATGTCTTTTTAAAAAAAAAAAAATATATATATATATATATATATATATATATATATATATATATATATATATATATATATATATATATATATATATATATTCTTTTTTTTTTTTTGGTCATGACCAAGAAAAGATACATAAAAAAGCGGTTTTAATTTTTTTAGTAAGATTACTTGCCCTCCAGAAGGTTTACCCCCCTTCATGACCAGACCATTTATTGCGATACGACACTGCGTTACTTTAACTGACAATTGTGCTGCCGTGCAACGCTGTACCCAAATAAAATTTATATCTGTTTTTCCCCCATAAATAGAGCTTTCTTTTTGTTGTATTTGATCACCTCTGCGGTTTTAATTTTTTGCGCTATAAACAAAAAACAATATTTCTTACTTTCTGCTAATAAAACGTATCCAATAAAAAAAAAAATGGAAAAAAAATCGAATCAGTTTAGGCCAATATGTATTCTGCTACAGGTTTTTGGTAAAAAAAATCCCAATGAGGGCATGTGGCCTGGTATAGTTCAGGAGGCAGGGAGGTGCTCACCCTCTTCCCCCCCCCCCTTCATCCTGGCCTGCTTGCTCGGATAAGGGTCTCATATGGATTTTGGGGGGTTCCCCTTAAAATCCATACCAAACTAAAGGACATGGTATGAATTAATTTTGGAGGGGACCCCACACTTTTTTTTTTTTCTATTTTATGTCAGCTCTTTTGTTTACATTCTGCTGTCAGCGTGGTATCCCCTGCTGACAGCAGGGATAACTCCTTGTTGTTAGGATGCCAGTGGGTGCAGGCTCCTTAACAACTGATGACTCATACCTGCTACTGACAACAGAAATGAATTACTGGTTGTTAGGACGCTGGTGGGTGCCAGTCCCTTAGCAACCAATGACTCATCCCTGCTGGCTGACAGCAAGGATGAGTCCCAGTGGTAACCGGTATTAAAAAAATTAAAGATACATTAAATTAGTCAGGTGTCTTAAAGGAAACACTTATAAGAAAAAAGGAAGCATGGTGCTGCATAGCGCCTTAAGATGGTTACTCTTACCTTTTACCTTTCTCTGATCTGATGTCATGGCTTACTGTGCACTTCCCACAATGCAGTGCTCCATGTCAGAGCAGCCAATTGCTAGACTTGAATACTGTTATGTGGGTGGGGATGGTGGGAGGAGGAGCTGGCTTAACTGGGTACAAGTTTTACAAGAAAGTTGAAAATTGTATTAAAATTTTGCCAGATTTACCTGTGGTAAGGGAGTTAAAAATAAGAGCAGGGATTTTACGAAGCCTGCTTTGCAATGCCATGCTTAGTTTGATTTTTCCCTATAAGATCACTTTAACTAAAAGAATATTCAGATATATGTGGCATAGGGTGCTTACTCAGCTGAAATCGCCAACATAAAAGGTTTTAATCTTCCATAGTCTTTGAGACTGTAATTATTGTACAGAAAATTCCCAAAGCAGGTTGACCAGTACTGTTTACTGCTAAATTCCCTGTGAGTGGATCCTAAAACCTTACTTGTTGGAGCAATGTCCCTGCTTTTATGTTATTTGAATCAGGTACGGGTTTTAAAAGTCAGAAACTGGACTCACAGCTATCATTTTTTTGTGACATTCTGGTTGACACTGCAGTTGTTTCATTCTCAACATATTCAGTGACTTGTGTATGGGTTTAGGTCAGGGCATTCCTTGCAACGATTAATTTAAATTCTAGGTTAAGTAAGCATGTCTGTTTTTACACCAGTATTTTCCAGGTTCTGATTATTTGTGTATCACCTTTATGACAACTAAGCTAATAAAGGGTCTGGAGGATATTAGTTATGAGGAAAGATTGCGAGCACTGAACTTATTCTCTCTGGAGAAGAGACACTGGAGAGGGGATATGATTTCAATATACAAATACTGTACTGGTGACTCCACAATAGGGATAACTTTTTCGCGGAAGGGAGTTAAAAAAGACATGTGGCCACTCATTAAAATTAGAAGCAAAGAGGTTTAACCATAAACTACGTAGAGGGTTCTTTACTGTAAGAGCAGCAAGGATGGGGAATTCCCTTCCACAGGCGGTGGTCTCAGCGGGGGGGTCATCGATAGTTTCAAAAAACTATTAGATAAGCACCTGAACGACCGCAACATACAGGGATATACAATGTAATACTGACATCTAATCATTTGCCTTCTAACATCTGCTTATTCATTATCCATGTAAAATTTTCATGGACAAAATGAAAGCATTCTATAGTTATAGGTTGAGGTCCATGCTTGCAGAACCATTTTCTCTCTAGGAATCCATGACAAACTATTCTCAATGTAATGAGTTACCTCATTATCAATACTGCTCGGGCAATAGCGTGGGCGTGCAATGCTGTACACAAATAAAATGGATGTCCCTTTTTCCCACAAATAAAGCTTTCTTTTGGTGGTATTTGATCACCTCTGCAGTTTTTATTTTTTGCGCTGTAAACAAAAAAAGACAGACAATTATGAAGAAAAAACTATTTTGTACTTTCTGCTATAAAATGCATACAATAAAAAAATGTAGAAAATCAAATTTCTGCATCAGACCAACGTGTATTCTGCTACATATTTTTGGTAAAAAAAAAAAAAAAAACCTCCCAATAAGCGTATGATTGGTTTGCGCAAAAGTTATATCGTCTACATACTGTGAGATATTTTTGTGGAATTTTTTTATTTTTTATTTTTTTTACTAGCAATTACGGTGATCAGTGACTTATAGAGGGACTGCAATACTGTGGTGGACAAATCGAACACTAAGTGACACTTTAGGGGACCAGTGACACTAATACAGTGATCAGTGCTAAAATATATTCACTGTCTCTGTACTAATGACATTGGCTGGGAAGGGGGTTAACATCAGGGGCGATCAACGGTGTTAAATGTGTCCCTAGGGAGTGCTTTCTAACTGTGTGGGGGTGCTTTAACTGGGGAAAGACAGAGATCTGTGTTCCTGCTTAGCAAAAACACAAGATCTCTATCTTCCCCTGTCACAGAATGGCGCCTTGTTTACATAGGCAGACCGCTGTTCTGCCTCTCTCGGGAATGATCGGCGGGTCCCAGCGGACATCGGGTCCACTGGACCTGCTGATTGGCTCAAGCTGTGTCCAATAACAGCAGGAGCTGGTCGCCGGCGGCGCGCATGCGCACCACAGACCCGAAGAGCTAATTCACGTACAGGTACGTGATTTCGTACAGGAGAGCCACCGCCCCACAGTACATATACGTGGGGTGGTCGGCAAGTGTTTATGCTTGCCTAAAAAAACTGTTAAAAATACCCCTATGATTAAGCCCCGGTAGGGGGGTGAAACAAGTCAGGGGGCATGGCCCGAGGAGCATCCATACTAGGATCAGCTAAGGCGAGTGGTGGATTCAAGCTAAAATGTTTAAAATAGTATTTTTATATTCCTCGTAAATAATTAAAAATAATATAGATCTGTTTTCTCGACAGGTAACATGGGCTGACTTTTTCTGGGATATCTGCAGTGATAGTGTTGACTTTTATGTACCTGGCTTTGCAAAAGATTACCCAAAGCTGATGGCTCTTAAAGGAAAAGTAAAAGAAATCCCAGCAATTGCAGAATGGATAAAGAGACGCCCGAAGACACCCACAGAAATATGCTTGTTACAAAAATAACGTAAAATTCACAGAAATTGTATATTTAAAAGCTGAAAGTGATTGATCAAGCTTTTTATTTCATGTAGATCAACATCCAACAGATGATTAAAAATACATTACACATTCTTAAAGGAAATACATAGTGGTACTGTACATTATTTTTTATTCCTCAATAGTATGTGCTAGCCTCTGTCCAAAGCACATAGTGCCCCCCCCCCCCCTCCAGCACACAGCAGGTGATTGACAACATCAGCTGTGCATGGTTTTCCCATTGAGACTGTGTAGAGGGAGTCCTTTACCTTCACTAACACTCAGCTCTGTGCTCCTTGCTGTGCATTGTTTTATATCAGATCACTGCCCCCCTATCTTCTGTAGAAGAGAAATGCTGTGTGCTTTAGGAGGCTGCATATAAACAGGTACAACCTATGTAAGAGGACTTGATTACTCTTTGTGTATCACCGGAGGCAGGGCCGGTGCTAGACTATTTTGCACCCTAGGCAAGACCAGCAACTTGCGCCCCCCCCCCCCCAAAAAAAAAAAAAAAACACACTGAATGGCTTTGTGCAGTGTCATTAAATAATAGCACAACACACTCTTTGATCACAGATCCCAGTGTGTATTGTGTGACAATATGACAGTGCACTTTCTAATTATTTCACTGTGAACACCAGGGCCTGATTGCAAGTGCGACCTTTGCGACCCTGGCCGTTTGGCCTGAATTAAGAGCATCATGGGCCTGGTGCTGAGGACTTTGGTCTTTGGTGGGCTCTGGATCATGAAGCCCCTTGCCCTGTATTTTCTCTACAGCCCCGCCTTAACCATCACTTGTGCCTAGGCATTCTTTCCATCACCACCCATTGCACCTGGGACCCCTTTCCTCATCATCTACTGTGCCTGCAGCCTCCCTTGCCTTACCACCCACTGCACCCACAGCCCTCTTCCCTCACCACCTACCATGCCTGTAGCCCTCCTTTATTGCAGAAATACTACAGGGGATGATCAGAGACTGCAGACATAGTACAGGAGATGATCAGAGACTGCAGACATAATACAGGAAATGATCAGAGACTGCAGAGATGGTACAGGAGATGATCAGAGACTGCAGACATAGTACAGGAGATGATCAGAGACTGCAGACATAATACAGGAAATGATCAGAGACTGCAGAGATGGTACAGGAGATGATCAGAGACTGCAGACATAGTACAGGAGATGATCAGAGACTGCAGACATAATACAGGAAATGATCAGAGACTGCAGAGATGGTACAGGAGATGATCAGAGACTGCAGAAATGGTACAGGAGATGATCAGAGACTGCAGACATGGTACAGGAGATGATCAGAGACTGCAGACATAGTACAGGAGATGATCAGAGACTGCAGACATAGCACAGGAGATGATCAGAGACTGCAGACATAGTACAGGAGATGATCAGAGACTGCAGAGATGGTACAGGAGATGATCAGAGACTGCAGACATAGCACAGGAGATGATCAGAGACTGCAGACATACTACAGGAGATGATCAGAGACTGCAGAGATGGTACAGGAGATGATCAGAGACTGCAGACATAATACAGGAAATGATCAGAGACTGCAGACATAATACAGGAAATGATCAGAGACTGCAGACATACTACAGGAGATGATCAGAGACTGCAGACATACTACAGGAGATGATCAGAGACTGCAGAGATGGTACAGGAGATGATCAGAGACTGCAGACATAGTACAGGAGATGATCAGAGACTGCAGACATAGTACAGGAGATGATCAGAGACTGCAGACATAATACAGGAAATGATCAGAGACTGCAGACATAATACAGGAAATGATCAGAGACTGCAGACATACTACAGGAGATGATCAGAGACTGCAGAGATGGTACAGGAGATGATCAGAGACTGCAGACATAGTACAGGAGATGATCAGAGACTGCGGACATAGTACAGGAGATGATCAGAGACTGCAGACATAGTACAGGAGATGATCAGAGACTGCGGACATAGTACAGGAGATGATCAGAGACTGCAGACATAGTACAGGAGATGATCAGAGACTGCAGACATAGTACAGGAAATGATCAGAGACTGCAGACATAGTACAGGAGATGATCAGAGACTGCAGACATAGTACAGGAGATGGTCAGAGACTACAGACATAGCACAGGAGATGATCAGAGACTGCAGACATGGTACAGGAGATGATCAGAGACTGCAGACATGGTACAGGAGATGATCAGAGACTGCAGACATAGTACAGGAAATGATCAGAGACTGCAGACATGGTACAGGAGATGATCAGAGACTGCAGACATAGTACAGGAAATGATCAGAGACTGCAGACATGGTACAGGAGATGATCAGAGACTGCAGACATAGTACAGGAGATGATCAGAGACTGCAGACATAATACAGGAAATGATGAGAGACTGCAGACATGGTACAGGAGATGATCAGAGACTGCAGACATAGTACAGGAGATGATCAGAGACTGCAGACATAATACAGGAAATGATCAGAGACTGCAGAGATGGTACAGGAGATGATCAGAGACTGCAGACATAGTACAGGAGATGATCAGAGACTGCAGACATAATACAGGAAATGATCAGAGACTGCAGAGATGGTACAGGAGATGATCAGAGACTGCAGACATAGTACAGGAGATGATCAGAGACTGCAGACATAATACAGGAGATGATCAGAGACTGCAGACATACTACAGGAGATGATCAGAGACTGCAGAAATGGTACAGGAGATGATCAGAGACTGCAGACATAGTACAGGAGATGATCAGAGACTGCGGACATAGTACAGGAGATGATCAGAGACTGCAGACATGGTACAGGAGATGATCAGAGACTGCAGACATAGTACAGGAGATGATCAGAGACTGCAGACATAGCACAGGAGATGATCAGAGACTGCAGACATAGTACAGGAGATGATCAGAGACTGCAGAGATGGTACAGGAGATGATCAGAGACTGCAGACATAGCACAGGAGATGATCAGAGACTGCAGACATACTACAGGAGATGATCAGAGACTGCAGAGATGGTACAGGAGATGATCAGAGACTGCAGACATAATACAGGAAATGATCAGAGACTGCAGACATAATACAGGAAATGATCAGAGACTGCAGACATACTACAGGAGATGATCAGAGACTGCAGACATACTACAGGAGATGATCAGAGACTGCAGAGATGGTACAGGAGATGATCAGAGACTGCAGACATAGTACAGGAGATGATCAGAGACTGCAGACATAGTACAGGAGATGATCAGAGACTGCAGACATAATACAGGAAATGATCAGAAACTGCAGACATAATACAGGAAATGATCAGAGACTGCAGACATACTACAGGAGATGATCAGAGACTGCAGAGATGGTACAGGAGATGATCAGAGACTGCAGACATAGTACAGGAGATGATCAGAGACTGCGGACATAGTACAGGAGATGATCAGAGACTGCGGACATAGTACAGGAGATGATCAGAGACTGCAGACATAGTACAGGAGATGATCAGAGACTGCAGACATAGTACAGGAAATGATCAGAGACTGCAGACATAGTACAGGAAATGATCAGAGACTGCAGACATAGTACAGGAGATGATCAGAGACTGCAGACATAGTACAGGAGATGGTCAGAGACTACAGACATAGCACAGGAGATGATCAGAGACTGCAGACATGGTACAGGAGATGATCAGAGACTGCAGACATGGTACAGGAGATGATCAGAGACTGCAGACATGGTACAGGAAATGATCAGAGACTGCAGACATGGTACAGGAGATGATCAGAGACTGCAGACATAGTACAGGAAATGATCAGAGACTGCAGACATGGTACAGGAGATGATCAGAGACTGCAGACATAGTACAGGAGATGATCAGAGACTGCAGACATAATACAGGAAATGATCAGAGACTGCAGACATGGTACAGGAGATGATCAGAGACTGCAGACATAGTACAGGAGATGATCAGAGACTGCAGACATAGTACAGGAGATGATCAGAGACTGCAGACATAGTGCAGGAGATGATCAGAGACTGCAGAGATGGTGCAGGAAATGATCAGAGACTGCAAACATAGTACAAGTGTTTCCTAGGCTAGCAGTGACCAGTGTGGAAATACATTGATCACTGCACTGTGTAAACAGGAGTTTACAAGATATAAGTGCCAAAAAAACAAAAGTCATTTCTCAAGCACAGGAGGACAGTAAATGGTTAACAGGTCTGAGAAGCTTCTCCCAGCCTGACCAGATAATGCCTTCAAAGATAACAAATAAAAGTTCAAACAAAACCTAGATGGCCTATATAGCTATAGAAAGAGCTGAAGTTGCAGCGTCTTGCAGAAGTCTAATCATCATTCTCCTGTCCTGTGTTCAGTGTAAATAAAAACACAGATAAGAAGCAGTGTGAGAAGAGGGAGGGGAGATCAGTGTGATCACTGCATATTCTACACACAGGACGGGAGAAGGAGAACACACTGATCCATTTCTGCAGCCAGCAATGCATTGTGACATGTTTGATCTCCATACCTTCTTCATCATACTCAGGTATGTCGGATCCTCTCCATCCTGCCCTGCTCTGGCCACTAGCATCTTCTAGTCAAATGTGGCGGGCTGGGCAATCTGATTGGCTAAGGAGGTAGTGGGAGGCGGAGCAACTTAGCAGTCACGCCCTCCCACTCAGAAGAGCAGCGCTATTGGCTGCCTGCCCTGTTACACAGACGTCCCTCTCCCTGCAGCATGTGTGAAAGCCGATAGGAGGGAGAGGGGAGAAGCTGCACACCGCGCTGCAAGGCTACCACCCGCCCGCCTGCCGCACCGAACTCCTTGCTGTCTGGGTCCCCTATCAGCGGCTCTGCCGGGAGCTTGGGGGGGCGACAAGAAGGGGAAGGCAAGGGTCAGATGCGCCCCTAGGCGGCAGTGCGCCCTAGGCGGCTGCCTAATTCGCCTAGTGGGTGCACCGGCCCTGACCGGAGGCTATGAAAGCACACAACTCAGCTCGGATACTGGCTGGGCCATTTGGCCATCTACAACGCCAATTCCAATTAAGTTGGGACTCTGTGTAAAATCTACATAAAAACAGAAAGCAATGATTTGCAGATCTCATAAACCCATATTTTATTCACAATAGAAAATAGAAAACATATCAAATGTTTAAACTGAGAAAATATAACATTTTAGGGGAAAAGAAAAAAAGATTTAAAATTGATGTTAGCAAAGTTGGGACAGGGCAACAAAAAGCTGGCAAAGTGATACTAACCAGGAAGAACTGGAAAAACATTTTGCAACTAATTAGGTTAATTGGCAACAGGTCAGTAACATTACTGAGCATAAAAAGGGCATCCTGGAGATTCAGAGTTTCTCAGCAGTAAACATGGGGAGAGGTTCACCAATATGTGAAAAGCTGAGTCTAAAAATGGTCAAATTCAGAATAATGTTACTCAATGTCAAATTGCAAAGACTTTAATTATATCATCATCTACCATACATAATATCATCAAAAGATTCTGAGAATCTGGAGAAACCTCTAGGGACAAGGAAGAAACGCAATATTGGATGCCTGTGATCTTTGGGCCCTCAGATGGCACTGCATTAAAACAGGCAAGATTCTGTGATGGACATTAGTGCATGGTCTGTGAACACAGTTCACTGTTCTATCGAAAAATGCAAGGTAAACTCTACCACGCAAAGAGCAAGTCATATCTGAACATGATCCAGAAATGCTGCCATCTTCACTGGGCCAAAGCTCATTTATGTGATGTGTTCCTGCCATCAAATTCAAAATTACCTTATTTTCTCAGATTAAACATTTACTATGTTTTCTATTGTAAATAAAATATGGGTTTATGAGATTTGCAAATTATCCACTTCCAAGTGGAATCTAAGCCATTTAAACTAAGAAGGATTGAAGCCAAACTGGCTATTTACAGTTTGATGTAACTAGTTTTTTACCAAAACATACCATTGTCCTGTATTTTATCACTCTGCCACAAGATGGTGATATCGAGAATGTATTTCTCTTTGTGAACGCTCTCTAACTTATAGGCATATGTTGGGTCTATTGAGCACACTCTTGAGTGAGGGGTATGCCTCACAGTTTTTTACCAAAATATACTATCGGCTTATATTCTATCACTCTACCACACAATGGTGATATTGAGCATTTATTTCCATTTGTGAATGTCCTCTAACTCTAGTGGTTCTCAATCTAGGTCCTCAAGTACCCCCAACAGTCCATGTTTTGGGAATTTCTCTTTGATAAAATAGCTGTCCAAATGACCAAGCCATTGACACTGATTTAAAGCACCCGTGCAAGATCAAGAAAACCCTGAAAACATGGCCTGTTAGGGGTATTTGAGGACCGAGTTTAAGAACCACTGCTATAACTTATAGACATATGTTGGGTCTTTTAGAGCACACTCTTGAGTGAGGGATATGCTTGGTTAAGTGCTTCCTAGTACATTTGTTGGCCCTCAATAGCATTGGTCTATATTTGTTTGCTGTATTAATTTGCTGTATTATCCAATGAATATGATCCGTCTTGGTTGGATTTGTCTAAATAATCTGTGCTGTTAGGGCGTGTGGCTGTCCCCCTGACGACATCTGTGATGAAACCAGTAGGGCTGAGCCCAACACCTGCTACTGAACATGCGCAAGGGAATGGTGGCCATAGTTGTTGCTGGAATCCCATACCACAGTGTTCAGAGACATACTGTGGCACTTCTTGGCATTTGTAATTTTTTTACGCCTTAATAAATTTCCTTTTATGAGCAGTTTTACACTATGTGGAGCATTATTTCTATTATATGCACACCGGTCCTACTGAGTGTATTCCCAGTAGATTAGTGGTTCCTTTGTATGCTGTGAATGCATGTGATGATAGCTAACCCGCTAAATTCCTGGCATTTCCTGTGAAGGAGGGAAGATTGGAAGTGTGTCTTTTTCCTTGGGGGAATTCCAAATTACCAGTCATAAAATCTGGTAAGCATGTGTGTGACCATAGACCCCTGGGAGACCTTTAAAGTGTTACTAAACCCAGGACTCTGCATTCGCTATATCTGATCTCCCACATTACACAGAACATGGAAATGCATTTATGTTAGTAAATATAAACTGTTAATACCTTTTCTCATCAGCAGTATATAGCAGTCTTGTGACTTCTTCTATCAGTGTCCGGCCAAACACTGTTTAAAGTGTGTAGGAGTTTTCATTCTCTGACCATCCTATGAGGCTTCATAACCCCTGACACTCTGTCTGGACAGTGCTGATTGGCCCTGTGCTGATCACATGCATCCTCCCAAAAAAAAAAAAAAAAAACTCTCTAACAATACACACCACACTGAGCATGTGCAGAGTGCCTCCACGGCTCTGTGCTATCAGGAGATGGATTAGGGACAGTAAAAGAAGGCGAGGATCAGAGAAGACGGGGTCAAACAGCCTTTTTACATAATGTGGAGGGTTAACTCCTTAAGTTCCACAGTGAGTATAACAAGCATGCCTTACTGCATATACAGACTGATTTCACTGTTGTAGGTTTAGTAACACTTTATATATTTGAAGGTGATGGCTTGAGAAGTCCTTCCTATCTTTTTATCACTGCCTGTGGGACTTTGTTCTCCTTTTTTTACCCTGTTTTGGGATTATAGACCTTCATATGAACTCTCATTTTATTTATCAAATCAAATTTTCTGTTTTCAATATAGTGCATTTGTTAATTATCACATTTTTTGGGAGTTTTTTGCGCTTGCATTGCAACAGCATTGGATTTATGCTTAGTGATTGTCTTACACATTTGTCACAGTATTTAATGTGTAGTTTGTGTTTGATTTTATATTACTTTAGAGCTGTCTGGATGAGATCAGTGGCGTTTTTTTTTTTTTGGTGGGGTGGCAAACAATACACCCCCCCCCCCGGTTGGGTCACCTGCACACCCCCCCCCCCCCCGTGGGTGGATGGGTTTCAGGTCAGTTGCACCCACCCCCTCTCACCCCCGGCGCGGGCATTGCTTTTCTCTGGGCTCCGGCTTTCCCTGTATCACGGCGGGCGTGTGTCTCACCCTCCTCCTTGGCCAGTAAGATTGCTTCTTTTTTTCGGCCAATCAGAAAACAGGTCTTAAGACCCACTTCCTGATTGTCCAGTTGTCCGGGAGGAGAATCAGTGTTACATTAGGGAATATTCATTCGCTATTGTCACACAACTGGGTGGGCTCTGCGCCCCAAGCCCACCCTTTTTTTTTATTAGAGACTCTGGCTTTAATCACGTGCTTCAAAAAAAAAAAAAAACCCCATTGGAATCCATGTGCCTGCATTATGGGCCACCATTGGATGAGATCCTGATCATATTATAGGTGTGCTCAATCAATCAATGTGACTTTCTTATGCCATTGGGATCCCACAGGATCTTTTGAGTCATTAGGACAAGGTTTTCCACTGCACTGTATGCATGCTTGTTTGCAATTATTAATATTCTAGTCTCCTAGGACATTTTCTGCTGCAGGTTACCTTCTTCTGAGCTCTCAGCCTAGTAGGTCTGGCAGTGTGGCGCTGATCCCATTTCTCCCCTTTTTTCTTTCATTGTGGTTGCAAAGGGGGTGGGGACTGCACCCTTGTGACATTTGCCAAAGGGGTGACACCAGTGGTGGCCGCAAACTGACTGTTCGGTGACAGGGGAGTAAAACAGAAGTAGGAGGCAGTGGTGGCTGCAGCTTCCAATCCCAGAAGCAGCTCAATTGGCAGAGCAGGTCAGAGTCCTGGGCTGTGATCGTGCCTCGGCAGCCCCGCTATCAACAGCTGGTAAAAGGGAGCCAGCAGGCTGCAGGAAGGTCCGATGTAGTTTTTTTTGGCTGTCTGCCGATTTTCGGATCGTTAGTATGGTGCTTTCGATGGCCGATTTCGCTTTTTCTTCAAACTAAAGCTGGATGTCCAGATTATAAAATTTTTGTCAGCTGTGAACTCAACGTCCGATTTTCGTTTCATTAGTATGGTTTTCGTACGAAAAAATCGTAAGAGCAAGACTATGCATGCTCAGAAATGAAAGAATACATACAAAACTATTCCACACATTACATCACTTCTGACGTTGTATTCTGTTGTACAAAAATGTTTGTACTGTTAATAACCTCTTCACTTTCAACATGAGACTAGCATGCCACAAAAAAAACGGACGTTCTGTCACCTGAAAATCTAAGCGTGTGTACGAGGCTTAAGATGACAGTAAAATTGGTATTAAGAAAATAATGGCCTGAAGTTACTTGTGGTTAGGAAGCTAGGCCTAGGCTTGAATTCAATTGTAGAAAGGTAATAATAAACTCTTGGCTATGCGGGATAACGGGTACTCTAGCACAGTCCTTAACCACTTGCCGCCCGCCCTATTACAAAATGACGGCGGCAAAGTGGTTTGATATTCCTGACCGGACGTCATATGACGTGATCAGGAATATCGAACCGCTGCTCGGCCCCGGGGGCGCACATCGCGGCGATCGTTGTTGCTGTGTGTCAGTCTGACACCCCACAACACCGATCTAGGTATAGAGTCTCTGACAGAGACTCTTTACCACGTGATCAGCCGTGTCCAATCATGGCTGATCACGATGTAAATAGGAAGAGCCGGTAATCGGCTTTTCCTCACTCGCATCTGACAGACGCGAGTAGAGGAGAGCCATTCGGCTGCTCTCCTGACGGGGGGGGGGGTCTGTGCTGATTGTTTATCAGCACAGCCCCCCCTCGGATCCCGCCCAGGACCACCAGGGAAGCCGCCCAGGACCACCGGGGAAGCCATCCACACTGGACCACCAGGTATGCCCCTAGACCCCCAGGGAAATACCACTATGTGCCCAGGCAGCTGCCAATCTGTGCCCACTCCAATGCCTACCACTGCCAGTGCCACCAGGGATGCCTATCAGTGCCTCATATCAGTGCCCAGCAGTGCCGCCTATCAGTGCCACCCTATCAGTGCCCATCAGTGTTGCCTATCAGTGCCACCCATGAGTGCCCATCAGTGCCCCCTATCAATGCCCATCAGTGCTCCATATCAGTGCCACCCATTAGGGCCGCCTACCAGTGCCCATCGTCAGTGCCCGCTCATTGGTGCCACCTCATCGGTGCAGCCATACCAGTGCCTGTCAGTGTCGCCTTATCAGTGCCCATCAGTGAAAGAGAAAACGTACTTATTTACAAACATTTTTAACAAACAAAAGCAAAACTTATATTTTTTTCAAAATTTTCGGTCTTTTTTTATTTGTTTCGCAAAAAATAAAAACCGCAGAAGTGATCAAATACCACCAAAAGAAAGCTCTATTTGTGGGAACAAAATGATAAAAATTTAGTTTGGGTACAGTGTAGCATAACTGCGCAATTGTCATTCAAACTGCGACAGCGCTGAAAGCTGAAAATTGGTCTGGGCAGGAAGGTGTCTAAGTGCCCTGTATTGAAGTGGTTAAAGGAGAAGTCCAGCCAAAGCGTTTGGCTGTACTTCTCCTATGGATCACAGGAGTTTGTACTCCTGTGACCCGTTTTCAGCAGAGAGCGGGCTGATGTCCTCTCTCTGCTGATGTCACCAACGTCAGTCCAGGCATCATGTCATCACGACCACAGAGTCTGGATCCACCAGGTGCCTGGACTGACACCCGGCTCAGCCTCTCAGCAAGCCCCTGAGAGCCTGAGACAGCCGCTCCGTCCCCTCCACAGCTCAGCGCTCCAATGAGCAAGGAGGGGGAGGGCAGAGAGCTGTGACTGACAGTCTACAGCTCTCTGCTCATGGAGCTCTGAAAACCGAGCAATCGGCGATGTTCGATCGCTCGGTTCTCAGTGTGGAGGCGCTGGGGACAGATGCTGCATCCACCTAGGTAAGTATGATTGTGGGGAATAAAATCCTTTTAAATTAAGTCTTCTGCTGGCCATTGGAGCTCTTAACCACTTGCCGACCGCCTACCGCATATATACTGCGGCAGAATGGCACGGGCAGGCAGAATCACGTACCCGTACGTGATCTGCCTCCCGCGGGCGGGGGGTCCGATCGGACCCCCCCCGGTGCCATCGGCGGTCGGCATTTGACTGGGAGCGTCGGGAGGCGAGGGGGAGACCATCCGATCGTGGCCCCCCCCTCGCGATCGCTCCCAGCCAATGGGAATCCTCCTCTGCCTGTGTGTCGTTTCACACAGGCAGAGGATGTGATGTCATCTCTCCTCGGTCTGGCGGTTTCCGTTCCAGCGCCGAGGAGAGAAGACAAATGAGTGCACAACACACACACACACACACAGTAGAACATGCCAGGCATACTTTACACCCCCGATCCCCCCCCGATCGCCCCCCGATCCCCCCCCAATCACCCCCCCCCCCCCTGTCACAAACTGACATTAGCAGTATTTTTTTTTTTTTTTTCTGATTACTGCATAGTGTCAGTTTGTGACAGTTACAGTGTTAGGTCAGTGAGTATTACCCCCCTTTAGGTCTAGGATACCCCCCTAACCCCCCCTAATAAAGTTTTAACCCCTTGATCACCCCCTGTCACCAGTGTCGCTAAGCGATCATTTTTCTGATCGCTGTATTAGTGTCGCTGGTGACGCTAGTTAGGAACGTAAATATTTAGGTTCGCCGTCAGTGTTTTATAGCGACAGGGACCCCCATATACTACCTAATAAATGTTTTAACCCCTTGATTGCCCCCTAGTTAACCCTTTCACCACTGATCACCGTATAACTGTTACGGGTGACGCTGGTTAGTTCGTTTATTTTTTATAGTGTCAGGGCACCCGCCGTTTATTACCGAATAAAGGTTTAGCCCCCTGATCGCCCGGCGGTGATATGCGTCGCCCCAGGCAGCGTCAGATTAGCGCCAGTACCGCTAACCCCCACGCACGCAGCATACGCCTCCCTTAGTGGTATAGTATCTGATCGGATCAATATCTGATCCGATCAAATCTATACTAGAGTCCCCAGCAGTTTAGGGTTCCCGAAAACGCAGTGTTAGCGGGATCAGCCCAGATACCCGCTAGCACCTGCGTTTTGCCCCTCCGCTTGGCCCAGCCCACCCAAGTGCAGTATCGATCGATCACTGTCACTTACAAAACACTAAACGCATAACTGCAGCGTTCGCAGAGTCAGGCCTGATCCCTGTGATCGCTAACAGTTTTTTTGGTAGCGTTTTGGTGAACTGGCAAGCACCAGCCCCAGGCAGCGTCAGATTAGCGCCAGTACCGCTAACACCCACGCACGCAGCATACGCCTCCCTTAGTGGTATAGTATCTGAACGGATCAATATCTGATCCGATTAGATCTATACTAGCGTCCCCAGCAGTTTAGGGTTCCCAAAAACGCAGTGTTAGCGGGATCAGCCCAGATACCTGCTAGCACCTGCGTTTTGCCCCTCCGCCCGGCCCAGCCCACCCCACCCAAGTGCAGTATCGATCGATCACTGACACTTACAGAACACTAAACGCATAACTGCAGCGTTCGCAGAGTCAGGCCTGATCCCTGCGATCGCTAACAGTTTTTTTTGTAGCGTTTTGGTGAACTGGCAAGCGCCAGCGGCCTAGTACACCCCGGTCATAGTCAAACCAGCACTGCAGTAACACTTGGTGACGTGGCGAGTCACATAAGTGCAGTTCAAGCTGGTGAGGTGGCAAGCACAAGTAGTGTCCCGCTGCCACCAAAAAGACAACCACAGGCCCGTCGTGCCCATAGTGCCCTTCCTGCTGCATTCGCCAATCCTAATTGGGAACCCACCGCTTCTGCAGCGCCCATACTTCCCCCATTCACATCCCCAACCAAATGCAGTCGGCTGCATGAGAGGCATTTTCTTTATGTCCTCCCGAGTATCCCTACCCAATGAACCCCCCAAAAAAGATGTTGTGTCTGCAGCAAGCGCGGATATAGGCGTGACACCCGCTATTATTGTCCCTCCTGTCCTGACAATCCTGGTCTTTGCATTGGTGAATGTTTTGAACGCTACCATGCACTAGTTGAGTATTAGCGTAGGGTACAGCAGTGCACAGACTAGGCACACTTTCACAGGGTCTCCCGAGATGCCATCGCATTTTGAGAGACCCGAACCTGGAACCGGTTACAGTTATAAAAGTTAGTTACAAAAAAAAGTGTAAAAAAAAAAAACACAAACAAAAATATAAAATAAAAAAAAAATAGTTGTCGTTTTATTGTTCTCTCTCTCTCTATTCTCTCTATTGTTCTGCTCTTTTTTACTGTATTCTATTCTGCAATGTTTTATTGTTGTTATGTTTTATCATGTTTGCTTTTCAGGTATGCAATTTTTTATACCTTACCGTTTACTGTGCTTTATTGTTAACCATTTTTTTGTCTTCAGGTATGCCATTCACGACTTTGAGTGGTTATACCAGAATGATGCCTGCAGGTTTAGGTATCATCTTGGTATCATTCTTTTCAGCCAGCGGTCGGCTTTCATGTGAAAGCAATCCTAGTGGCTAATTAGCCTCTAGACTGCTTTTACAAGCAGTGGGAGGGAATGCCCCCCCCCCCCAACGTCTTCCGTGTTTTTCTCTGGCTCTCCTGTCTCAACAGGGAACCTGAAAATGCAGCCGGTGATTCAGCCAGCTGACCATAGAGCTGATCAGAGACCAGAGTGGCTCCAAACATCTCTATGACCTAAGAAACCGGAAGCTACGAGCATTTTATGACTTAGATTTCGCCGGATGTAAACAGCGCCATTGGGAAATTGGGAAAGCATTTTATCACACCGATCTTGGTGTGGTCAGATGCTTTGAGGGCAGAGGAGAAATCTAGGGTCTAATAGACCCCAATTTTTGCAAAAAAGAGTACCTGTCACTACCTATTGCTATCATAGGGGATATTTACATTCCCTGAGATAACAATAAAAATGATTTAAAAAAAAAAAAATGAAAGGAACAGTTTAAAAATAAGATAAAAAAATAATAATAATAAAGAAAAAAAAAAAAAAAAAAAGCACCCCTGTCCCCCCTGCTCTCGCGCTAAGGTGAACGCAAGCGTTGGTCTGGCGTCAAATGTAAACAGCAATTGCACCATGCATGTGAGGTATCGCCGCGAAGGTCAGATCGAGGGCAGTAATTTTTCCAGTAGACCTCCTCTGTAAATCTAAAGTGGTAACCTGTAAAGGCTTTTAAAGGCTTTTAAAAATGTATTTAGTTTGTCGCCACTGCACGTTTGTGCGCAATTTTAAAGCATGTCATGTTTGGTATCCATGTACTCGGCCTAAGATCATCTTTTTTATTTCATCAAACATTTGGGCAATATAGTGTGTTTTAGTGCATTAAAATGTAAAAAAGTGTGTTTTTTCCCCAAAAAATGCGTTTGAAAAATTGCTGCGCAAATACTGTGTGAAAAAAAAAATTGAAACACCCACCATTTTAATCTGTAGGGCATTTGCTTTAAAAAAAATATATAATGTTTGGGGGTTCAAAGTAATTTTCTTGCAAAAAAAAATTATTTTTTTATGTAAACAATAAGTGTCAGAAAGGGCTTTGTCTTCAAGTGGTTAGAAGAATGGGTGATGTGTGACATAAGCTTCTAGATGTTGTGCATAAAATGCCAGGACAGTTCAAAACCCCCCCAAATGACCCCATTTTGGAAAGTAGACACCCCAAGCTATTTGCTGAGAGTCATGTTGAGTCCATGGAATAATTTATATTGTGACACAAGTTGCGGGAAAGAGACAATTTTTTATTTTTTTTATTTTTTTTTTGCGCAAAGTTGTCACTAAATGATATATTGCTCAAACATGCCATGGGAATATGTGAAATTACACCCCAAAATACATTCTGCTGCTTCTCCTGAGTACGGGGATACCACATGTGTGGGACTTTTTGGGAGCCTAGCCGCGTACGGGACCCCGAAAACCAAGCACCGCCTTCAGGCTTTCTAAGGCCGTAAATTTTTGATTTCACTCTTCACTGCCTATCACAGTTTCGGAGGCCATGGAATGCCCAGGTGGCACAAAACCCCCCCAAATGACCCCATTTTGGAAAGTAGACACCCCAAGCTATTTGATGAGAGGTATAGTGAGTATTTTGCAGACCTCACTTTTTGTCACAAAGTTTTGAAAATTGAAAAAAGAAAAAAAAAAAATTTTTTTCTCGTCTTTCTTTATTTTCAAAAACAAATGAGAGCTGCAAAATACTCACCATGCCTCTCAGCAAATAGCTTGGGGTGTCTACTTTCCAAAATGGGGTCATTTGGGGGGGGTTTGTGCCACCTGGGCATTCCATGGCCTCCGAAACTGTGATAGGCAGTGAGGAGTAAAATCAAAAATGTACGCCTTTAGAAATCCTGAAGGCGGTGCTTGGTTTTCGGGGTCCCGTACGCGGCTAGGCTCCCAAAAAGTCCCACACATGTGGTATCCCCGTACTCAGGAGAAGCAGCTAAATGTATTTTGGGGTGCAATTCCACATATGCCCATGGCCTGTGTGAGCAATATATCATTTAGTGACAACTTTGTGCAAAAAAAAAAAAAAAAAATTTGTCACTTTCCCGCAACTTGTGTCAAAATATAAAACATTCCATGGACTCAACATGCCTCAAAGCAAATAGCTTGGGGTGTCTACTTTCCAAAATGGGGTCATTTGGGGGGGTTTTATGTCATCTGGGCATTTTATGGCCTTCAAAACTGTGATAGGTAGTGAGGAGTAAAATCAAAAATGTACGCCCTTAGAAATCCTGAAGGCGGTGCTTGGTTTTCGGGGCCCCGTACGCGGCTAGGCTCCCAAAAAGTCCCACACATGTGGTATCCCCGTACTCAGGAGAAGCAGCTAAATGTATTTTGGGGTGCAATTCCACATATGCCCATGGCCTGTGTGAGCAATATATCATTTAGTGACAACTTTTTGTAATTTTTTTTTTTTTTTTTTGTCATTATTCAATCACTTGGGACAAAAAAAATGAATATTCAATGGGCTCAACATGCCTCTCAGCAAATTCCTTGGGGTGTCTACTTTCCAAAATGGGGTCATTTGTGGGGGTTTTGTACTGCCCTGCCATTTTAGCACCTCAAGAAACGACATAGGCAGTCATAAATTAAAGGCTGTGTAAATTCCAGAAAATGTACCCTAGTTTGTAGACGCTATAACTTTTGCGCAAACCAATAAATATACACTTATTGACATTTTTTTTACCAAAGACATGTGGCCGAATACATTTTGGCCTAAATGTATGACTAAAATTGAGTTTATTGGATTTTTTTTAGAACAAAAAGTAGAAAATATCATTTTTTTTTCAAAATTTTCGGTCTTTTTCCGTGTATAGCGCAAAAAATAAAAACGGCAGAGGTGATCAAATACCATCAAAAGAAAGCTCTATTTGTGGGAAGAAAAGGACGCAAATTTCGTTTGGGTACAGCATTGCATGACCGCGCAATTAGCAGTTAAAGCGACGCAGTGCCGAATTGTAAAAAGTGCTCTGGTCAGGAAGGGGGTAAAACCTTCCGGGGCTGAAGTGGTTAACAACGTCAGCCCCAAAAGATTTTACCCCCTTCCTGACCAGAGCACTTTTTACAATTTGGCACTGCGTCGCTTTAACTGACAATTGCGCAGTCATGCAATGCTGTACACAAATGAAATTTGCATCCTTTTTTTCCCACAAATAGAGCTTTCTTTTGGTGGTATTTGATCACCTCTGCGGTTTTTATTTTTTGCGCTATAAACAATAAAAGAGAGACAACTTTGAAAAAAAAACAAACATTTTTTACTTTTTGCTATAATATCCCCAAAAAATGTTTTTAAAAAATGAAATTTCTTCATCAGTTTGGGCCAATATATATTCTACATATTTTTGGTAAACAAAAATCGCAATAAGCATATATTGATTGATTTGCGCAAAAGTTATAGCGTCTACAAACTATGGGAAATATTTATGGTATTTTTATTTTTTATACTAGTAATGACGGTGATCTGCGACATTGCAACGGACAGATCGGACACTTTTGACACATTTTTGGGACCAATGACATTTATACAGCAGTAAGTGCCATGAAAATACACTGATTACAGTGTAAATGTCACTTGCAGGGAAGGGCTTAACACTAGGGGGCGATCAAGGGGTTAAATGTGTGTTCCCTCAGTGTATGGGGATAGGACTGACTGGGGGAGGAGAAATATCGTTGTTCCTACTTAGTAGGAACAAACAATATGTCTCCTCTCCCCTGACAGAACAGGGATTTGTGTGTTCACACACAAAAATCCCTGTGCTGGCTCTCGTACACGCCCGACGGTGATCATGCCCACCGGCCACATGCATCGGGTCTCCACTGTGCAGCGGGCGTGCGCCCTCTGGTGGATTCTAAAGGGAAAGCCGTACTGGTATGGGTTTCCCCAGGACAGCCATTGTGCCACAGTATATCTGCGTGAGCCGGTCAGGAACCAGTTAAAGAAGTGGGCACACTAGAGGGAATAGTTTCTGCAACAAAGGAATGGGTTGTAGTACATTCATTTCCTAACAGCACTGAGTGGAGAAGTGTCCAGAAGGGGTTAATTACCAGAGGTACAGTGTATCCGGAAAGTATTCACAGCGCTTCACTTTTTCCACATTTTGATATGTCACAGCCTTATTCCAAAATGGATTAAATTCATTATTTTCCTCAAAATTCTACAAACAATACCCCATAATGAAAAGTGAAAGAAGTTTGTTTGAAATCTTTGCAAATTAAAAATAAAAAAACGAAAAATAAAATCACATGTACATAAGTATTCACTGTCTTTGCCATGACACTCAAAATTGATCTCAGGTGCATCCTGTTTCCACTGATCATCCTTGAGATGTTTCTTCAACTTGATTGGTGTCCACCTCTGGTAAATTCAGTTGATTGGACATGATTTGGAAAGGCACACAACTGTCTATATAAGTTCCAAAAGTTAACAGTGCATAGAGTACAAACCAAGCCATGAAGTCCAAGGAATTGTCTTTAGGCTGGGTTCACACTGGTGCGACACGACAGCCGTCCTACTTTGGATCCGACTTTGCCCTGCGACATGAAGCCGGCATGTGTCCGACTTTCAATGAACGGGGATCCGACTTGGATCCCCGCCAATGCCGGCACTGTGTTTGGTATGAATCATTAGGGGGGAACTCCGCGCCAAATTTTAAATAAAAATCCGGCATGGGTTCCCCCTCCAAGAGCATACCAGGCCCTTGGGTCTGGTATGGACCTTGAGGGGAACCCCCTACGCCGAAAAAACGGCGTGGGGGGTCCCCCCCAATCCATACCAGACCCTTATCCGAGCACGCAGCCCGGCCGGACAGGAATGGGGGTGGGGACGGGCGAGCGCCCCCCCCCCTCCTGAACCGTACCAGGCCGCATGCCCTCAACATGGGGGGTTGTTGCCTTGGGGGAGGGGGGCGCGCTGCGGCCCCCCCACCCCAAAGCACCTTGTCCCCATGTTGATGAGGACAAGGGCCTCTTCCCGACAACCCTGGCCGTTGGTTGTCGGGGTCTGCGGGCGGGGGGCTTATCGGAATCCGGGAGCCCCCTTTAATAAGGGGGCCCCCAGATCCCGGCCCCCCACCCTATGTGAATTGAGTATGGGGTACATGGTACCCCTACTCATTCACCTAGGGAAAAAGTGTCAATTTAAAAAAAAAAACACTACACAGATTTTTAAAGTATTTTATTAGACAGCTCCGGGGGTCTTCTTCCGACTTCGGGGGTCTCTCCGGTTCTTCTCCGCGCTCTCCGGGTCTTCTGCCGGGCTCCTCCGCTCTCTTCTGCTCTTTTGCCGCTCTTTTGCTTAAGCAGAGGAGTCCGGTCTTCAGTCTTCGGTCTTCTGCCCTCTTCTCTTCTCCTGATGTTGACACGACGCTCTCTCCGGCTAGAATGCTCTCTGTGCGCTCTGCTCTGACTTATATAGGCGGTGACCCCGCCCTCTTATGCCGTCACAGTCCCTGGGCATGCTGGGACTATGACGGCATACAGGGGGCGTGGTCATCGGGTGATGACCACGCCCCCTAAAACGTCACAGTCCCAGCATGCCCAGGGACTGTGACGGCATAAGGGGGTGTGGTCACCACCTATATAAGTCAGAGCGGAGCGCTCAGAGTGCATTCCAGCCCCAGAGAGCGTCGTGTCAACATCAGGAGAAGAGGGCAGAAGGCAGAAGATTGAAAACTGGGCTCCTCCTCTTTAGCAAAAGAGCGGCAAAAGAGCAGAAGAGAGAGGAGGAGCCCGGCAGAAGATCCGGAGAGCGCGGAGAAGAACCGGAGAGACCCCCGAAGAGAAGAAGGCAGCAGACCGGGCTCCTCCTCTTTAGCAAAAGAGCGGCAAAAGAGCAGAAGAGAGAGGAGGAGCCCGGCAGAAGACCCGGAGAGCGCGGAGAAGAACCGGAGAGACCCCCGAAGTCGGAAGAAGACCCCCGGAGCTGTCTAATAAAATGCTTTAAAAATCTGTGTAGTGTTTTTTTTTAATGACACTTTTTTCCTAGGTGAATGGGTAGGGGTACGCTGTACCCCATACTCATTCACATAGGGTGGGGGGCCGGGATCTGGGGGCCCCCTTATTAAAGGGGGCTCCCGGATTCCGATAAGCCCCCCGCCCGCAGACCCCGACAACCAACGGCCAGGGTTGTCGGGAAGAGGCCCTTGTCCTCATCAACATGGGGACAAGGTGCTTTGGGGTGGGGGGGCCGCAGCGCGCCCCCCTCCCCCAAGGCAACAACCCCCCATGTTGAGGGCATGCGGCCTGGTACGGTTCAGGAGGGGGGGGGGGCGCTCGCTCGTCCCCACCCCCATTCCTTTCCGGCCGGGCTGCGTGCTCGGATAAGGGTCTGGTATGGATTGGGGGGACCCCCCGCACGCCGCTTTTTCGGCGTAGGGGGTTCCCCTCAAGGTCCATACCAGACCCAAGGGCCTGGTATGCTCTTGGAGGGGGAACCCATGCCGGATTTTTATTTAAAATTTGGCGCGGAGTTCCCCCTCAAGATCATCTGCGCACAAGTCGCGTGCCGAAGTCGGATCATGCGAGACGGCAATCCGACTTTGATCCGACTTCAATGATAGTCAATAGGCTGAAGTAGGATCAAAGTCGGACCAAAGTAGTACAGGGAGCATTTCTAAAGTCGGAACGACTTGTGTCGGACCAGTTAGGACGGCTCCCATAGGGAAACATTACATTTCACACGTCATGCGACATGAGCTCCCAATGTCGGAGCGTTTGTCGGACCAGTGTGAACCCAGCCTTAGACCGCCTAGACAGGATTGTAGCAAGGCACCGATCTGCGGAAGGGTACAGAAAAATGTCTGCAGCATTAAAGCTCCCAATGAGCACAGTAGCCTCCATCATTCGTAAATGGAAGGAGTTTGGAACCACCAGGACTCTTCTTATGCCGCGTACACACGATCGGACATTCCGACAACAAAATCCATGGATTTTTTCCAACGGATGTTGGCTCAAACTTGTCTTGCAAACACACGGTCACACAAATCTTTTTGGAAATTCCGAACGTAAAGAACGCGGTGACGTACAACATGTACGACGAGCCAAGAAAAATGAAGTTCAATAGCCAGTGCGACTCTTCTGCTTGATTCCGAGCATGCGTGGAACTTTGTGCGTCGGAATTGTGTACACACAATCGGAATTTACGACAACGGATTTTGAGATCCAGATTTCAAATTTTGTGTGACGGAAATTCCGATGGAAAATGTCCGATGGAGCCTACACATGGCCGACAACAAGCTCCCATCGAAAATTTTCCGTTGGAAAATTCAACCGTGTGTACGGGGCATTCGAGCGGGCCGTCCAGCCAAACTGAGCGATCAGGAGAGAAGGGCCATAGTCACAGAGGTGATCAAGAACCCAATGTTCACTCTGACAGAGCTCCGGCGTTTCTCTGTAAAAGAGAAGAGAATTCAGAGATTTCAAACAAACTTCTTTCACTTGTCATTATGGGGTACTGTTTGTAGAATTTTGAGGAAAATAATGAATTTATTCAATTTTGGAATAAGGCTGTAACATAACAAAATGTGGAAAAAGTGAAGCACTGTGAATACTATCCGGATGCACTGTATAATGTCAGAGATATCTCAGATGTTTAGGGTTATAATTCTGACACAAACTCACTTGACTTGGAAGATTGCAGCAGCTTTACCAGTTCTCCAGAACTGACACACACTTGGGTTGATTTACTAAAACTGGAGCCTGCAAAAACTGGTGCAGCTCTTTATAGAAATCAATCAGCTTCTAGTTTTTTTTTGTCAAAGCTTAACTTAACAAGCTGAAATTAGAAGCTGATTGGCTACCATGCACAGCACAGTTGCACCAGATTTTGCACTCTACAGTTTTAGTAAATTAACCCCACTGTCTCTACTATACAACACTCTTTTCCTGTATCTTTCTCCCTGTCTTTATCCCAGATAGGACCTTCTCTTCTCCACACACCAGTGTCTCTTTCTCAGACTTCCCTCTATTTTCTTCAGCTTTCTAATTTATGACCCCTCCTGCACACAGCCACGCTGGAATTTGAAGTTTCCTGTGTCTGTTTAGTAATGGAGTTCCTTTTGTTTGGGACCACAATTCCTAGAGTGCAATGCTCTTAACTGAAGATGAATCGGAATCCACCAAGCTCCATCTTGTTCCGTTTTTCTGCCACTTCTTGCAAGAAATATTACCTATGATAATGTATTAATTAAACGTGCACATTGCAGCTAGGATGAGCCTTGTTACACAATGTAAAATGTAAACTGAGTGCAAAACCAATCTTTACCATCCTATATGAGGAAATGTCTGCTGACAAGTGTATTTTTAATCCATAAGAAACTTTATCAGTACTTTACCAACTCATCATTCAAGACATAGAAACAGCAGTAGGACATACAACAAGAGAGAGCACAATACGTTTACAATAGCATTGGAACATTACTTTGTTACATTTAAAAGCAAAACAACCACATAAACGCAGATAAGTAACATTACAATAGGTGTTAGACTGCCCAATATGGTTGCCCCGGGTGTCTTGAGATCCACCCCAGTGTCCCTCATCATTCAGGCTGGATAAATGTACCCCGGTGACATGAGGCAGTTGCTCTGCTGGGATTGAATGATAAGTGAGCTTTGCAAGTGTATTTTTATTACACCTTGGAGAGGACATAAGTTCAATCCCACACCTTTAAAGTTGTGGGGGATTGTTCGTTCAGCACTCCTGTGACCCAATTTCAGTAGACAGCGGGCTAACGTCACAGAGTCGGACCAGGTTCGGGCAAGATCGCGACAATGAAGTTGAGATCTGCCCACATGCCTGGACCCGCACCCGGCTCAGGCTCTCAGCAAGCCACAGAGCCTGAGCCGGCCGCCCCTGCACCCTCCACAGCCCAGCGCTCCAGTGGGGCAGGGCAGAGCAGAGAGCCGGTGGCTGACAGTTACCAGCTCTCTGCTCAGGGAGCTCTGAGATTCAAGCATTAGGCAATGTTTGATCACTCAGTTCTCAGTGTTAGAGCCGATGGGGGACAGATGCAGCATCGGACCGATGGTGCATCCACCTAGGTAAGTATTATTCAGAAAAAGCAAGCAAACCCCATATTTCTCTTTTAATAATCAAATACCCAAATAAAGTGATACAGGGCGAGTGATTGAAAGGGGGTAGTATAATATTAGAATATTTTCCCTAGGCACTGCTGAAGAGCATGCACCTATGCTAATGCTCCTTAGGTTGGTAACCTACACAAGTGGTTCTCAACCCTGTCCTCATGTACCCCCAACAGGCCATGTTTTGGGAATTTCTCTTAGATAAAATAGCTGTCCAAAATACTAAGCCATTGACTCTGATTTGAAACCCTTGTGGAAGATAAAGGAAAATCTGCAAACATGGCCTGTTGGTGGTACTTGAGGACAGGGTTAAGAAACACTGACCTACACTTTTGTTTCCATACTGCATGCTAATGCAGTACACATGACTGGTGCAAAATCTTACCCCTTTATTTTTTGGGATGTTCAAATAGTATCCAACAGTAATATGCCATAATGAAAGGGGTCCTAAAGTGACCCCTTCATTAGGTGTTTGGTTGCATCTGCAACTTCTGAAAACCTTGTGCCTACACCACTAATAATAACCATGAAGTATCTCTGAGTACACAATTTGGAATGCTACTTTAAAAAGACATTCTGTGTCCAAAAAATCTGGAGATAATGGCAAGGATCATCTGGACGAGTATTCTCTATGTACTCTACTGAACAAAGATGTTCTGAACTTATAGACCTGAGTAGAAGGAACAAATACTGTAAAAACACAATTAAAACTGCACTGCATAAAGGTGGTCTAACAGAATAAAACACCTCCTAATCTAAAGCTTTTAAGACCACTTGGTCATTCACTCTTGGTAACCAAATAAACCAGCCAGGCAAAATGACAAGTGACATGCCTGGACCATTACAGCACAAGCTAACCATGCATTGTTTCTGGTTGTGGGCCATATTTCAAACATCCCAGAGTTCTTGAATTACCAGATAAAACATCTTGCGCTGTTGTTGCCAAACTCAAGTCAAGTGAATATCTGAGATTTGGTGTTGCAAGGAAAATAGTTTCAGAGAGCATACCTTTTTCCAAACTGAGATATAAATACTACTGAATCAGAGTGGGGAGGTCAGCGTTTCAGTTCTGGATACATTGGTTGAAAGAATGATTCAGACCCTAAAGCTGGTTTCACATAGGCTGTCTGATCAGGTCCGCCTGTCAGTTTTTCAGCCATCCATAGCTCTCCATCCACATTTCTCTGGGTTGATGCATTGCAAAAAGTCAAGCGCATCAACACTTGTTATGCTGCAAGATAACATGCATTGCAATAATGGGATGCCAACAAGCAGCAATATGTGTAGGGAAATTTATGATCAGTGCTGTATCACTAATATATGCTTGATGTGTTAATACATTTATTATATTCTGTATTCTTTTGTCAGCACTACAGAAGAATTGAACAAACATGTTTTTCTCTTAAAATATGTGTTGCCAGCAAGTTAAGATAAACATTCTGTAGTGTAAGCTGTTGTAGATGGTAATCATATTGTAAGCAGTAGTGTGAATATGCAAGTCATTGTATGTGATGCGCTGATAACAATAAGTCACGGAATGTTAAGTCATCATTCTACGTCATCATACCTCCTGAAGAATATCGATAAGGCAGAAGAGCTAGGTGTGTCTATCATAGAATGGGTATAAAAGAAGTGAAAGTTGTCATGCTCTTTAGAACATGGCTAAGACACATACATTTTGTGTACAGCTCTGTTCTCCATATATATATATATATATATATATGCAATAAAACTTTTGAATTTGGAGCCATTTTGTTTTCAGGTAATTAATCCTTTTACATCAATGGTGCCGTAGAAGGACCCGGATTGCCAAACTGAACACAGGATCTGTGGTCTATCTGACGTGCAACTGCAATGAGACAAGGGCCCAAGGGTGAATAAAAATGTTCTCCCTGATTGTCTGATTGATCTTGTACGACGGGGGGAACACAGATCGTGTGTCAAAACGCAATCAAAAGAACCTGGGCAAAAGGGGTGATATTTTATGTCTTGTTTGTCTACTAACTTGAATGAATGGGTTCCTGAGCCATAGTCTGGCTGTAAGTCCTTCAGGATTTATGAAAGTGTGAATGTGTGGGGAAAGTTGGTGCTAAAGTTTACGGGGCGCCATTGACACCCCGGGAGGAAGTCAAGGCCCGCTATGGGAAGTGGGTAGTGAAGTACCTAAAGAAATGGCACAGCTTGGCAAAGGCAACGGATTGGCCGGTACCCATACAGGGAACATTTGATGTCAGAGTTTGGACAGCATTACACCATAACTTTAATGCCGCGTTCGTCTACAAAAGTCCGACAGACGCCGACGGACTAAAGCTGGCTGACAATCCGATCGTGTGTGGGCTTCCCCGGACTTTCAGCGAACTTTCAGCGGACTTTTCCAGCCGCAAATCTGACGGACTTTAGATTTGAAACATGCTTCAAATCTTTACATCGTAACTACGCCAGACCCAGAAATCCACTCGTCTGTGTGCTAGTCCGATGGGCAAAAACCCACGCTAGGGCAGCTATTGGCTACTGGCTATCAACTTCCTTATTTTAGTCCAGTGTACGTCATCATGTACGAATCCATCGGACTTTTGTGTGATCGTATGTAGGCAAGTCCGTTCGTAAGAAAGTCTGCCGCAAGTCCGCCAAAAGTCCAACAAAAGTCAGTTGAAAGTCTGTCGGACAGGCTGTCGGACTTTTGTAGCCGAAAAGTCCGACCGTGTGTACGCGGCATAAGAGTAGGATGACTGAGCCTAATGAAGTTGCAGCATGGGCCAGATGGGAGGCAAAGGCATATGGGAAAACAGCTAAGGTCCTAGTTGCAACACTGCCCAAGGTATCGGAGGAAGAAGGTGAGTTATCAGAGGAAATGATTGCTAGTACACATATGTTAGCAAAAACACTAATCAGAAACCCAAGTAGGCCTGTCTCTCACCAACTAATATCTAGTAGTGGGTCCCCACCACCATATGTCACATCATCTACCCCTCTTGGAGCAGGTACTATAGAAGCATCTGCGCCAATGAGAGAGGAGGTGATGCAAGGATATGTACCAGACACACCTAAGGATAAACATTGGTATCAGTCGCCAGGATGGAGTAGCATGCCTCCGTCCAAGTTGCTTAGTACAGAAGATTCGCCAGAGGTAAGTTGGCAGGATAAAAGTTTCCTAAGAACACCTGTTGGGATGACAACAATACAAGGGGTGAATATGCAACAAGAAAGAATTTACCCACCTCTCCCCCCTGACTCAGATGACGAAGAAGTAATAACTTCCAAACAAGGCGGGACAGGAAGAGTATTACCAGTAAGAGAGCAGAGAGCTTATAATGATAAGAGTGAATTAACAGGGACTATAGTTCACCATATGCCCTGGACTCCTGGGAGATGAATACTTTCTTGAATTCAATCCCCAAGCCTAGGCATAGTCCTCATCAGTTTGCTAAGCAGCTATGCAACATAGCTGCAAGCTACAGAGCAAATTGGGAGGTCATGTTACGAATCATAAAGGGGGTGTCAGGAATAAGTGATGCTGATCTTATGATACAGGAGGCAAGATTAGTAAAATCAGAATATTTAGGGGTCTTCAAACGGGACTCACCAAAATTGGCACTAGAAGAGTGTGAGAAATTGAAGGAGAGGATAGGGAAGATTTTTCCTGTAGCTTCCTTTAATAAGGTGAGTTCAATGACCCAAGAAAGTAAAGAGGAAGTGCACCAATACACTGATCAGTTTAGGAATGCAGTCCTTGAGACTGGGCAGGACCCAGATAGTCCAGCCTTGGCCTTAATGGTTGTCACCATGTGGGGAACAGGATTGAAAAAAATCTGTTCTGGAAAAGTTAACCACCCGTTATCCTGAGTGGAAGACCATGAGCCTACAAGCTCTGACCTCAGTGGCATCCCATATCCAAAAGAAGGGGCGAAAAGGGGAGGGAGGGTGGGAGACCAAGAGCTATGGGTGTGTGTTTTAACTGCCAAAAACCTGGCCACATTGCTAAATTTTGCCGTGCACCCAGGAAAAGTGGCATGGATGCATGGAGAAAGAGGGATTGACAGGCAGAGGCCCCAGTGTGGTCAGTAATATCTGAAACTGATGGTAATGATGCTTTTGTAAAAATTTTTGGGAGAACAAAATTGTAAGGTAGCTAAAGATAAGCTACAGTGGTGCCAGGAAAAAGTTGTTTTCCTGGGGCACTGTATCTTTAAAGGGGGTAAACACCTAACCTCAGAAAGGAAAGAGGTGATACGTTCATACCCCCTTCCGAAGAATCAAAGGTCTCTAAGAGCATTTTTGGGTTTGGTTGGTTACTGCAGACAATGGATCCCAAATATGTCCCAAATAGCTAAACCATTGTATGTTTTAACCTCAGGTAAGGCTATGCATTTTGAGTTGTCTGCTGAGGAGATACAGGCTGTAGAGGCATTAAAGGAGGCTATAATGGCATCTCCAGCATTGGCACTGCCTGACTTTAAAAAGGACTTTTACCTATTCTGTCATGAATCAGATAATGAGGCATCTGGAGTGTTAACACAAAAATCTGCTGATAAGCATAAACCTGTGGGATAATTTTCCCAGCCTTTTGATCCTGTAATCTCAACAGCAGCACCTTGTGTGAAAGCCTCGGCAGCAGCAGCCATGTTAGTGGAGAAAACTGCTGAAATTGTGTTGGGGAACACCCTGATTCTCATGGTCCCCCATGCAGTGGAGCAGGTGCTGGGACATCTTAACATGAGACACTTATCTGCTGCTAGGTTAACTAGGTATGAACTGGCATTGCTTACACCAAGTAATATCGTCATTAAGAGGTGTGATGTTTTAAATCCAGCCACTTTGTTACCCATTCGGCCTACTCCAGTGTAGTGGGTACATGACTGTTGTCACACAACTGAGGCCTACTATGAGCTCCCAGTGACGGTACAGGATTTTGCCCTGGAGAACCCAGAGCTGGAACTGTGGGTAGCTGGTTCCAGGTATTACACTGGGAAAGGTTCTCCCGTCACTGGTTTGGCTGTGGTAAGTCAGAAGAAAGTAATTTTCCAGAGGGCTCTACCAAATCATTGTTCTGCCCAAGTGGCGGAGTTGGAGGCCTTGATAAAAGCGTGTGAATTGGCAGAGGGAAAATCAGTGAATATATACACTGATTCTCGTTATGCCCGCGGTGCTATACATGATTTTTCTATTCTATGGAAAAGCCGTAATTTTTTGACATCTCAGGGCAAGCCTATTAAAAACTCTGCTCAGGTGAAGGCCCTACTTGAAGCTATCACTTTGCCCGCTGCAGTTGCAGTGGTCAAGGTGAAGGCTCACACAAAAGCGTCTGATGCTGTTGCAATGGGTAACCAAAGGGCAGACGAGGCAGCTAAGGCAGCTGCCTTGCTCCCCCTGGTGGTGAGTGATGATGAAAGAGTGTATTTCCTAAAAGGGATACAGACACTCAAACCCTACAATTGCAGAGCACAGCATCTCGAGAGGTAATCAATAAGTGGAAAAAGAACAATTGTCATTACAATGAGGATACCGGAATTTGGCTCCATGAGGATGGGAGGTCGTGTGCCCCTCCTTCGATGTACCCTTCTCTTTGTTCTATGGCACATCTCCCTTCTCATGTAGCCAAAGGGGGGATGGTTGATCTGATATGGAAATTGTGGTATGCACCAGGTATTGAAGAAGTAGCTAAGCAGTATTTTCAGGCTTGCTTGATCTTGCTTACACCAAGTAATATCGTCATTAAGAGGTGTGATGTTTTAAATCCAGCCACTTTGTTACCCATTCGGCCTACTCCAGTGTAGTGGGTACATGACTGTTGTCACACAACTGAGGCCTACTATGAGCTCCCAGTGACGGTACAGGATTTTGCCCTGGAGAACCCAGAGCTGGAACTGTGGGTAGCTGGTTCCAGGTATTACACTGGGAAAGGTTCTCCCGTCACTGGTTTGGCTGTGGTAAGTCAGAAGAAAGTAATTTTCCAGAGGGCTCTACCAAATCATTGTTCTGCCTAAGTGGCGGAGTTGGAGGCCTTGATAAAAGCGTGTGAATTGGCAGAGGGGAAATCAGTGATTATATACACTGATTCTCGTTATGCCCGCGGTGCTATACATGATTTTTCTATTCTATGGAAAAGCCGTAATTTTTTGACATCTCAGGGCAAGCCTATTAAAAACTCTGCTCAGGTGAAGGCCCTACTTGAAGCTATCACTTTGCCCGCTGCAGTTGCAGTGGTCAAGGTGAAGGCTCACACAAAAGCGTCTGATGCTGTTGCAATGGGTAACCAAAGGGCAGACAAGACAGCTAAGGCAGCTGCCTTGCTCCCCCTGGTGGTGAGTGATGATGAAAGAGTGTATTTCCTAAAAGGGATATAGACACTCAAACCCTACAACAATTGCAGAGCACAGCATCTCGAGAGGTAATCAATAAGTGGAAAAAGAACAATTGTCATTACAATGAGGATACCGGAATTTGGCTCCATGAGGATGGGAGGTCGTGTGCCCCTCCTTCGATGTACCCTTCTCTTTGTTCTATGGCACATCTCCCTTCTCATGTAGCCAAAGGGAGGATGGTTGATCTGATATGGAAATTGTGGTATGCACCAGGTATTGAAGAAGTAGCTAAGCAGTATTGTCAGGCTTGCTTGATCTGTGCACAATATAATCCAGGGAAATGGATAAAAACTCCTCAGGGTCACATTCCGAGGGCTCTATATCCCTTCCAGAGATTACAAATAGACTACATACAGTTACCTAAGGTAGGTTTATATGAGTATGTGCTCACGTGTGGACTGCTTCTCAAGCTGGTTAGAGGCATGGCCTATACGGAAGGCTACAGCAACAGCAAAGAAGCTGATACAGGAAGTGGCATGTAGATATGGGGTTTTTGAAACCTTAGAGTCAGATAGAGGAAGTCACTTTACTGGGCAGGTAATGAAAGAGGTACTTGCAGCTTTTAACATTGAGCAACGCTTACACACTCCATAAAACCCTACAGCTAGTGGTATGGTAGAAAAATACAACGGGCTACTAAAAGCCAAGTTGAGTAAATTTACAGCTGAGACAGGGCTAAATTGGCTCCAAGGGTTGCCTATAGCTCTGTTTGCATTGGGAACTACACCTAAACAAAAAGGGAAGCTCTCGACCCATGAAATATTATTTGGATCAGTACCAAAGACGGGCTTGTACTATCCACAGGCTTTAGCAAGATCATATGGGTCACTCACTGAATATGTCATCGTGTTACACAGGCATTTAAATCAATTGCACAAGAAAATATATTCATCTCTTCCAGACCCAGATGCCCTTGAAGGTACTCGTGACCTTCAGCCAGGTGACTGGGTAATGGTGAAAAAGCATCAGAGGAGGGGTCTGGATCCCAGGTGGACAGGACCCTACCAGGTGCTACTTACTACAGCTACAGCAGTGAAGCTGGAAAACAGGGATACTTGGATACATGCTTCACATTGTAAACGTGTACATTCTGCAATTGTATCTGAGCAGTAGGACCAGTTCTCCTGCCTAAGGATTCTGTGTCCTCAGCAAGACACTGCTCAGAATGTGATCATATCTCTCTAGTCGTTGCAGGAACATCTAACAAGAAGTTGGGCTGTGTTTAAAGTACCCGATGAAGGATCATGAGTGCCTGGAAAAGCTTGCTGCTGTTGGCGTGGTGTGGACTTGTGGATGGTCAAACCTATCTGAATAGGATGATCCAATTACATGAGGTGATCAGTACTCAGTTCAATCTCTCTAACTGTTGGGTGTGTTCTATGATTCCCCCAAGTGTGAGACATAAACCGATAGTAGCTATAGCAGTTACAGATCCCAATTTATTTTATGCAATATTGATAAAAGAAACAGCCAATAGTACCCTAGCTGAGAAAGAAAAAGGGCTGTTAGTGCAGGGAATATCAGGAAAAGGAATAGGACTAATCCTTAACCATAGTGCTGACCCAGAGATGGTTGAAATGGATATTACTGATTATTATCAGGATCCTGGGAATGTTCAGGTTGTGGTGAATGGTTGTTTTAGCATAGAAAACCAAACTATGTGTCAGTGCCTTAAGGATTGCTCTAACTGTTTTGCTGGGGGTGATCTTAGGAGCTGTGCTATGTTTGTATTTGTGTTTTAAGATAGTCATGTGTGCATGTGTAGCAATGTGTAAGGTAAAGATGAAACCTGATAAGAAAACCTCAGATGTTTCTCTTGCTTTCCCAAAGGAAGAAAATGGCAGAAAGAGAAATGCCAGACCTATCCTCCATCTTTGATGGCCCCTGCAGTTGTCTGTCCTGTTATGCTGCTGAAGCAGAAATGCCTGAACTAGAGTTTGGACCTGAAATTGAGAATTTATCCACCCAGAGGATTTATGAAATATTTGAAGAACCTCTAAGCCCTACTACAGTCACTACCATGAACTTTGAACTAGAACAATTGAGCTGTGCTGCTGGACCCAGTTCCCTACCCAGTGCTGAAGAATCTCCAGAAGAGAATCGGGAGTCTGTTTATTCTGATGACTCACTCCAAGTAGTGGAAGATGAACAGAATGTACGAGAACTTTGGGTTGTGGGACATTCATATATACATTGGGCCCATAAGAAGGCATTACAAGTGGGCATGGAGAATTTGGGCTGTGATCCTAACAAGATAAGAGTAGTTTGGGGTGGTGTTAGGGGAATGCGCTGGAGAGCTTTGAGGCCACTCTTGTTGGAGGCGGCTGGTCATTGCCCTACTCCTCTTGGCATTATCATCCACTTAGGTGGTAATGACGTGGGGAGAAAAAGGAATCTTGGATTGATTTCTTTGATAAAAGGAGATCTGAAGTGGATTTCAGGGTATTTCCCTGACACCATTCTAGTGTTCTCTTCCATTGTTATTAGACCCTGTTGGAGTCGGGGAGCAAAATGGAGGGGAAGGAAAATAAATAATGTTCTACAAAGGTTTTTGTGGAAGGAAAAAGGGTATATGTACCATAATCATTCTTTGGAAGGAGAACAGCTTAATCTCTTCCGAGATGATGGGGGTTCACCTGAGTAATGAAGGAAATTGCATTTTTGTGTCTAGCTTGAAGCAGATGGCGGAGTTCTGTTTGTTTATGGGGGATGTGAATTTTTAGTTAGAGTGTGGATGATTAATGTGTGCGATGGCTAAATAAAAATTTAAGTTTGCTTGAATGAATAGTTGATGACTATGTCCCATTTACTCCAACTTTTCGAGGGTAACATTTACTCAGTTCATGAGTATGGCTACTCCAGCTCGTGGATGTTGGTAGAGGAGATGGAATGGACAGTGTCTAGATCTTAGGAGGATAGTAAGGAACTAAAGTATTGTAACCTTCCTTTACACCAAAAGGTCTGTGGATGGGGATGAGTGTGGGAGAGTAAAGGACTAATATCTTTACATTTCCATACTTAAAATGATAGATGTTTTGAAGGGTCTTTTGTCTTATACACCTGTGGTCCCTGTCACTTTCAGGTTGGTGGAAGGGAATGACAATTAGTGATCGGCAATGATCAAAGGGGGGAAATGTTTAGGGAAATTTATGATCAGTGCTGTATCACTAATATATGTTTGATGTGTTAATACATTTATCATATTCTGTATTCTTTTGTCAGCACTACAGAAGAATTGAACAAACATGTTTTTCTCTTAAAATATGTGTTGCCATAGGCGTGCACCCCAAAACTCAAACACACATGCGTGTGTATAATAATATATATATATATATATATATATATATATATATATATATATACACATATACTGTATATACACACACACAAATACTCACATATATGTATATAAAACCACCCATTTATGTGCCTGGCTGACCCAAGTGCCTTTGTTCAACTTTTTATTAAAAAATAATAAATGCATAGAGGTTTATGCTTTTAACTCCCGCTAGCGGCTGAAGAAAGGGTTAAAACCGGCCATGTTGCAGCGCTGCCGAAGCGCTTTGCAGGCACTTCGCCAGCGCTGCCAATTCATTCCAATGGGCATTGGGCGGTTTAGAAGCAGTGTATACAGCGCTACCACACCACCCCAAAGATGCTGCTTGCGGGACCTTTCCTAACATCCTGCAAGCACACTGCCCCTGTGTGAAAGCGCCCAGGCTTTCACACTGAGGAGGCAGTTTTCAGGCACTTTACAGGCGCTATTTTTAACACTAAAACGCCTGAAAAATACCCTAGTGTGAAAGGGGTCTGAAAGCGGAGTTTCACCCTAAAGTGGAACTTCCACTCATCTGATTCCCCCCCCACTCCGGTGCCACAATTGGCACCTTTCAGGGGGGAGGGGGGTGCAGATACCTGTATAATACAGGTATCTGCACCCACTTCCGGGAATAGCTAGCCGCAGCTAGCCACAGATGCCTGCCCCCCCCCCCCCCCCATTGTGGTCTGGGAAACACACAGTTCCCACAAAACAATGGGGACCAGTGAAGACGCGCAAGTAAAGCCACAACGCTTCACTTCCTGATTCCCTGACCGAGGATGGCGGTGGGGGCAGCTGAAAACCGAGCGATTGCTCGTCATCTGCTGCCGACATTGCGGGCACCCTGGACAGGTAAGTGTCCATTTATTAAAAGTCAGCAGCTGCAGTATTTGTAGCTGCTGGCTTTTAATATATTTTTTAAAGGTGGAGCTCCGCTTTAAGTTACTGGCTGTGGTCACACTCCAGCCTTCCTATCATACCATACAGGGTTTATGTCCCTGTATGGTATGTGATGATGTCACGGCTTTGGGGTGAAGGAAGAGACATTAGGCCCCTTTCACACTGGGGCGGTTTGCAGGTGTTATTGCGCTAAAAATACCGCCTGCAAACCGCCCTTAAACAGCCTCCGCTGTTTGTTCAGTGTGAAAGCCCGAGGGCTTTCACACTGAATCGGTGCGCTGGCAGGAGAAGAAAAAAGCTGCATCTTTGGAGCGGTGAAGGAGCGGTATATTCACCGCTCCTAAACCGCTCCTGCCCATTGAAATCAATGGGACAGCACGGCTATAGCCGCGCTGTACGAGTGATTTTAACCCTTTTTCGTCCGCCAGCAGGGGGTTAAAACCGCACCGCTAGCGGCCGAATACCACGGTAAAACAGCGCTAAAAATAGCGCTGTTTTACCGCCGACGCCCCCTACCATCCCAGTGTGAAAGCAGCCTTAGACACATTAGAGTCAGGTAAGTGAAAGAGGTTACCCCCCTCCCCTCCCCCCACACACTGCAAGGATAGACTTTTTTACTGTCCTGGAGTTGGGCTGTATTATTATGATAAGAGTTTTTGATAGGTTAGGAATTTCTGGGACTTCAGAGGTGCTACATAGATGTATTCCATACACACACACACATTATATGTTATTAAAAAAAAAAATCATTTTAACAGGATATAATGTGTATGTGGAATACATTTATGTAACACCTCAGAAGTCCCAGGAATTCCTAACCTGTTGAAGAATGTTACTTTCTCTTTCAGTAAACCTGTTCTGCAAAGTGTAGGGCAGGTTTACAGCATAGAATTGTATAGTGGAAGGCAGAGAAGGTCAGTACTCACAGGTCTCACAGGTAAAAGGCTGCTATCTGTCCTCTGAGCTCTTCCATCATCCCCAGGGAGAGCTGTGCTGTGTGCTGGACAGGAGGAAAGTGATGGAGGGTGCACTCTGTGATGATCTCTTCCTGCTCCTCCCACCTGTACTGGAGCTGTAAAAGCCCCGACTCAGCCAGAAAGGAACCCGAGGAGGAGAGAGACAGTTTTCATCCAAATGCGGCATCAGAGAGGAGTTCGGCAAGATGTCTTCTGACACACAGGGCATAGGATGGTGGGTGACTCCTGTAAGGACTGCAGCCACAGCTGTAAAGTAAGCAGTCAGGAAGTATCCGATGCTCTCTGAAGTTCACATGTTTCATCTCTGACAGCTGGCGGCAGAGTGATATTTTGCTGACAGGGATGCTGTAGCCGGAACTACAGAGTCAGCATCGGAAAATGCGGCTGACTGACTGATTACTCCGCAGCCAGTGGCTGCAGTTCCCACAGGAGTTGTACACATCCATGACAAATAGTCTAACTCACAGCAGTGTCATTTAGAAAAAAAGAATTCTCACACATTTTGGCAGCAAAAAATCCCTGGGGTGTGTTGGATGTGCCTGGGCATTAGGGTGTGCCCAGGCACACCTGGCACACCCTGTGCGCAGGCCTATGGTTGCCAGCAAGTTAAGATAAACATTCTGTAGTGTAAGCTGTTGTAGATGGTAATCATATTGTAAGCAGTAGTGTGAATATGCAAGTCATTGTATGTGATGCGCTGATAACAATAAGTCACGGAATGTTAAGTCATCATTCTACGTCATCATACCTCCTGAAGGATATCGATAAGGCAATAGAGCTAGGTGTGTCTATCATAGAATGGGTATAAAAGAAGTGAAAGTTGTCATGCTCTTTAGAACACGGCTAAGACACATACATTTTGTGTACAGCTCTGTTCTCCATATATATATATATATATGCAATAAAACTTTTGAATTTGGAGCCATTTTGTTTTCAGGTAATTAGTCCTTTTACAAATAGTCTGTAAATCCAAAATGACTCTTTTTCCTAACTCAGCACACCACAGCACAGGGCATGATGTGCACTGTTGTGTAGAGAGACTTATTCTTCCAATCCCTAGTAACACATATTTGTAGACAGGTGTAGTTTATCCTCCATGCTGTAGGTGGTGCTGTATTGATGTGCTGCTGTGCATGTGGAAGTGGAGGCTTGGAAAAACACAGTTCTTCTGCAGACTTCATAGGGGGCATCAATGGAACTGTGGTCTGATTGGACAGTGCAGCCCTGAGTGACCTTTAATGGCCATCTTTAGCGTGGGCAGCGCTACTAACCTCTTCCTGCCCACGCTATAGCTGAAAGACAGCTACAGTGCGTGCCTAAATTGCTGAGGGGCGTCCATGTACGTCCTCCCGTGTATGTGCTGCAGGGCGCGCAGGCGCTGGCAGCAAGGGCAGCTCGCTCTGTGATCAGCGAGTCCATGAGACTCGGCTGATCACAAATCGGAGTAAGGGGCCGATCCCAGCCCTTTACCACGTAATCAGCTGTCAGCCATGACATGATAGCTGATCACATGATGTAAGCAGAAGTCGGCAATCAAAAAAAAAAAGGAGATTACTGGCTTGTGTAATAGGGACATCTGTCCCGCACACCGACACCCACTGCTGCTAAGCAGTGTCAACCTGTGCCACCCACCAGTGCCACATATCAATGCCCACAAGTGCCACCTATCAGTGCTGCCAATCAGTGCCTCATCATCAGTGCCACCTATCAGTGCTGCCTATCAGTGTCACCTACCAGTAGCTATCAGTGCCTTTCAGTGATGCCTACCAGTGCCCTTCAGTGCTGCCTAACAGTGCCACCTATCAGTGCCCTTCAGTGCAGCCCCATCAGTGCCCACCAGTGCTGCCTCATCAGTGCAGCCTCATCAGTGCACATCAGTGAAGTAGAAAAATTAATTTGTATTTTTTTCTAATTATCGGTCTTTTGTTTGTTTAGCAAAAAAATAAAAACCCCAGTAGTGATTAAATACCACCAAAAGAAAGCTCTATTTGTGTGAAAAAAATAATAAAAATGTTATATGGGTACAGTGTAGCATGACCGCGCAATTGTCATTCAAAGAGTGACAGCGCTAAAAGCGCAAAATTGGCCTGGGCAGAAAGGGGGTTTAAGTGCTCAGTAAGCAAGTGGATAAATAGCAGTGCCCTGCTGGGGTTGGCAAACATTCTGTGAGTGGCAAGACTAGGGAGGGAGACCAAGTTTGTCAGGGGCAGTGATTTAGCCTTAGGGAAAGTTTTTTTACATTAGGAGGGAAAAGCTTAGGGACATACTGTATTCTCTTCTGTCCACCATCCGGAAGAATCACCACATAGGTTCTGTTCATTATCCTCAAGAGCCAATGTGCTGCGACTCCGCCAGTCAGCCTTCCCTCTTGCGGATACAGCACCCGCTAATGTAGGTCGTATGCCCAGGGCCGTCTTTAAGGCAGGGCAAAAGGGGCTGCTGCCCTGGGCCCAGTCATTGTTGTGGGGCCCAAGGCAGCTGCCCCTTGAGCCTACACTGCCTGAAAATAGTTGACAAGTGGATTCGGGAGTCACCAAGAAAATGTTTGCCCAGGGTCCAATCAATATTTAAGATGTCCCTGCTTATGCCTGTTTGATAAATGCAGTACTGAGAGATACTGTGGGCAGCCAACGTTACTTTAATTGTACCTCTACCACTAATGTTACTGAGTTTGCTAGTTCAAGACTATCTAGAACTGTTACCTCAAGTGTGTGCCACAGTTACTATAGCTATTTATTAGTGCTAGCCATTGCAGATTCCCACTTGTCTTGTGTTGTTAAGAGCTTTGGCCCTACTTCTCCTTTAAATAAAACATTTTTGATTTTGAAATAATATATACTCTGTTTTCTTTGTAGGAATATAATATAATGTAATAACATACATAACAGACATTTAAAATAATGTAGAAGTGATCCACCAGGGGGCGATATTGATTGAATCTAATCAGATCCCTGTCTGTCTTTTTTCCTGGTTAGGTTCAAAGGTTTAAAGCTACTTTTGTCTAAGAGGCAGATCACAGTGCAGCTCATTAGATCAGAAGACTCTGGACTGCTAAGGTAATACTGAAAACACACTACCCGAGCATAAGCTATGAAAGGATAGGAATATCATTATAGATTATTTTTACAAATGTACATGTTTGTATAAAAGGAACAATTTTTAAACTATATCATATAACAAAAGAGCTAGCAGCTACTGCATAGAGAAGAGGAAGGTAGAGCATTAACAATAGATATTAGATTTAACTTTCTAGGTTAGGTTAAATATAGGAAAGTGTCTGTATTGTTATTTAGTGCAATGTTTATAGGCTGATCATAATACGTGTATTATTATTTTTATGTTTTGTTTTATAGAGTATTTTAAAAGCACAAGAAGGTATTATGCCGGCCAAAGGTGGTTTGAATCTCAGCCGGTTCAGCAGGGAACAGAAAAGATTCCAACCATCTATGGGCAGGCTGATTGGGCAGGCTGATTGTACCAAAGTTGATCCATTGATTGACTAAGGCACAAGCAGCATGCTGGATTTTCGGGAGGCAGTTATTACCAGTGGCTATAGCCTGTAGCAATAATCCCTGTTCTCCCGACGGGGATGGCTCAGTGCTACCACAACACCAACCCCACCGGGAGAACACAATAGCTCAGCGGGAGGGATTTCCTCATCAACACTGACTGTTGGTGGGGGGAATCAAGCAATTTTCTTTCCTGCAACCACGCATCATCTATGGCCTGCCTAATACAGACAATACAAATGTCTAATGCATTTCCATTGGCAAATATATAGAGATATATTACAAACCCATACAAACCACTAACAAGATTAAATAGTGAGAAGGACAGCCATGTCCCCACAAGTCTACAGCAGGGTTTCTCAACCGGTCGTTCAGACGCTGGATGTGGCAAAGAAAGTTGTATAGAAAGCCATTTGTACAGGAGAAGGTAATGACGAGGCTGGCAAGGATGAATACTGTAGGGAATATACAGTAGGGAATATGCAGGTAGCTGGTAGTACAGTGAGATCAGTAACTTCCTCCCAGGAGGCGGGCCACGGGAAGGACAACAACGAGGAATTGGCTGCCTTTATCACACATTATTATAATATATAATAATATATAATGCTCAACCTTAAATTATGGCAGCTGTGGTGCAGGTCGGTGATCCTTTGAAGTGGGTAAGGAGTTTGAAACTAGTATATAATAGAAAGGCAATTTTATATGTCTAATGAACAGCCCTACCTATCACTCTCAACACAGGGTTTAAAGGGTAGATAGGAGAGCAGGATGACAATAATAATGGTAGTGTGAGGATTTATTTATGGTGGGTTACTGGACAGCAAGTGAACAGAATTACTCCCATTGTGATGGTGATGATGATAGTAGAAATAAAAACACTACTTAGTTATAAGACAAACAATAATAGGAGTAGTTCTTTTACTTGTTGCCTAGTAATCCACCATAGAAAAATCATCACACTACCATTAATAATAATGTCATTCTGCATGAGAAGGAAACTGTGCCCTGCTCTCATGTAATGTACCCTGCTCCCATATACTGTAATGGGCCTTGATCTCATCATCATGTAATGTGCCCTGCTGACATATAATGTGCCCTGATTCTATGTAATGTGCCTTGCTATCATGTAATATGCTCTGCTCCCAACTAATGTGCCCTGTTGTCATGTAATGTGCTCTGCTCTCATGTAATGTGCCCTGCTCCTACTTATTGTGCTCTTCTCCTATGTAATGTGCCCTGTTGTCATGTAATGAGCTCTGCTCTCCTTTAATCTGCCCTGTTGTCATGTAATGTGCTCTGCTCCCATGTAATGTGCACTGTTGTCATGTAATGTTCCCTGTTGTCATATAATGCAACCTGCTCTTCTGTAATGTGCTCTGTCCCCATGTAATGTGCCCTGCTCTCATGTAATGTTCCCTGCTCTCATGTAATGTTCCTCAATGTGCTCTTCTCCCATGTAATGTACCCTGCTCCCATGTAATGTGCCCTGCTCTCATGTAATGTACCCTGCTCTCATGTAATGTGCCCTGCTCTCATGTAATGTGCCCTGATGTGCTCTGCTCCCATGTAATGTACCCTGCTCCCATGTAATGTGCCCTGCTCCCATGTAATTTTGCTCTGCTCCCATGTAATGTGCCCTGCTGCCATGTAATGCGCCCTGCTCCGATGTAATGTACCCTGCTCCCATGCAATTTGCCCTGCTCCCATGTAATGTGCTCTGTTCTCTGCTCCCATGTAATGTGCCCTGATGTGCTCTGCTCCCATGTAATGCGCCCTGCTCCCATGTAATGTACCCTGCTCCCATGCAATTTGCCCTGCTCCCATGTAATGTGCTCTGCTTCAATGTAATGTGCTCTGCTCTCATGTAATGTGCCCTGATGTGCTCTGCTCCAAAATAATGTGCTCTGCTCCATGTAATGTGCTCTGCTCTCATGTAATGTGCCCTGATGTGCTCTGCTCCAAAATAATGTGCTCTGCTCCCATGTAATGTGCTCTGCTCTCTGCTCTCATGTAATGTGCCCTGATGTGCTCTGCTCCCAAATAATGTGCTCTGCTCCCATGTAATGTTCCCTGCTCTCATATAATGTGCCCTGATGTGCTCTGCTACAAAATAATGTGCTCTGCTCCCATGTAATGCGCCCTGCTCCCATGTAATGTACACTGCTCTCATGTAATGTACCCTGCTCTCATGTAATGTGCCCTGATGTGCTCTGCTCCCATGTAATGTACCCTGCTCCCATGTAATATGCCCTGCTCTCATGTAATTTTGCTCTGCTCCCATGTAATGTGCCCTGCTGCCATGTAATGCGCCCTGCTCCCATGTAATGTACCCTGCTCCCATGCAATTTGCCCTGCTCCCATGTAATGTGCTCTGTTCTCTGCTCCCATGTAATGCGCCCTGCTCCCATGTAATGTACCCTGCTCCCATGCAATTTGCCCTGCTCCCATGTAATGTGCTCTGCTCCAATGTAATGTGCTCTGCTCTCATGTAATGTGCCCTGATGTGCTCTGCTCCAAAATAATGTGCTCTGCTCCATATAATGTGCTCTGCTCTCATGTAATGTGCCCTGATGTGCTCTGCTCCAAAAAAATGTGCTCTGCTCCCATGTAATGTGCTCTGCTCTCTGCTCTCATGTAATGTGCCCTGATGTGCTCTGCTCCCAAATAATTTGCTCTGCTCCCATGTAATGTTCCCTGCTCTCATGTAATGTGCCCTGATGTGCTCTGCTACAAAATAATGTGCTCTGCTCCCATGTAATGCGCCCTGCTCCCATGTAATGTACACTGCTCCCATGCAATTTGCCCTGCTCCAAGGTAATGTGCTCTGTTCTCTGCTCCAATGTAATGTGCTCTGCTCTCTGCTCTCATGTAATGTGCCCTGATGTGCTCTGCTCCCAAATAATGTGCTCTGCTCCCATGTAATGTTCCCTGCTCTCATGTAATGTGCCCTGATGTGCTCTGCTCCCATGTAATGTACCCTGCTCCCATGTAATGTGCCCTGCTCTCATGTAATTTTGCTCTGCTCCCATGTATTGTGCACTGATATGCTCTGCTCCTAAATAATGTGCTCTGCTCCCATAAAAAGTTCCCTGCTCTCATGTAATGTGCCCTGATGTGCTCTGCTCCCATGTAATGTGCCCTGCTCTCATGTAAGGTGCTCTGTTCCCATGTAATGTGCCCTGCTCCTATGTAATGCTCCCTGCTCTCCTGTAAAGTGCCCTGCTCCTCCGTATTGTTCCTTCCCCCCATTTAATGTAATTTCCCCCACGTAATGTGCCCTGCTCCCACGTAATGTGCCCTGCTCCCACTAATGTACTCTACTCCTACGTAACGTACCCTACTCCCAAGTACACTGCCCTGCTCTGAAGTGCGACCCAGAAATAAGCATCTTTGTAGAAAAAAGCAAGCACAAGTTTCACATTAAATAAGTATGTTTTATGATTGATTCTATTATTTAATGCTATTTCTAAAAATAATTGTTATATCCACAGCTTGCTGACCACACCGGTGTTCTGTTGATGTGAACATTATTTCAAGGTAAAGGTAAAAAGGTTGAGAAAGCCTGATCAAGAGAGATAAGGAGTAGAAAAAGAGGTAAGCATGTAGGAAGAGAAGGAGAGCGCACAGCTGTCCTAGTATAATATCATTTTATTGGTTAAAATTCAAAGGTAGAAAACGTTTCACTCACTAACAAGGCAGGTAACCCTTTCTTCATATTCCCCTCCTCATTGGGCGCCAAGTGTGGGTCACATAGGAGGCCTACCCCAGAGTGGGTTTTTCTAGGCTATGGTAAGCACCTTGAATAGGGTCTCTGCCGTACACATTGGGTACCATTACTTGTACTGTGTTCACTGATGCCCTGGGACAGGGTGGAGGTCGCTTTCACGGAAAGCTCAACCTTAAGGCAGACCTCTAACTCAAAGATGGCCGTACACAATGTATATTTGAACAGATGACTGAACTGCATTTATCTCTCTTGGTGTTAAAGAGGAAGTAAACCCTAATGGGTTTTACTTCCTCTTTTTTCCCCTACAAAGTAAAAGCATAATGGGCTAGTATGCATTGCATACTAGCCCATTATGTTGCACTTACCTGAAAACAAAGGCCGCGATGTCGCCACTGGTGGCTACGTCCATCTTCACCCCTCTTCCTTCCGGGGTCGTGGATTCCGGCTCTGTGACTGGCCTGGAGTCGCGTGAGAGCTGACAGTCAACGCTTACCTGTAGGGAAAAGTGGTGTGTAAGGGTTTACAACCACTTTAATATACATCACTATTGTCACTGTTGCATTTAGGAGGGACACGCAGAGCTGATGCCCTCTCCACCTGTCCAGCGTATCTCACTCCCAGAAATGAAATGGGGTCTCGCCGTGCGCCTAGCGCGTGGACTCCATGTGTGCACTAACTTAACTCTTCTTCTTTCGTACCTGTGCACAGGCTGGTGCTGATCTGCTCCCATTACTATGGGAGACCGACTGCTGTCAAAGAGAGTGCCGACAACTCCCTCCTGCAAGAGGCTGTCCCACCTGCCACAGGCACACACTTTATGACAGGCTGCTTGTGAAACCTCTGTTACCCTTGGTAACTTGTACTCCACACTGTGTTACTTCCTACAAAGATGTTTTGATACCCCAATGTGCTTTAACTGACCCATACTGTAAACTATGTGTGCCGGTTACTTGCATTGCATGACTTTAGTAACCTCAGACCAGGCAAAGGTAAAGTTTCAAAAGCTTTTGTAAAAATATATTAGGCATGGCAGTCATACAAAGGCAACAGTCTTTCCCTAAACGAATCCCTAACTCAGGCTTGTGGCTGCCCCAGCATACCTGCACACGTAAGAGTCCATTTTTGGCAAAGTCCACAGTGGCATTATCCAGGGTTGGTATCTTCAGGGCAGGCTGCATGTCCCAGCAATTCCCCTATGCTATGGGAGGCTCCTAAAGCCAAATGTTCATCAGCAGGAAATCCGGACTTGGCATAGTACAGCAGGCTGGCAGGACAGCCTCCGTCAATGGCATCAGCAGTGTAGATGACAGCAGCAGCAACAATTCCTGTGGGATTTAGACCCCTATCCCTATTATAATGACACAGGACCATTGGGTCAGAGCCAAAAAGCCAGCCATGAAAAAATCAAACAGTTAACTCTAAATGGCAAGAAAGAACACTAAACAGGCACTCCAGTGTAAAAAAAAAACACAGAAAACTGTTGTATTAATGGGAAATGTAATAGTTGGACTCAAATCATTTGCACACAGTCTTGGACTAAAGGAAGTTCCACAAAAAACAAGAAAGATGCCAAGTTTATTGAAGTAATCAAATAGATCTTACATGGTGCTGAGCAGTAATCCCAGACAGTGATGGAAAATTAGCAGGCTGAGTGCAGATGTAGTGTGCCGATCTTCAGTTTTAAAAATCCAGCAAAGACAGGGAGATAAATGGCTGCCAGCCACGATACGGCTTCTTTAGTTAAGTGCTGCCCCAGCCAGAAGGGTTAGAGTTAACTGAACTCTAACAAGCAACCTGCCTACAAGCACTTTAGATATAAAGTGACATGATGTGCCATATTGTGGTGGCCACACACACTTCAAAAAGTGATTGGTCTTCTGATGTCTCTCCCAATGGGAAAATGAATCTGTAGTTGACAACCCAAATGATCAATATGCCACACACAGGGAAGTGGATTTGTACTAATAGTTGGAAAATATGATCGAAAGTTATCAATTGCATCTGAGATTCCACCATGTAATCTCATGATCTACTTAACCAAAATATGTTTGGATTCATGACCAAAGCATTTCAGTGCTGCCGATTGATAAAATATGATAACTAATTTTCTGCCCTGGCCCATTGATTGATCAGAAGGGGAGTTTCAGCTATTTGATTATTTTCTGATTCGATCATTTGATCGAGTCCCAAATCAGTCAGATAATAATATTGAAGCATGTATGGCCACCATTAGAGTAGAATGCATAGGTCTAAATAGAATATCTCAGGTCTGGTTCTCTGCCCATTATATGCAATATCTTACAGATATTTTAGCTACATTACACACCATTAAAACTTTAGAGTACATATCTTTTAATATGAATGTTCTTTCCTCATCATACTGTTATTAAGACATTATGACAGCTTGTCAAAATGGAACGTCATTATGAGATTATTCACATTTAACATTCAACAATCACTGAAAGCAGACCATTGTTCATTTTGTAGTTATGAAATAATATGATAAAGATTCCTGTTTAAAATAAATTCTGGTGTATTACCTTTAGGCAAAACAAAAGGGAAGTATGTACTAAATGTGCCTAATAATAAAACGCCTTGCCTAATATATGAAAATCAGTAGATGAACATGATCCAAGGTGTCACATCTACAGAACTTGTAACAATGTACAAGTGATAGATTATTTTCAACCCTAGATAGAAAACATAAAGATATAAAAATGACAATATTCCTGCAGTTAGCATAAGGCTCCGTTCACATCTCCGCGTCCCAAATTGCGGGCGGAATCAACACAATAGACAGGTGTTCCACGATTCTATTTGCGCAATTATACCACGATTGTCGCCCCCATACGCCAAGATGTGAACGGAGCCTTAAGCTAAACTCTAATGACCTGTACACACGACCGGTTTTCCCATCGGAATAAACTCTGAAGGTTTTTCCGACGGAGTTCCGACAGAATTCCACTCAAGCTGTCTTGCATACACACGTCCTGAACGCGATGACGTACAACACGTACGACGGGACTAGAAATCGGAAGTTCAATAGCTAGTAGCCAATAGCTTCCGTCTCGTACTTGCTTCAGAGCATGCGTCGTTTTTGGTACATCGGAACAGCTTACAGACGAGCGGTTTTCCCGATAGTAATTTGTTCCGTTGGAAATATTTAGAACATGTTCTTTTTCTAGGTCCGTCAGAATTTTCAACGTTAAAAGTCCGATGGGGCATACACACGATCGGAATATACGATGAAAAGCTCCCGTCTGACTTTTTCTGTCGGATATTCCGCTAGTGTGTACACGGCATAAGCAGACATAAAAAAACACAAATTATAGCAGCTCTGTAATCAATAATACTGTATTAAATGCATTTTTTAAATGCAAGCAGTATCATACAAGTACCTTTAATATATGACCTGGTATCAGCTTCATGCAGTCTCTGTACAGCATGATTATGGGAGGAAAAAGCAGCACAATGAGCCAATCAGTTTGTGTGCTGACAAGAAGCATGCTGTTGGGGGAAAAAGCTGAGTGACAGACTGAGAAAGATGAGCTCATCATTTTGCTGCTTCTCCTTTCACTGTCTAAACGCAGGCTGGGGTGGGTCCAACCTGGGCTCAGAGGAAGTGGGTTAAATGATGCTGGTCATGAGACTGAGGAAATCTAGTGGCAGAAAAAAGTGCTGTTGGGGAAATCTCTGGATTCGGGTTTATTATTGTAACAGGAGTTGGATTTGTTAGATTATCTTTTAACAGGCTATTGATTTGTATCTTGCTACTTTTAGCTGAAGTTCTGCTGTAACTTCTAGACATATCTCGTATGCAAGGCCGTCTTTAATATTGACTGGACCCCAGGCAAACATTTTCTTGGGCCCCCTCTTCCATGCAATTTCACTCTCCACATGCTTTGAAACATGCAATAAATAGCAGCTAGACTCAAAATCAGTTTACTGAATCAGATCAGGCAGCGATTGCGATTGGTTGCCAGAGGTTACAGTGTATCATTACTGACTGGCTGCTAGAGGTTACAGCACACATTATGGCTCACTGTTTATTTTCTAGAGGTTACAGCACATGACTTCTGCTTGTTGATTGGTTGCTAGAAATTACTGTACATCGATACTGCTCACTGATTGATTGCTAGAGGTTACTGGATATCTATACCACTCATTAAATGGTTCCTAGAGGTTACTGCATATTCTTACCGCTCAGTGATTGGTTGCAAGAGGTTAGTGCACAACATTAGCGCTCACTGATTTTTTGTCAAAGGTTACAGTACATCATCTCCTCACTGCCTGCACACCATGGACTGGGGAGGTGAGGGGACCCATCAATAGACAGAAAACTCCTAGGAGTCCTAGGACTCCTGGGATCAGTGGCAATGCTGGGGGGTTGATGGGATCAGTAACAGTGGTGGTGGGGGGGTGGGATTAGTTAGGAGGCAATACACTGTGGCAAATTCTGAATTTTGTAGAGCAAAGCTGGAGATCTTTGGCAAGTATATAGTGGAGGATCCTACCAATGTAATGGGGAATTTACAATGACCACCAATATGAAGGGGGATTTTGCATTGACCACCATTGTCGAGGAGATTTGTACTGACCACCAATGTAAGGTGACACTTCTACACCGACCACCAATGTTAGGGGGGATTTACACTGACTACCAATGTAAAGGGGGATTTACACTGACCACCAGTATAAGGACAATTCTGCACTTACCACCAATATAAAGGGAAATGTACACTGATCACCAATGTTATGAAGAATTTACACTGACAACCAATGTAATAGGGGATTTTACATCAACAGCCAATAAAGGGGGGTTTATACACTAGCCACCAATGTAAGGGGGATTTACACTCACCAGCAATTTAAAGGGGGCTTCTACATGGATGTAAGGGAGGATTCAAAACTGACAAAAAATGCAAGTTTGGATTTTATTTTAACAATTACTAATATAAAGAGGAGTTTCTACACTGGCCACCAATGTAATGGGGATTTACACTGACCCCTAATGTAATATAAGTATTCACAGTAACCATCAATGTAAGGAGGGATTTACACTGACCACCAATGTAAGGAGGACCTTCACACTGGCCACTAGTGTGAATGAAAGGATTGTAAAGCAAGCCCCAATGTAATCAGAAGATTTACACTGACCACCAATGTAACTGAGACATTTAACCTGTGTTCACATTTATGTGTGTCGGGAACATATTGAAAATCGCTTTCCTTACACCACAGAAACATGCTGCCCTTTAGCAGATACACAGCAGTGCCATTAATTGTTAATGATATCCTCATGCATCACCTGATATGTGCATAATCACATGCACCAAAATTCAGTGTGCTGTGGCACCATTTTATTTTGAAGAAGGGTTCCAGCTTCAATTTGCTTACCTTTGCTGAACAGGCTAATGTTAGGCTTAAAGTGGAGTTCCACCGAAAAATGGAACTTCCGCTTTAAGTGCAGGTGACCCCCTGAAATGCCACATTTGGCATGTAATTTTTTTGGGTGGGGTAGCGGATACCCTCTTTTAAAAGGGATCCAGCTCCCACTTCCTCCTGGGACACCACGGCTCTCGAAGCAAGTTCACCTCTCCCCCCTCCCTCTCGCCAATCATCTGGGACAAGTCGCAGGTCCCAGATGATTACCCGGCCAGTCACAGTGCACAGTGCTGCTCGCGCATGTGCAGTGCATGCCTGGCTGTGAAGCCACAGCCGGGTGCCCACAGTGACAATGCCGGTGTTCTGCCGAGAAAGGTCCCCCGTCGGATAGTGTCTGCCCTGTACTGTGCAGGCGCATCGCTTGCGCAGTACAGAGGACAAAGGAGACGCCAAAAGTCTCCGAACATGAACAGCTGTTGATGAGCTGTACACAGCGCCTGCGCAATTAAGACTACATTGTGCCACACGCTGCCGCACGCTCCCGATGCTCGTGCAACTCTGCAAGGGGCAGGTGTAGGGGCGGATGCATACAGAAGAGGCCAAATGATGGGCAGAGCTCATACGATGGGGGTGCATTACTCAAAGGGGCAGATATATTATTGAGAAGAGTGTAAGGGGCGGATGCCTACAGAAGAAGCCGTATTTTACAATGATGGGCAGAGCTGATAAGTTGGGGGTGGTTTTATCAATAAACTACACGTCTTTGGGGGGCGTGTTTACACAACTGAAGGGTGGGTTTTGCATTGTTGATGGGCGGGTAGGCAGCCGCCCCTTACACGCTTCTCAATGATACATCCTCCCCTTTGAGAAATCCACCCCCATCGTATGAGCTCTGCCCATCATTTGGCTTCTTCTGTATGCTTCCGCCCCTACACCCGCCTCTTGCAGAGTTGCACGAGCATCGGGAGCATGCAGCAGCGTGTGGCACAATGTAGTCTTATTTGAGCAGGCGCTGGGTACAGCTCATCAACAGCTGTTCATGTTCGGAGACTTTCGGTGTCTCCTTTGTCCTTCGTACTGCGCAAGCGCTGCGCCTACGCAGTACAGGGCGGACACTATCTGATGGGGACCTTTCTCGGCAGAACACCAGCACCACAGAGAGGAGGGGGAGAGGAGCGGGGCTTAATTCGCCCGCATTGCTGGACCGTGGGACAGGTGAGTGTACGATTAATAAAGGTCAGCAGCTACACTTTTTGTAGCTGCTGACTTTTATATGGGTGAGTCATCTGTACATGGCAAAAGGGCAGAGCTGGGCAGCAGCAACAGAACTTTACACTGAGATATCGGGACACAGTACGGGACTAAAACTTCAAGGGATGAGGGAATTTAAACTGGGATAGTTGGCAAGTATGAGGCAGCCAATATGGGGCCCAGGACATCTGCCCCTTTTGCCCTGCCTTAAAAATGGTCCTGCTTGTATGAAATATAATGTATTAATGCCCTCCTAACTGCTAAATGTATACATGGGCCTATCACCAAGCAACAGCCCTATCACATAAGAGAAAAGGGAATAACTTACATGGTCCAACAAACCTTGTGTTTCTCTTCTCGCCTGTCACCAAAGAGAACAGTAGTGAAATGGAGGAAAACTAAGCATATGTGGGGGGAAGAAGTACATTGCTGCCATATATAGGAGGGGTGGGGGAGTATTTTGCTGCCATCAATTTCAAAATTACCTTATTTTTCATCTTAAAATTGTAAATTTTCTCAGTTTAAAAATTTGATATGTTTTCTATTTGCTATTGTGAATAAAATATGGGTTTATAAGATTTTCAATCCGTTGCATTCTGTGTTTATGTAGATTTTACACAGTGTCCCAACTTTTTTGGAATTGGGGTTGTAGTTTTCAACTGATAGTGAGATCTAAAATAAATAAATAAATAAACTTGCATGAAACAAGAAAAAATAAAGTGAACAAATACACATGCACAAATACACATCATAAATGATATGACCTGTGAAATATATGCTGATAAGCCAAGCACCAATGTGAAATATCAACCAATACAAATCGATCAAAAATTAGTGTAATAATTAAAAAGAGTGAATAATGAATATATAAATAGTATATAAAAATTGTGACTAAAGTCCATAAAGTGAAACACTAAAGGAAAAGTTCATCAGCATGAGGAAACACCATCCACCTTCCATAAGACCATCATCCGTATGATTGAGGAAAGGAGAGAGGGATAAATAGATATGACTCCACTTGCGGTGAATCCAAAAGGTAAATACTAAAGATGGACCCTTACCCTCGATGGTGGACCCCCTATTAGCGAGGTCTAAGGAGCACGCAGATTTCGCCCTCTGCAGGGACCATGTAGAGATAGCGTCCGCAACGGCTGATACATCCAGCGTCTCCAGTCCGGGCTGATCCAAGTCTTGAACCTGGAGGGGGGAGAAGCGCTCTCTTGCTCCAGCTGCTCTCAGCTCTGCCGTGATTCTGGTTGCGGCTGTCATGGGACTCATCTGCCGTTGAGGACGCTATCTCTACATGGTCCCTGCAGAGGGCGAAATCTGCGTGCTCATTAGACCTCGCTAATAGGGGGTCCACCATCGAGGGTAAGGGTCCATCTTTAGTATTTACCTTTTGGATTCACTGCAAGTGGAGTCATATCTATTTATCCCTCTCTCCTTTCCTCAATCATATGGATGATGGTCTTATGGAAGGTGGATGGTGTATCCTCATGCTGATGAACTTTTCCTTTAGTGTTTCACTTTATGGATTTTAGTCACAATTTTTATATACTATTTATATATTCATTATTCACTCTTTTTAATTATTACACTCATTTTTGATCGATTTGTATTGGTTGATATTTCACATTTGTGCCTCTCATATGGGTGCTTGGCTTATCAGTATATATTTCACAGGTCATATCATTTATGATTAGAGATATTTTTTATTTCACTTTTATGGAATTTATTTCGTTTTTGTTCCATGCATGTGTATTTGTTCACTTTTTTTTTTTCTTGTTTCATGCAAGTTTATTTATTTATTTTACATCCATCACTTGTGTATACAGATTGTAAGCGCACTTTTTTACATAGTTTTCGATTTTATACACGGATATTGGTGTTTTATTGGTGCAGCTATCATTCTGTTCTCTATTTAGGCTCCGTAGCGCAGTTTTTCCAATTAGTTATGATAGTGAGATCTGCCAGCGCAGTTATGCCATGTGAATGGGAAAATGTAACAAATACAAATTAGGTGTTATCCTAAATTGGCTGAAAAAGCCAAAATACGCTTTAAAGTGACTGTAAACTATCAACTTGTAAAACAACCCATTCCGTTCAAAATAGAAATGAAAAGCAAAACATCTGTGTATGGATATGAAAAAAAAACATTATAAACACCTTTCCCCCCCCTTTTTTTATAAGTGATCACATTTCCTCTGTTCTCAGCTGCATAAGAGCTGGGGGGGGAGGTGAAGCAGCAGGACACTGATCTTCCCAGTGAATGGCTGTGAAAGGGGGGGCGTGTCAGGACAAGTCTGATTATTGAAGGATAGCAGCCTGAGTTCCCTGCATAGCTAGAGAACTGACCATGGTATGTTTTCCTGCTTAGTGTGGTCAGTTTTCAATAGAATAGCAAGGGGGCTAGCAGGAACACCAGGGATTTCACATAAAAGAAGCAATACAAAGAGAACAGGATACTTTCTCATTCAAGTACATGGTACAACTGGCAGATATCAGGAATATGAAGTGTTGGCATAACAAACACTTTAAGTGTAAACTTTAGACATAGGGTATTTTTTAGCTACTAGGTTTAGCTTGTTGATTGTCCAGGTAGGAGAAATTTTAAGTTTTAAGGACAGTTTTTAGTTTAGGGACTGGGACAGTAGAACATTGTGACTATTATTTGCTTTCACTAATAAAAACTCTGTGCCAAGCTTACAGCATTCCTCCCTGTAAAAACTAACATGGAATTTTCAATGTTAGTATTATTTCTTTCATCTGAAAAGGTTGTATATGTTATGGAACCTAAAATGTAACAATGGATTTTAGCTGGCATCTAATTTCTCAGCAACAAGCACAGTAGAGAGCGTAGGCACTACCACCCACCTTCCTTGTAAAATGGACATGAGATATTTTATCTATATAAAAACGGAGGAATTTCAGAGGCGGAATTCTGGCTCTGACAATTTCTGTTGTTCAGTCTTCCCTTTACACAAGTGAATTGTTGTTACTGTGCATTTAATATATGACGGGTTTCCCACAAAACATACAATATATAATTAAAGTAGTAAAGTTTGCATATGCAGTGTTTATTTTCAAACACTCCTAGAACATTGTATATGCAAACATATTTCTTTTCAGCATTCACATGTGTGAGCATGTGATCAAATAAGCCATTGCTATATTTAAATGATAGAGATACGCCTAGTAGGTATCCTAGGTTTTTATACTGTTTTTATATTATTTATTTTGTATCTAAATAATGTAAAGATAATCATCACAGCTCAAGGGAACAGAGGTCTACCCTACAAGTAGAAGTGTTTCCGTCAAAGTACAAAAAGGTTGCCCTAAGAGCAAATGGATTGGAAGCTGAAAGATTATAGCTGGGAATCTATTCTGATACCAATCACAATAATGTCTTTATGTTCCTCAAAGATAAACTGAAGTTTTCTAGAGGTGCCATCAAGAACAGTAGGATCGTTTTTGAACTCAGAGAAGCAGCAGTGTCATCTAGACCAGTGGTTCTCAACCCTGTCCTCAAGTACCCCCAACAGGCCATGTTTTGGGAAATTCTCTTAGATAAAATATCTGTCCAAAATACCAAGCCATTGACTCTGATTAAAAGCACCTGAGCAAGATAAAGGAAAATCTGCAAACATGGCCTGTTGAGGGTACTTGAGGACAGGGTTGAGAACCACAGATCTAGACCACTAACAACTTTGTGTATTAGGCACCTTTCACACAGGCGCTCCGATCAGGTTCGCCTGTCAGTTTTTCCGGTAGACTTGATCGGACCCTCCATTCACCTCTATGGAGCGGCGGATGTCAACGGTGACATTCCTGCTGACACCCGCTGCTATCCGATCCTATCCTGTCTACTAAATCCAGACAGATGTTGGTCCTATTTTCCATCTATCTGGCGGATCGGATGGGATTGGGTGAAAACGGAAAAGGCGGTCCGTTTTTATCCGATCTCCCCACGGAGGAGAGCGGGACTCTGTCCATTTCCGCCCTGCAAAGTTAGCAGAGATGGACCCATCATCTGCCTGCTCAGCGGGGATCAGCAGAGCGATCCCCACTGAGCAAGCATAGTCCATCAAATGGATTCACCCCATGTGAAAGGGGCCTTAAAGTGTATCTGAACCTTCATGACCCTGCAAATAAACTTTCTGTCTCTTCATGTCTACATTTCTCCATTGTATCTATGGATAGTTATCACACTGGCTGGACCAACATGAACCTTTTGTTCATCCCCACCACATTAGGAGTGATGAGACTAGTTGTTTGTGCTTTCTGTGAAGCTCACAGGTATTTTCTGTACTTGCTGAAAATGTTCTTAGGCTGAAAAATGAAAACGAATGCAACCACAACATTTTTTATAGGTTTAGATAGGCCTTAAATAAAGAATTCCTGTAGGGTGAAGGCATAATTGATCGACTAGGATTTCAATCTTTATTGACGTACCTGACTCAGCGGCTCTGTGTGAAGGACCGTGCACAGCACCCAAACCCCCCCCCACTGGCCTCCCCCCACATCACCTATCGTCTTTATCCCCCCCTTTTTTTTGGGGGGGGGGTTCGCTCTCGCTTTTCTCTTCTCTTACTCTTCTTTGTCTGGGAGCCTGTCCCCCAACCTTGCTTTTTTTTTTATACTCACCTTTATAATGATCAGAATCACAATATATTGTACATTCCCAAATTGGCTTCCCAGGGTTACTTAATCCTAGGAATATTCAATGTCTAATTTTGGAGTTGTACCTACCTTCGCAACTAAGACGGAATAACTTTGTCTTCTGTAATGGATGTTTCTGACGCCACACTCACATGTATACGTTCTAATTGTTGTGTATGATCACAAAAATGAAACAAAGAATAAAAAAAAAAAGAAAGTGGTTGTAAAGACCAAAGATTTTTTTTTTTTTTACCTTAATGCATTCTCTGTATTATGGTATCTACCTGATCTCAACCCAGTGCTGTGCCTGAGAGCAGCGGCGCTGGTCTCTCTCTCTCGTTCCTCACTGGACTCAGTGAGAGCAGCCTTAGCCATTGGCTCCCACTGCTGTCAATCAAATCCACTGACAGGAGAGTGGGGGCAGGGCTGAGCCACACTGTGTGTCAAAAAAAGCACACACTGTGGTTCAGGAGGGGGCCCACACAAGTACCCCCCCTCCAGCATGTGGCTTGCTGGGGGGTACTTAAAGGCAGGAGGACCCCGGAAGAGAAGGATTGGGGATTTTCTGTGCAAAACCATTAATATCACTTAAACTCCAGGCAAACCACTAAATACACATTTAAAATACATATATACTTACCTCCCAAGAGCTCCCATTGCTGTGCCCCCAGTCCTAAATTAATAAAGCTTCCTGTCACCAGGCTGTAATCAGATAATGAAAGAGCATCAGAATACGAATAAGTGATCCCTCTGCTCTTCCTCTCTCTTTTTATCAGTGTATTCGTGTCAGCACATGTGCATGTAGCACAACCCTTTATTCTCCAGGGTCTGTGCTTTCAGAAAACATATAATGTTTGGGGGTTTTGACAAATCCTTAGGCCCTAAATGTCAGTGGCGGTGTGTCCATAAAGGGCGCAGGAGCGCTGCCCCTTCTCTCCTGGCACCCCTCTATCACAATAGATAGATTCATGCATTGCATGAATCTATCTATGATCGCCGCTAACACCCCCTATTCAGGTGTCCAGCCCCTTTTCGGGTGCCGGGCACCTGAATTACAGTGGCTAGGGTGTTTTTTGGAAGCACCTGATTAGAGCCGTAGGCTCTAATGGGGGCACAAAAAGGTGAACGGCGGGTGCAATGCTGGGCGTTCGCTGTTCACTCAGCTGTGTGTTAGCAAAGCGAAGGAATTCACTTTGCTAACACTGAACCGCCTCTCAGCCAATCAGGTACTCGGGTCTGTTACCTGTCACCTGATTGGCTGAAACGTCAGGTGATGTGATTGGACGCCTGATAGAGAGGACGGAAGAAGACATCGAGGAGCGTGCAGGACACTGCCGCTGACCTGCTGCGAGACAGGTAAGTGCCAGCCGATGCACACTGGCAGCATTTGATGTGGCACTGTTGGCATTTGATGGGGCACAGTAGCGGCAATTGATGGGCACACTGGCAGCATTTGATGAGGCACAGTAGTGGCAATTGATGGGCACACTGGCAGCATTTGATGGGGCACAGTAGCAGCAATTGATGGGCACACTGGCAGCATTTTATGGGGCACACTGGCAGCAATGGATGGGCACACTGGCAGCAATTGATGGGTACAGTAGCTGTGTTTGATGGCACAGTGGCTGCATTGGATGGGCACAGTGGCTGCGTTTGATGGGCACAGTGGCTGCGTTTGGCACAGTGGCTGCGTTTGGCGCAGTGGCAGCATTTGATGGGCACAGTGGCTGCGTTTGATGGCACAGTGGCTGCGTTTGATGGGCACGGTGGCTGCATTTGATGGGCACAGTGGCTGCGTTTGGCACAGTGGCTGCGTTTGGCACAGTGGCAGCATTTGATGGGCACAGTGGCTGCGTTTGATGGGCACAGTGGCTGCATTTGATGGGCACGGTGGCTGCTTTTGATGGGCACAGTGGCTGCGTTTGATGGCACAGTGGTAGCGTTTGATGGGCACAGTGGCTGTGTTTGATGGCACAGTGGCACCAATTGATGGGCACAGTAGCTGCGTTTGATGCACTCAAAGAGGTTGAGTGCATGTGCTCAGCGTCATATCCAGAAGTTATCTTTGGGAAATAGACATATGAGTGCTGCTAGCATTGCTGCAGAGGTTGAAGGGGTGGATTACTGGAACCATGTCCTGTGGTCTGATGAGACCAAGATAAACTTATTTGGTTCAGATGGTGTCAAGCGTGTGTGGCAGCAACCAGGTGAGGAGTACAAAGACAAGTGTGTCTTGCCTACAGTCCAGCATGATGGTGGAAGTGTCATGGTCTGGGGCTGCCGGCACTGGGGAGCTAAAGTTCATTGAGGGAACCATGAATGCCAACATGTACTGTGACATACTGAAGCAGAGCACGATACCCTCCCTTTGGAAACTGAGCCGCAGGGCAGTATTTCAACATGATACTAACCCCAAACAGACCTCCAAGAAGACCACTGTTTTGCTAAAGAAGCTGAGGGTAAAGGTGATGGACTGGCCAAGCATGTCTCCAGACCTAAACCCTATTGAGCATCTGTGGGGCATCCTCAAACGGAAGGTGGAGGAGCGCAAGGTCTCTAACATCCACCAGCTCCGTGAAGCTCTGGTGAACTCCATGCCCAAGAGGGTTAAGGCAGTGCTGGAAAATAATGGTGGCCACACAAAATATTGACAGTTTGGGCCCAATTTGGACATTTTCACTTAGGGGTGTACTCACTTTTGTTGCCAGTGGTTTAGACATTGATGGCTGTGTTTTGAGTTATTTTTAGGGGGACAGCAAATTTACACTGTTATACAAGCTGTACACTCACTACTTTACATTGTAGAAAAGTGTCATTTCTTCAATGTTGTCACATGAAAAGATATAATAAAATATTTACAAATATTAGTGTAATCACTTTTGTGAGATACTGTATATACTGTATAGTATATGTATATTTGCTGATTAACCACTTAGGGACCGGAAGGATTTACCCCCTTAATAACCAGGCTATTTTTTTGCGATACGGCACTGCATCACTTAATTGCGTGATTATGCGATGATGTACTCAAACAAAATTTATGTCATTTTTTCCCCACAAATAGAGCTTTCTTTTGGTGGTATTTGATCACTTCTGCGTTTTTTATTTTTTTTACTATAAGCAAAAAAAGAGCGTCAATTTTGAAAAAAAAGCAATATTTTTAACTTTTTGCTACAATAAATATCCCAAAAAAATATATATAAAAAAAAATTTCTTCCTCAGTTTAGGCCGATATATTCTTCTGCATATTTTTTTTTTTTTTTTTTACTAGTAATGGCGGTGATCTGCGATTTTTAGCGGGAACATAGTGGCAGACGGATCAGACACCTAACTGACATTTTTTACACATTTTTGGGAACCAGGGACATTATTACAGTAATCAGTGCTGAAAATATGCACTGTTATTGTACTAATGACACTGGCAGGGAAGGGGTTAAGATCAGGGGCGATCAAGGGGTTAAATGTGTTCCTTGCAGGTGTGTTCTAACTGTATGGGGGATGGGCTGCCTGGGGAAACACACAGATCTGTCTTCCTGCATAGCAGAAAGACAGGATCTGTGTGATCTCCTGTCAGAACAGAGATCTGCCTTGTTTACACAGGCAGATCCCTATTCTGTCACTGTGGGGAACAATCACGGGTGGCCGGCAGACATCGAGTCCGCTCCACCTGCTGACTGTCTCCCCCGCTACAACATAGAGTTCTCGAGCTGACGTAGAATGAAGGCAATACAAGGGGAACGTGCCGACCTGCCACAGTACAATGACGGCGGCTGGTCGGCAAGTGGTTAAATATATTTAAAGGGTAACTGCACCTTTGTGGGGGAAAAAAAAGAGCAAATAAAGAAAAAAAAATATTGCATATACAATTGCGACACAAGTCATATTGTAATTGAATGTTATTAAAAATTACCTTTCCTTTGCAATCTGCAGCCGCTGTAATTTTCTGAAAATGCAATGCAATGCAATGCAATGCAATATGGTTACCTGGTGTTGTTCTGTACACAGAAAGTGTACTGAACACCCCCCAGAAATATAATTTCCTGCTCATGTGATTGGCTCACTAATTTTCCCAGAAGTCTACACTAAGATGCAAGTCAGATTTTAGGCATCCCCTGCAACAAAAATGTCATTTTTGGTGAGATACTCCCAATAGGAACACATATAAAGGGATGCAGACCTTGCCCCTTCCCTCATTAGTGCCCTGCAGGTGCACAGCCGCTTGATAATCATGAAACCACTCCCATTAGACTCACTCAGGACAGTAGCACAGAGGAACAAACTGGGATTTCTTCAGAATAACAAAAGGTAGGAATCTGCAACGAAGGTCGTTATAATCCTTGCAATGTACATAGATCACCCAGAAGGGAATGTTTTTTTCTCAACAAAATTGGAGCTACGCGTTAATAAAATAATACAATACACATATCACTATACTTTCCCTTTGTATTGCTAACATCAACGTAAGTGTAGCTATTCATTTTAATTGTATGGTAGTGTATGTGAATTTAGTATAGGTAGTATGTATTACTTAATATATAGAAATTTACACATTTGATCCATGTTAATGTAACTGAAAGTTGGGAATGATGTACATAAAAAGCTACTGCATTGCAATGAGAGGAAATGGTGAAATTCCTTTTCTGCAAAGTGGGGAAATTGTGAAAAGGGATATATTTGAACATTGCGGTTAAACGAAATCTGTCAGTATTTCGCAACACAGAGTGACAATACTGATTTCCTTTGCAAAATGCTAGTTGCTTGACTGTTAGACATTATGCACATGGATGTTTGCATGATGAGCATAAAATCCTCAGAGCTACAGTAAATTGCACCGAGAGACTGCAGGTGCCACATACAGCTGCCAATACAAGAGAATTGCTGTACATGGCCTTGTAAATGCTGCTCATTTCTGCATCAGTGTTATGCTTGTCCTCTGGCTTCAAAAAACAGCCGATACAAACATCTGCGATGCTAGTACAACTCCTACTGTAGCTGTTTTAGGTCAGTGAGTTAGTGTTAGGATCATTATGACAGCCAGGCAACAGACATTAAAATATAGGCAGTAATGGCAGCTTATACAATATTCTCTTGATAGGTTCCCATTAGGGCTCACTTACACTTAGGCATTCTGTTGCAGTGTGTTAATTTGCATTATGGCCTTGGCCTAATGTGCATTGCATTAAGGCAGCCCATTCATTATGAAAGGACTGACTTTTTTTAGCAACATTGCGGGCATGGGCCCTGTATGTAGAGAAATAGGGGGTCTGCTTTTGTTTGTTCACTGGCTATCTTCTACTTTCTTCTGCTAACTTCCACCAATTTTACACCAAGAGACACCCTCTAAAAGGATAAATGGTAATGCGTTTATAAAATTGCAACTCAGTGAAAGGCGCAAAAGTGCAAGGGCCCATTCGTACTTGGGTGTTTTGAGAATGTATGCGCAGCAACACATTTTGTGTCATGCGTTAACGTGCGTTAAACGTAAAGGACAGACTAAAAGAAAAACAACATTTTTTTCCGGCACATTGCACCACAATGGTAGCGTGTTACCATATGTTGTGGTGTGCTGCAATCCATGTGCATCGAAGCTCTGTTGCCTTAGTGCATTGTTGAACGGCACCCCAACACACTCAGACCCCTTTCACACTGGGGCCGCAGCCACATTAGCGCTAAAGAGTCATTCATTTTAGCTGCGCTTTTCGGCCGCTAGCGGGGCGTTTTTAACCCCAAAGAAGTGGTTAAAAACACCAGTGTTGCGGCGCTTCCAAAGCACTTTTCAGGCGCTTTGGAAGCGCTGCCTATTCATTTCAATGGGCAGGGAATTTTGGGAGCACTGTATACAGCGCTCCCAAACCACCCCAAAGATGCTGCTTGCAGGAATTTTCCGAATGTCCCGCAAGCGCACCGCCTGAGTGTGAAAAGACACGCTGAAATGAATGAGGAGGCAGTTTTCAGGCGCTATTTAGCCCCCTTTCATACTGAGGAGCTTCTAAACTGCCAGTAAAACATTTAGTGCTTTTGAAGAGGTTTCTATTCATTTCAATGTAGAGAGGAGCGTTTTTTTTTACCGCCCTGCCAGCGCACTGCCCCAGTGTGAAAGCATTCATTGATTTTATTGGAAATAGGTTTTCGGGAGCTTTTTATGTGCTTTTTTAAGGCTACTTTCACACTGAGGCGCCTGCATAGCCCCTGTAAAGAGCCTCTCCTGTCTCTCCAGTGTGAAAGCCTGAGTGCTTTCACACTGGAGAGGTGCGCTTGCAGGACGGTAAAAAAAGTCCTGCAAGCTACATCTTTGCAGCGCTGTAGGAGCAGAGTATACACCGCTCCTAAAGCGCCCCTTCCCATTGATAACAATAGGGCAGCGCCGCCAAACCACCGGCATATGCGCGCGGTTTTAAACCTTTTTCGGCCGCTAGCGGGGGTTAAAAGCGCCCCGCTAACGGCCAAATAGCGCCGCTAAACCGACGGTAAAGCGGCGCTAAAAATAGCGCCGCTTTACCGTCGACACCCGCCCGCCCCAGTCTGAAAGTAGCCTTAGTGTGAAAGTGCCTGAAAAGAGCTTCAGTATGAGGTTATTTCTAGCGCTAAAACGCCTGAAAACTGCCTCAGTGTGAAAGGGGTCTTAATAAGAGCATTATTATCTACAACAGTGTGTTTCAGCTCTTAATGTAGCCCAAATTTTGGAGGCTGGCTGGTTACTATTGACAATACAAAACTATTCTTGTTAACTTCTTTATTCATACATGTGGCCCATGACCCAGTGCCTATGAAATTGTTATCACATCAGCACTGGCTTAACAAATAGGAAAAATGCCATTTTTTAAATCTTATCTTGCTTGGTGTCACCAACGCAATGAGTATCAGGACTAAACCCTAGATAACGTTCTCTTTTTGTGTGCTTAAGGGTCAGATTCATTGCAATGTGATTGCATGGCATCTATGACACAGGTTTGTATCATAAAGGAGTAACGAGAAAGAACCACAATGTTCTACCACTGTGCTATTAAATCACAGACATAAAAATCACATGGTATTAGAAAGGGTGTCACTGAACCTCAATACTCAGCAGCAAATCCTTTATGGACTAGAGAACAATACTGTAATGTACTTGCACTGCAATTCTTACATTCTATGTTTTATAAAACCTGATTTCACATAGAACTTTGGCTTTTAGTAGAAGACTATTCTGCCACTGTTTTTTGTTGAACCCACAGTGCTACCCCGTAGGAGCCGCTGGTAATTGGGCCTATTTCCCCCACTCACAACATGCACAGCATGGGCAAGCGGCATTTTCAGCATTCTTCCACTGGCTCAAGAATCAGGCTAGGGGTTTATTTTTAGGATATTTATTGAACAAGAACTTAGATAGGGATCGGGAGCATGGGATACCCTGAACTGTAGACTGCTAGGATTTCTAGCAGCTCTGTACAAAATTTGGCTGTATAAACTGTACTGTCTCTTGGCTGAACTTGTACAACTCCCGGCTGTATTGCATAGCTCCTGGCTGCACTAAGCACAGTTATGCAATATGGCAAGCTCCTGTCTGTCTTGCACAGCTCCTGGCTGCACTGGGCACACTCAGGCAGTATAGCATGCTCCTGGTTGTCTTGTACAACTCTTGATTGCACTGCATTGGGCTGTAAGGTAAAACACCCAATGCTCACTCAGTCCTAGAATAATGGAGCTTCCTCACACCTGTTCTCATGCTCTGTCCAGGCTCTGACCCAGGCTTTACCTGGTAGGCCTCCCCCCAGCTAAGTTTAGCTGAGACCTCAATGTCTCCATTAGGAATCATTAGACTTCTCCTCCTTGCCTTTCTCTCTGCCCTGGGGCAGAGTCCCCCAAGCACAGCGGTATTCTCCAGAAGGCTAGACACTGAAACTCTGCACTCTTCTGCCAGGCCTCAGAACATTTATAGGCTCTCCAGCCACCTACTGGACACACCTCTCCAGGTATTGGCTAGAGTTCCATAAATATTCACACTGCCTGTTCTGCTCTCCCACTGCTCTTCAGAAGAGAGGGGGAAGTAGCAGAACAGCAGCCTGGGAGCCACTGAACAGCCCAAAGCAATCAAACCCTGCTCCACTGATTACAGGGCGGCTAACTAAATTTGCCTAGCAGCCTGCTCTACACTAAGAAGGTGCTATAGTCAGGGCTGGGTTCAGCCCTTCCTCCTCTGAGCTGGATGCTCAGCTGTTGATGATCGGCTCGTCAGTCCTGGTTACTTAAAGCCGTCCAGCTCACTTCATCTCTGCCTTCGCCTTTGGTCACATCTCAGAGACTTTCTCCTGCGTTCCCATTGAAGACTTACTCGGCTGATGTCCCTTCTGGCTCCTGATCCTGCTTGCTGTACTACTAAGTTGATCTCTGGCTCTGAAGAAGTCACGTGACATGACGATACGTGTCAGGATTGGAGCACGGGACGCTGCCACAAACCAGCTGATTGTGATGAGCTCGGCGCTCGTGGATGTGTTACACTCCAGCCGGTTTTAAATGTAAGTTTATGGGATTGTTTTTTATTCAATAAATTGTATCTATATACAGGATCACGCTATGTGCGCTGTCTTCTTTTATACCGCACACTTTTACTTTGCCTGACGAGCTTTGAAGAGTTGGGAGCAGGGACAGATTGAGGACTGAAGTTAACGTTTGGAGGCATACGAGCTTGGCGCTCGTGGGTTGATGCCCGCACTCATTTTAAACAAGTGAGTGTAACTCCCCTTTCTCTGTGTCTTGCTACCCCTCCACTCTGGACGTCATGGAATTATACTATATACTGTCCGTTTTTTGTCTTTTTATATTCCACCTTGCATACTTAACCATCGTTACCAACTGTACAACTGGATTTCCATACTCGCTGGCTATTTACAACACAAGCTGTATACCTTACAGCAGTAAGGTAAGCGGCTTGCGAGCACAGGGGTGCCCTCACTGAAGAACTCCTCCCTCTCCCTTCACTATTGGAACTGTTTTTCATTTGGAAGTGTCACATTTGGTGGTTGGATTGTTATTATCTCACTTTGTGGACTTGTTACTTACAGTTTTTGTAAGTCGCTACATGCTGGTGTGATACTAGCACACACTTACTGGGACTCATTTTTATTGTTTTTACTTTTCATTATTTATATTTTTTTGTATGTTATTATTTGTTTGCAGTGTTTTCCACTCATGTCAGTATTTTGACCTATTCAATATTTATGAGCTTAATGCCTGCTGGGCTTATGCACCCACTCGATATTGGTATACACATTTATATTGTATTTTTTGTCTGCATTCTTTATTGATGCCAGTATTGCTTTCATGCACTATTATACCATTTCTTTCCATTATTTAAGTGCCCTTATATGTTTTTACACGTATTCCTACATTTCATATATATGCTAGTTCTTCTCTGCATTTGTGAGCCCTTATATGTACCTGACTCATGTACTTAGGTCATCTGGTATATATGTTTTGTCTTTTATGCACTTTAGTTTAGTCCTACCCACTTTTCCTTGTTCCCCCTTTTATCACAGCGCAATCACCATCTCCTATTTTTTATGCTCTATCTGTCTGTTTGGATCAGTCTTTAGGTGTTGCAGCAGTGTTCTTTTAGTTTAGGCCTTTTTTAACAGCGCAGGAGTTATCACTTTCACGCATCTAATGTGTTTCATGTCTCCTTATTCAAATCTTTGGTCTGCACCTGCTTTACCACCTTGTGCCACGTCCTCACCCTATACAGGTTGAGAACCATGAGGAGTATGAAGTACAATCCATTGTTGTCTCCCATAGGTTCCGTGGGCACATACAGTACCTGGTGCATTGGAAGAGGTACGGTCCGGAGAAACACTCTAGGGACTCATCCTCGGATGTACATGCCCCTGTCCTCCTCCATAGATGTTTTCCCCTCAACCCCGGTGGTCCTCTGAGGGGGAGGGGTCGTTGAGGGTACTGTCAGGGCTAAGCTCAGCCCTTCCTTCTCTGAGCTGGCCGCTCAGCTGTCGGCTAATTGCCAGCTCCTTTCTTTCCACAGTGACTCAGCTGTTGATGATCTGCTCATCAGTCCTGGTTACTTAAAGCCGTCAAGCTCACTTCATCTCTGCCTTCGCCTTTGGTCACATCTCAGAGACTTTCTCCTGCGTTCCTGTTGAACACTTGCTCGGCTGACGTCTCTTCTGGCTCCTGATCCTGCTTGCTGTACTACTACGTTGATCTCTGGCTCCCTGACATTGGCATTGGCTGACTACCCGATGTGGTTACTGAACTCTGGCTATGTATTGACTACGCTTACTCTGTTTACCTTTTCATTATTATTAAACAAGTGTAATTAACTGTACTTCTGTCTCGGTCTGATTCATGGTTTCTGACAGCTACAAACCCTTTTACTGCCAGAATACCCTTTCACCAAGAGATTATGTTTTACATTAAAATTAGATTTACCCTCCAGATCTAACTTCCCCCCTGCTTCGACACTAACCAACTCTTCTTCTTTTGTGAGCTGGGGACTTTCATGATCTCCCTGATTCGAGCTTTCATCACCTCTAATCCTCTCCTCATTGCAACGCTGGAGGTCCTGGACTCATTCTCCTCTTTTTGGAGCTCAGGACCTCCATCACTGTAGTCAGGATGCTGAGGGAAAGAAGATCAATAAACTGCTGCTCACTAATCTCCTCTGCAAAAGATTAGACGTAGATCAGAAACTCTTTGCTCCTGTATATACAAAACAAACACCCCTATGTCTCATGCAAATTAAAATTAAATAACAAAAAAAAGATCAAACTTGCAGCTACTGTTTATTCCCTCTAAGCAAAGGTCAAGATAATTAAAAGCTAATATTAAACAGCGCTTGCTATCCTCCTTGCATATCAAACAATATCATGCATGTGCTTGTAACATTTCAGTGCCTTATTACGTGCCATAAAAGCGTAAATAATATATAATCCCAAATATTGATTACTTGGGTAATGAAACAAAGTCCACACATAAAAGAAAAAACAAAGTCCACACATGAAAGAAAAAAGCTAAGTCCACACATAAAAAAATCCCTAAAGATGTGAAGAAAAAAAACAAAGTCCTTAAAGATATGAAGAAAATGTGCTTGTGCCAAAACAACCCTCTTAGTAGTACTCCACCTTGTGCTCATGTGATATCATCTGCACTTACCAGATTCCAATGGCCCCCTTACTGTACAGCAAGAGGAGTCAATAGTGCTTGTGGTCACTATGGGACCTATCTGGATCGGTCTCCAATGGCCAATGGATGTTATCTCCTCCTTGTATAGGTTCTTGTCCTTATCCTCTTTGTTCAATGGGCAGGAGTGATTTTATGAAATAAGATTCCTCTCATAGTGAAAAACCACTTATTATTATTAAAAATTAGGGTTAAAAATCACTACAAAACTCATATGGATATTAAGCATCAGTCTGCTGTGTTTTGAGCAAGATGGATGCCATCTAGTTCCTGGCATGCGTTTCAGTTACAGACCGGAAGTGACACACCAGAAGTTCCGCTTGGCGCGTTTCATCATTAAAACGTGACCTCCTGTTCCCTATTTGATGGACATAGAGAAAATGTCAAGGGTTTAGTATACTACTGAATATTGCTATAACTGTAACTATCCACTAAACAAGTCACGTAGGTTGCTGTGACAGCTATTGATGGCATCAGTTTGAGAAGCTTTTGAGATCATTCAGAATTCAAAGGCAGGGGAATTTGATCTGCAGTTGACCATCTTCCAACCTGCTTTGACCTGCCTAATGCAGGGATTTCATTACTATAGGCTTATATGGGCATACAACCCCCCACCCCAAAAGTAAACAAAAGCCTTAAAATGACTTACCTGTTTTGGAAAATAAAGCAGGAGTGTTACATGCTTACTTGCAGGTACTTTAGATGTTGAGGTGTAGCAGTGTACTTCCTCTTAAAGTTCATATGTAAGAAGATCTGTGCAAATTATGCTCTGTTGCATTTTATGTGTATTGATGTGTTGCCCACTTCTCTTTTTATTAAAGTTGAGTTTTTTGCTCTGCACATCAAACGGAATGGCTCTTTTTTGCATATCTATAATTGGAAGGCTGACACCTTTATATTATACCACCCAACATTTTTTTAAAATCAACACCCTGCATTTAGTAAGATTTGCATACAAGCTTATAGAAAACTTTAAAGACTGAAACTGTTATTGATGTTGACATCTCTTTGCTTATTGCCAGTTCTTATATGTATTTTTATGTTCTTTAAAGGTTGTAGCCATTTCAAAAGTAAACCATGCCAAACTACAAGCTGACCTATTTCAATTTCAAAGGGAGAGGAGAGATTTTACGCTACATATTTGCTTACAAAAATACTCCATACGAAGATAACAGAATTGAATATAGTGAATGGCCTGCCCACAAAGCTTGTAAGTATGAATCTATTGCAGAGATTGTGTTTTATCATGCATTCATATTTATAATGTATATGTATAATGGAAGTAGCAGTAATTTGGAATAGACTACTAAATACACTGCACTGCTTTTTCTAAATATTTATATAGGTTTGCTTTGCTTTGTTTACTTTTAGATTGATAGGTATAAGGTATGGACTCCTATATATACAATGATGTGTGCGGCAAAATGGTGTATTGGGTTCCATTTACCTGATGTTCTGGTTGAGGGAATGCAACTTCTGGCTGGGTGAAGCATTAATTCTGGTTAGAAACGGAAGACACTTTTGGTCTCTGCCTCCACATGCACCATCTTTTGATGCTGGATAGTATAGCTTTTTAGCACAGCATTGACTTATGAAAATTATGCTACACCCCTCTGAGAAAGTCCAGTACATGGATGAAATGTGTGAGGCTCAATGAATGGGTTCTCTGTGCAGACTCTGCCATATCACGACTGTCTTGGGGTTGTACTGCCATTAGATGGGGACCACAAGGCGGCTGGTGACAGCAATATAGTGTTCACCTGATCTGTGCATTTTTAAGGAAATATCCCTCTATCTAGACAAGATGGCTGTACCATTTGGCTTCCATTTACACTAGCTGGTGTTTATCACCAGTGGTTTAAGTTTATCTACTTGACTAATACACAGCAAGACTTCCTCTGTGTTTATACATCCTATCATTATCACAATTATAAAGGATTTGGACTATATGATTTTGGTCGAATGATGTGTATTAGGAACTCATTTGTGACTACATTGTGTACGGCCTGCTCTGCCAAGAAATCCTTTTATTGTCACCACATTGCAGCCAGCAGACTCCATTTGATATTAGATGTTTGTTTTCCACTGGAATAATGGGATTTTGCAAGAGTCATGTATACTAACTGATCACCGGTAACATTGCTTCCTCCATTTGTTCATCACAAAGACATGGAATAGATTAACTGGGAAGTCATGGCATCCTGTTACGTCACAGAACAGGATGAAGTAGCACATGCATCTTCTATATTCAAGTTGTGTTCCAATTTATGGATATACAATTTTGCATATTATCCTGCTATCCACGTGAATATATTTGGGACATCGCTATTGGTATAAACCTTGTAATCTAGAGTGAATTAGAATTCCGCACTCCTTTTGTAACAACAAGTATAATCAACAATACTACATTAGTTATGGGCCCCTGTGTGTTGAATTTTTTGAGAGAACTACACTACTATCTGTAAAAAGACAAATCTGTATTTTTGTTGGTGCATATTCTGGGAAAGGTGTTAGGCCCCTTTCACACGTGCGGACCGTATGTCCGTATTTCATCCATCTGTTTTCGGATGAAATACGGACATACATGCATCCCTATGGGATAGCGGGTGTCAGCGGATGAACATCTGCTGACACCCGATATCATCCGTCCCCGCTCTCGTCCGATTCCAGAGCGGATCAGATGAACATGGACAGACGTTCCGTGCTCATCCGATCCCCCATAGGGGAGAGCGGAGATCTGACAGGGCGGTCCCTGCACAGTGTGCGGGTCCCGCCCTGTCATCCGCCGGCTCAGCTGAGAAAAACGGAGAGATCCCCGCTGAGCAGCGGATGTTCACGGGTTGGATCAACCCCATGTGAAAGGGGCCTTAGTGATATGCTGAGGTTTTTCTTTACGGTATCATTACGCTGGATGATCATTGTTGTTTTACTCTAAAAGATTCTGATTTTTGCAGGGCCCTGTATTAAAGGGTAACTCAATTTTCATGGGGAAAAAAAAATAGCAAATAAAGAAAAAAATAATATAGCATGTACAATTGCAATACAAGTTGTATTGTAATTGAATATTATTAAAAATTACCTTTCCTTTTCAGTCTGCAGCCACTGTAATTTTTTATAAATGAAATATGGCTACATGGAGTTGTTCTGTACACAGAATGTGTACTGACCACTCCCCAGTCAGATTTCAGGCATTCCCTGCAACAAAAATGTCATTTTTTGTCAGATATTTTCAATAGGAAAACATCTAAAGGGATGCAGGCCCAGCAGCTTTCATCATTAGTGCCCTGCAGCTGCCACAGCTGACTGATAATTATGAAACCACTCCCATTAGACTTACTGTGCACAGAGGCAAAGACAAACACACATGGATTTCTTCAGAATATCAAAAGGTAGGAATTTGCAACAAAGGTTGTTATAATACATGCAATGTACATAGATCACCCAGAGGGGAATGTTTTTTTCCCCACAAAAGTGGAGTTACACTTTAAGTATTTTTAAGGCCCCGGCTGGACACTGTACCGAGTGGTACTAACATTTAGGGCTGTACGCCCCCATAGACAAATGGCCGGAATGCAGTATTCTTTCATTCTGGGCATTTGTTAATGGGCCCAAAACATTCCTACCACTTGGTACAATGAATGCTGAATGTGTCAGCTTTAGTGCCAGAGTCCATATTCTCATCGCACATGTTCCTGGAATGAGTTCTTAAGGTACTGGGTGCTGTAGCGGTCGCCAGCTGCACAATGGAACCTGTGCGATAATTAGATATTCACCAGCACACCAAAGATCAATTTGTCCAAACGGTTTTTATTCAAGAAAGATCACATCACAAAATGGTGTAGTGCAACATTTTGGAGTCATACAGGACCCCTTCATCAGACATGTGAAGATCACATGCCTGAATAAGGGGTCCTGCGTGGCTCAGAAATGTTGCACTACACCATTTTGTGATGTGATCTTTCTTGAATAAAAACTGTTTGGACGAAATTGATGATCGTTGATATTCTGGGGAATATCTACGTATAGCTTTAGTGCCAAGTCACACCAGAATCGCAGAGCACATTCCTGTGTGATTCCCGTGCAATTCAGTGTGATGTGATTTTCAGCCTATTCATTTGAATGGGCTGAAAATGCACTGGATCACACCAAAAGTGGTGCATGCACTACCTTAAAAAAAAGCACTGTAACTGAATACTGGTACTGCGGTACCATGCAATCTGGTGTAGGCAAACACATTGCATTTGCGATCTGCATTCAGCGTGTTATTAGGATTACACTGACACCCGCAGCAGATCGCACACCTGGTGCCTTTTAAATGCTGTGTGGGAAACATGCACAGAATCCATATTTCCTGCACCAGTCTAGTGTGAATTTGGTCCTGAAGGAAAGTTGTGTTAATCAGCAAATATGAGTATTCACAGTAATTTAAGGCAAGCAACATAATGCAAAAAGCCTGAGCCTGAACTGCACATGAGTCAAAAAGACGCAAAACGATTTCATACATAAAAGGAAACCATGCCAAAAGAATAAAAATGCTAATTCCTCTGTCATTCATGTTGATACTATGGTTTTAATGCCACTACCCCAAAACAACTATAGTTAAAGTATTTAGAATTCTCTATCTGTGGTTCTATGGAAAGAAGCATTAAGGCTACACTAGCATTTTTAGAAGAAGGTACTTTTGTACCATGCAATTCGGTGCCAGCAAACGTACTGCGTTTGTGACCTGCGTTTGGGGTGTCACTAACTTTGCACTGACCCCCCGCAGCAGATCGCAAGGGCAGTGTGAATGGAATCTTGTGCGGGAAGCCGCATGGGAATGCGGCTTTCCCACACTGCATTCTAGTGTGAACGGGCCCTGAAGGACTTTATACCCAAAGCGGACTTTAGATTAGGCCTGAATGTCCACCTAGTAAAACTTAGAAACCTTGCAAACTGTAGACCAGGTGGAAGCAAATCTGAAAAACAGTTGCCTGATGCCAAAAAGCTCAAGAAACACTTGCAGATCTAGCAGAGTGAGCTTTGATAGGAAAGGCTGGAACCTGATCCTTAATACCATAAGACTGGGAAGCCTGATCTGTCTGAGCTACTGAGAAATGGCATAATGGGAAGCCAGTTCCCTTTTATGGGGACCATCAAGGATGAAGAAAATAGAGTTATTCTTTCTAATGGAAGCAGAGGCTGCAAATTAAACCCACGCAACACACCAGACTTTGAAAAGAAATGTATTTCTGATATACTGGCGCTGGACAGAGAGAGACAAGAAAATAGTGTCCTGATTTTGGTGAAAGGCCGAAACTACCGAAGGAAGAAGGCTCTTGTGTAGAAGACAGACACTTACTTTTGTGTAAGACCAGAAAAGGATCTCTACAAGACTCAGACACATGCCTAACAAACATGATGGTGACAAGGAAAACAACCTTGTGAGTAAGGGTGGTAAGGGGAACTACCCTGAAGGCAGTCTTTGAAGTACTGACAGAATCAAATTCAAATCCCATGGTGTTACAGTTGGTTAGTGTTTTTTTGGTCGGGATTGCAAGGCCCAAAATTTGCCCCTGAAATGGTACTTAGAGCCAAATGTTGAACTAGGCTGATTGTAAAAACGTGAGTATTTGTCCCACAGGGTATTTCCTGAGGTAAAAGCTCCAGTCCCCACACCACAGCAGCATGCCTTCCATCCTGTGTGATGGTAGACCTTGTGGGATGTAGACTTTCTTGCTTTTAACAATGTGAGAATTATTAAATTAGAGAGGTCCCTGTCTATTAAAACTTGTGCTTCAACAGTCATGCTGCTAAAGCTGCCAACTGTTAAGAAAGATGATAAATTGGTCCTTGGGATGAAAGATTCAGTCGATTCCACTGGCTGTCTGCTAGCAGCTCACCCAGGTCAGAGTACCATATCCCCTTGGACTAGTTTGAAACTATGAGTATCACTGGAATGCCTTCCATCTCAATCTTGTGAAGTAGATGGGGAAAGGAATAGATCATGTTATACTTATCCCGTAGAGCCAACAGAGGACCTCTGCACCTGAAGAAAAAAAAATGTCCACTTTGTTGTTGAACCTTGAGGCCAGGTCCTGAAACACCTTTGGGAATATGGACCATTCATCTGGATCCAGGCCCTTTCCAGCTAGGGTAGTCTGCTTGCCTATTGTCTATGCCTGGGATATGAACAGCTGATGAGGTTGGAACATGAAGTTCAGCCCAGGATAGAATCATTTCTACCCCTCTTGTCTAGGAAGACCCCGGGTTCCTATTTGATGGTTGATGTACACCACTGCCATAGCATTGTCTGACTGAATCCAGATCGAATGACCTTCCGGTCTGGAGGTCCACTATTGCAGGGACAACCAAACTGCCCAAAATTCCAAAATGTTGACTGAGAGATGAGATGCCTACAGTGTCCAAGTCCCCTGCATCAAAAAGATATCTAAAATTCATCCCCAGCCCTTCAGGCTGTCATTTTCTAGGACACTAGCAAAAGAGTGAGGCATGCTGGGAGTGTCATGGATTATACCAGACTAGTAACTGTTTGTTGTTGCCAGTGTCCAAATCTTCCTGCAGGGGGCAGTATAACTCAGTTGTCCTAAAATCCTGCATCCATTAATAAATGAAAAAGAATATATGTAATTGTTAGATTTCTATTTAAAATAATGGTATTTGCTATCAGCCATTAAAACAAGAGATTGTTTTTTGCTATATATTAATAGATTTCACAACAGCAACATTTGAAGTTTGTTCTCAACCATGATCACAGTCCCAGTTTTTTTTTTTTTTTTTTCTGGAACAAAAACTGAGAGTTGTTTAAAGTGTATGTTTACAGTCTGGGCAGTATTTCAAATATTTCAAAATGCAACAAAATATACATCAAAGCGATGGTATCCTTTCAAGGTTAGTAACGATTTAGGGACATAGCATTCCCTTGAGAAGAAGATGTGTCATGCATTTTAGCACATTTGTATAAAAAAAGGTGTTTGCTTTAATGCAATCGATAATTTCACATTCACTTCATAAGCGAAGAAAGAAGTGAAAGTAAAGTCATTTAGCAGCAACCTATAGCAGTCAGTTAAGATATTAACTTACATTGAGCGCATTCAGAACAGAAACAACTGAATGGTGGCTACAGATAGCTGCAGTCCGCATATGGCTCTAATAAAATTAATCTGTAACTCAGCCCTCGGTTGCTTAACTATATTTCATCATGGTTACATAGATTAAAATAATCAAAGGGTATAAAGTTCATGCTTGGGACAGCATGACATGGTAGTAAATGGCTTCTCAATTTTCATGCTTGGAAAACAACACAACTATTAGAACTAGAACATTCAGTTGTCATTTTTCCAGTGCAATTCAGGAGATCAATTAAGAAACTACCTTGTTTTATGAGTATTTTTCACCAGCTTTTTTAAAGCAGACCTGCATTCATAAATTCTAGTTTTGCAAGTGAATTGTAAAGACCTTTTTATGGAAGATTTGCTGGAACAGGGTTACATTCCAAGCTAGATAAGTTAATAAAAAGCTAACTACAGCCAAAACATTTTTTAAATTCTACATATATTGAGGAAGAGTAGGAGCTCTGTCAGGGTTGTATTGTGCTCTGTGACCCCCTCGTTCATAGAAAGAGTAAGAGCTCTGTCAGCTTTGTATTGCGCCCTGTGACAAACAATATTAAGCACTTAAGCCCCGGACCATTTGGCTGGCCAAAGACCAGAGCACTTTTTGTGATTCGGCACTGCGACGCTTTAACTGACAATTGCACGGTCGTGCAACGTGGCTCCCAAACAAAATTGACATCCTTTTTTTCCCACAAATAGAGCTTTCTTTTGGTGGTATTTGATCACCTCTGCGCTATAAATAAAAAAAATAGCGACAATTTTGAAAAAAACGCTTTATTTTTTACTTTTTGCTATAATAAATATCCCCAAAAAATATATAAAAAAAATTTTTTTCCTCAGTTTAGGCCGATACGTATTCTTCTACATATTTTTGGTAAAAAAAATCGCAATAAGTGTTTATTGATTGGTTTATGCAAAAGTTATAACGTTTACAAAATAGGGGATAGTTTTATGGCATTTTTATTAATATATTTTTTTTTTTACTAGTAATGGTGGTGATTTTTATCATGACTGCGACATTATGGCGGACACATCGGACACTTTTGGCGCAATTTTGGGACCGTTCACATTTATACAGCGATCAGTGCAATTAAAAATGCATTGATTACTGTGTAAATGTGACTGGCAGTGAAGGGGTTAACCACTAAGTGGCGATGTAGGGGTTAAGTGTGTCCTAGGGAGTGATTCTAACTGTGGGGGGAGGGGCTGTGACACAACACTGATCACCGCTCCCGATTACAGGTCACTAGGCAGAACGGGGAAATGCTTGTTTACATTAGCATTTCCCCATTCTTCCTCTCCGTGAGACGATCGCGGGTATTCCCGTGGACATCGAGTCCACGGGACCCGCAATCATGCTCACAAAGCTCCCGGCGGGCACGCCCGCAAATCGCCTCTTAAAGGGCAATGTACAGGTACGTGTGATTCTGCCTGTACGTGCCCTTCTGCTGACGTATATTGTGGTGAGGCGGTCGGAAGCAGTTAATAGATGTCAATAACTAGAGCATGTGATAAATTGATAACAACAATGCTAATAGTTAAAAAGGATGAATCAGTATGGAGCATAGTCTCGGTTTAAAAATTGGTCCATAAAATGATAAACCGCACTAGTGGCAGCTCCCTTAATAGCGAAGTCTCTGGAAAACAGGATAAAAGAAAACAAGGTCCGCCAAACTAAGTGCAGTATCTTTAAAAAACTGAATTTATTAAATAACAGCCAAATAGCTACTTACATGGGGTCTGTGAGATTCAGGCTTGTATGTCTCTATGGAATATCCGTGGTCACTCGGGAGTCCAAAGCTTGTTCAGGGAGGCGTTCCAGTGGGCAGCAGTGATGTAAGAGCATGGAGGTGCAGGGAGGTGGTACTGACCCCCCCATTAATAGAAAGAGTAGGAGCTCTGTCAGGTTTGTATTGCGCTCTATGACCCCCCATTCATAGAAAGAGTAGGAGCTCTGTCAGGTTTGTATTGCGCTCTGTGACCCCCCATTGCTAGAAAGGGTAAGAGCTCTGTCAGGTTTGTATTGCGCTCTGTGACCCCCCCCCCCCATTAATAGAAAGAGTAGGAGCTCTGTCAGGTTTGTATTGCACTCTGTAACCCCCCCCCATTAATAGAAAGAGTAGGAGCTCTGTCAGGTTTGTATTGCGCTCTATGACCCCCCATTCATAGAAAGAGTAGGAGCTCTGTCAGGTTTGTATTGCGCTCTGTGACCCCCCATTGCTAGAAAGGGTAAGAGCTCTGTCAGGTTTGTATTGCGCTCTGTGACCCCCCCCCCCATTCATAGAAAGAGTAGGAGCTCTGTCAGGTTTGTATTGCACTTTGTGACCCCCCATTGATAGAAAGAGTAGGAGCTCTGTCAGGTTTGTACTCGCTCTATGCCCTTCCCATTCATAGAAAGATAGAAAGAGTAGGAGCTCTGTCAGGTTTGTATTGCGCTCTATGACCCCCCATTCATAGAAAGAGTAGGAGCTCTGTCAGGTTTGTATTGCGCTCTGTGGCCCCCCCCCCCCGTTAATAGAAAGAGTAAGAGCTCTGTCAGGTTTGTATTGCGCTCTGTGACTCCCTCCCCCCAATAATAGAAAGAGTAGGAGCTTTGTGAGGTTTGTATTGCGCTCTGTGACCCCCCCCCAATAATAGAAAGAGTAGGAGCTCTGTCATATTTGTATTGCGCTCTGTGACCTCCCATTGAAAGAAAGAGTAGGAGCTCTGTCAGGTTTGTATTGCGTATAGAAGGGAAAAAACCACCGCGCTATATATAGGCAGGAAATTAACACAATCGAGAAATTATTTTGAAATAATAAAGTGACAAATCAGTAAATTTAAATAGCAAAAGCAGCCGCTAAAAGGTGAGATACACACACTAGAGACAATCAATATAAGGAGCAGCGCTGTGAGTGTTAAAAAAATTTGAGCCAATATAGGTATAAATGAACCAATATGATACAATGAATATATATATACAGAAAGATTAGAATAATATTAACAAAAGTTCATAATCAAATCATATATATTTTGATAGCAGTCCTAATTCATGATCAAAATCCAAATAAGTACAGTGAAGTGAAGAGACATAGGCAGGGGTCCCCGTCTAAAGGCAGGAATGTAAGTAAGGAGTGGATGAATCCTTCACCGCACCACTGTGATATTAATAAAAATGCGCGCTTACCAACCGGCAAGCATAGGAGAGCTTGCGACCTTAACCCCGTCGGGGCCTTTCATAGGATGGAGACACCAAAATCCCACTTCATAAACCTTAAGGTAAGCCCGCTGTCCACCACGTACAGACAATCCCTATAATGTGGGAATAATAAACTCCTAGCTAGGAGTTATTAGTTCCATTGCCAAGTAAAGGTGAGTGGGACTCTCATAAATATCTTGCAGGGCAACAATATTTTTATGCTCAATCCTGAGGCACGGAGTCTAAGCACCAGCTGGTCAAGATAGACCAAGAGCCCTAATGGTTCTTTGCTGCAGGCTGGTACAAGGTCATGGCCCTCAGGATCACCTAACCAAGAGGTTAGCAAGGACAAGGAGGCTATGGTGCTATGACTGTCTAAAAATATTAGACAAAGGAGTAGTCAGATCCCATCAAAAGTCATGGGCAGACAAGAGAGTTGCAAAGTCAATCTGGGTCAGCAATGAACTTGACAGTTAGTAGTACAGCAGCACAAAGCAAGGGTAGCAACCAGAAGACAAAGGTTTGTATTGCGCTCTGTGACACCCCCCCCCCCCCCCCGTTAATAGAGTAGGAACTCTGTCAGGTTTGTATTGCGCTCTGTGACCCCCCCCCAATAATAGAAAGAGTAGGAACTCTGTCAGGTTTGTATTGCGCTCTGTGACCCCCCCCCCCCAATAATAGAAAGAGTAGGAGCTTTGTCAGGTTTGTATTGCGCTCTGTGAACCCCCCCAATAATAGAAAGAGTAGGAGCTCTGTCATGTTTGTATTGCGCTCTGTGACCCCCCCATTGAAAGAAAGAGTAGGAGCTCTGTCAGGTTTGTATTGCGTTCTGTGACCCCTCCATTAATAGAAAGAGTAGGAGCTCTGTCAGGTTTGTAGTGTGCTCTGTGACCCCCACATGGATAGAAAGAGTAGGAGCTCTGTCAGGTTTGTATTGCGCTCTGCGACCCCCCCCCCCCCCATTAATAGAAAGAGTAGGAGCTCTGTCAGGTTTGTATTGTGCTCTGTGCCTCCCCCCCGTAATAAAAAGATTAGGAGCTTTGTCAGGTTTGTATTGCGCTCCGTGACACCCGTTGATAGATTTTGCCTCACCTGTGACAGAAGTTCAAATTTTAATCTTTCCAACTTCTGCTGTCCCATTGGAGACATTTCATATCACGTCCTTTCTCTGTGACACCCTGTCATTGTACACAGAGGTATTAACACATTCAAACTTTTGGTATCAATTTACTTTCATATACTGGCAGTGGACTCATCAAAGATCTCCTTTGTGGAAGCAAATCTAACCAAGTACATTCTATCACCACTCATCTTTAGACTGTATACTTTGGATGTCTATTTAGGCAATAATAATAAGCAATTTTTGTTTGTTGCAACAGGTAAAGAGCTGAATGCTATAATATGATAAACTTATTGATAGTTCAGGTCCTGTATCTGAAACCCATTGCAATCGATAGGAGACAAATCTTAGTGATCAGTGGTCATTTTCTAGGCTAATAGACAAGTGATTGTCAAACAAATAGGGTATGAGGGACCAGGCACTGCCCTTAGGAACATATGCCAAAGCAAAAAAAAAAGAAATTAGTTTTAGCAGGGAGCATTGATTATTTGTTTTATCAAACACAAATCTTTATTGTGCAAAGAGAGAAGGAATTCAAAACAGGGTGCAACAGCACCATACGTAAAGTTTACAAAGTGATAATGTCATACCGAGCAAAAATAATCCAAAACTCAGTATGGCTGATATCCTTGACATTCTAATACAGAAGTAGGCGTGCCTCGACATGGGCCTAGTTAGTAATTATGAATGGTGGACTGTGAGCACATAGACATAGCAGACATGGGATTGTGACTTAGTCCTCATTCGTAGATGTTGAGTCTTTCTCCAACCATCTGTCCCAGATTTTATAGTATTTGGTGGGGCAGCCTCTGTGAACATATAGTGATTTCTTATAGGAAAGGGTGGCATTGACTACCCCAACCCATTGCTGGAGAGTGGGGGGGAATTTCCTAATTCAGGTCTTAGCAATCAGCAGTCTAGCCACAGTGTCTCCTGTAAGAAGGAGTGGAAATGTGTATCCTCCTCGGAGACAGGAAGGAGGCCCAGGAGGCACTGCTTAGGGCTAAGAGTGAGAGGAGAGACCATTTGATTGTGTAAAAATGTAATTACTTGTGTCCAATACCCTTGGATAGAGGGACAGGACCGCAATAAGTGATAAAATGTGCCGCTAGGTCCATGGCATTTGGGACAGGTTGGATCTTGGTCTGCTCGATATTTGGACATACGGGTGGGTATGAGGTAAGATCTGTGTAAGATGTACAGGTGAGTAAGTCGGTCAGAGAGCTTGGGAGATACTGTTTTATGAACTTCTAGAATCTCTCCCCAGTCCTCATCCTCTATTGAACCAACATCCTCCAACCAGCGGGATTTCAGTTGATAAGCTAGGGCAGTGGCAGCGGGAAACACCAGGTGGTTGTAAAAACTGGAGAGAAATTTCTTGGGGTCTTGACCCATGATCAGCTCAACTAAAGAGTGTTTCAAGGCTTGGGATGGAGTCCCGGAATTGAATAGTAAGTGCCTGGCGCAGTTGTAAATAATGGAAAAACGTTGTTTGAGGTCCTGAACTGATTTGATCCCACTATCTGTCAGAACACCGGAGGGTAAGATGAGCCCGTGATCAATCCAGAGTTCAAGTTCATAATCTGGTATTGTGATTAGTTCAGGAAGCTGTAGATTGTTCCACAGGGGTGTATGGTTGTGGAATGGGGGAGCTTTCGTGTAATGAAAGGCCAGTTGCCAGACCTTTTGGAGATGGAAAAGCATGCTGCCCTTGTCGCCCACTTGGGGCACTGCCCGGGTACCAGAAAGAAGGACTTGGAGGGGATGGCCTGTGGGGCAAGAGTTTCAAGGACACACTAAGGTGATGTATCTGTCTTTGTCATCTTTATTGAAGTAGAAAAAAATGGGAGCATTGGGAGGCAACATACTATAGAGCAAGATCGGGTAGGGTGGTGCCACCTAGTGTTCAGGGGCTTTTCAGAGTTCACCAGGATAGCTTCTGACGAGAGGCAGCCCATACAAATGTGTTTAACATGGATTCCATAGACTTAAAAAAAGTAAATATAGGAGGGTATGCCAAAAGATATAGAGAAGCTTGGGGAGTAGGATCATTTTCACTAAGTTGATGCGGCCCATAACTCTGATGGGGAGTCGAGACCACGTTTGTGTTTTATCTTTTAGAACTGTGTAAAGGGGTTTAAGGTTAAGGCTAATGTGATCTGTAAGGGCACGGGATACTTGAATGCCTAAATATCTGATTTGACTTGCTCTCACTAGCGGAAGGGCTGCTTGATCAACTGTAGGGGCAGTTATGTCCAGAATTTGGGATTTGGCTCAATTAATTAGCAGACCCGAGAACTCCCCCAAAACATTGAATGAGTTGCAGGGCGTCAGATAACGTTGGTCCGGAATCCTCTAAATATAGTAGCATATCATCCACATATAGACTTATAGTTTCAGTAATCTCCCCTATATCTGGGTGTGCCCTAATGGCAATGGATAGGGCAGCTTTGACGGGTGCCCCGGGAAAGAAGGAAAGGGACTGAGATTTTACCATTGACTTGAATCCTGGCCGTGGGAGGTTGGTATAATCATTGAAGCGATTTAATACATTTGGGGCCAAACCCAAATCTGTGAAGACACTCCCATAGATACATCCACTCTACAGAATCAAAAGCTTTATCTGCGTCTAAACTAACCACCACCCTAGAGCCTGCATTGTCATGAGTGGATTGGAGGTTCATAAAGAGATGTCGGAGGTTAAAAGCATGAACCCCACCTGATCTAGGTGAATCAAACTCAGGATAATCTTGTTGGGGCGTAATGCAAGAATTTTAGCAAGTATTTTTTACATCCAGTTGTAGAAGGGATATGGGACGGTATGATTTAGACAGTGAGGGGTCTTTAGGGAGCATTGATTTTAACCACTTCAATACCGGGCACTTTCACCCCCTTCCTGCCCAGGTAATTTTCCAGCTTTCAGTGCTGTCACACTTTAAATTACAAATGCGCGGTAATTCAGCACTGTACCCATATGAATATTTTATCATGTTTTTTCACACAAATAGAGCTTTCTTTTGGTGGTATTTAATCACTGCTTTTTTTTTTTGCTATATAAATGAAAAAATACCAAAAATTTTGAAAAAAACATGTTTTTCTTTGTTTCTGTTATAAAATTTTGCAAGTAATCTTTCTTCGTAAATTTAGGCCAAACTGCATTCTGCCACACTTCTTTGATGAAAATAACCCAAATCAGCGTTTATTATTTAGTCTGTAGGAAAGTTATTGTGATCACAATTAAAATTAAAATAAAATGTTTTTCTCACAATTTTTTTTATGTACTGTCACCAGGGTAGTACAGTGTCCACATATAACTGGTGTGACAGTGATCAGGGACACTGACTGGTTACAGTATGTAAAAAAAAATATATATATATATATATTTTTTTTTTTCTATTCTTTATTACATTTTTTATTACACTTTACTACACTGAAGAAAGGGTCAGGATTATTTTTACACATTATTATGGCTTATACCAGTGAATTTTACTTGTATAAGCAATCATTTTTACTGAATGAAATTGATTCATTCAGTATGTATTGTTGTGATTAGCTGTGATTGGCTGCATTAAATCACATGGTACAAATGGGCTGTGATTGGCCCTGTCTGTACCATGTGATAACTGTGACCAATCACAGCTAGCAACACAATTGTAAGAATTGCATGAAAGGAAGCCATTCATTGTGTACAATGGTCAAGTGATCTGCTGTGATTGGTCACAGCGATCACATGGTACTAGCAGCAGGGGGTACACTGATCATTCACTGGCTGTGTTTGGTCATATGAAAACCACCCGGAATGACGATTGTCCCATTCAGCCGTCATTTGACAATGACGGCTTGGCCTTACGGCAGTACAGCACATACCTCGGATGTGCGTTCCATTGTCCCTGCCTCCCAATCGGCTACTCGGCGGGAGCCAAGCCTCGTTCTGGACAGTCGCTGTTTCCGGAAGCTCTCGTCACAACAATCAGCCATCAGAAAGAGAGGAAATTAGACTGTGGGACAGAGGAGAACGCCATCTCGTATGCCTTTACTGGATTCCCTATACCGGACTATCTAAGTTTTATATGTGAGTGTTTTTAATACCTATATGCTATTAAATGTACAGTTTATTAAGAGGCGCCTTTCTTGTTGTTTTCTCTTTGCATATTTGGAGCGGCTTCACCTCCCATCCAAAGGCTGCCCTGTTCACACACTGTTTACTTCTCACGGAGAGCACATTGCTCTAAAGGACATTATTTCAGCAACATTTATATACTGCAAACCGAGAAACCTGCGCTATTTTGCTTTTTATTGTGTCATTTGACAATAGGCTGGGCGGGAAGTGGTTAATAATGCTTCAAGTGAAACAATAAAAATGCTCTATTGCTTTAAATATTATGTCTGGGGAATGCCCTAAAACTGCCCATGAAGTGGCACATCTGTACGATGTAAACAACTGACTACAGCAAAACGGACATTTACGAAGAAAAAAATGTGTTTTTAATTTGCCAGCCAAATGGCAGCTCCTGGCTGCTTCCTTTTGTTTGTTAACAAAGTGGTCAGAGATTCCCTTTATCTATACCAGACCCTTATCCTAGATGAGGGCCCCCACACAAAAAAATATGATGTAGGATTCTCCATAAAAATACATACCAGATGGTATGGATGTCAAGGGCGACTTAGCACAAAATGGCATGGGGTCTCCCTAAATGCCATAAGGTTCAGAAGGGGGAGTGCACACTCTTCCTCCCCTCTTTCCTAGCCTATTAAGCTGCATGCTTGTATCAGGGTCTGGTATGGATTTTAAGTGGAACAATACAAAAAAAAAAAAAAACAAGCAAATTCACACCAAACTCTGATCCGAGCATTAAGCCTGGTAGGCCAGGAAATGGGGGGGGGGGATGAGAATGTACCCCCACCCCCCTGAACCATACAAGCCACATGCCCTCAACCTCAGACAGGTACCTTACTGGGAGTTGGGGGGGGGGACTCTTTGGCAAAGTACCTTGTCTTCAAGTTGATGAGGACAAAGGCCTCTTCCCCACAACCCTAGTGGTCTTAGGGGTCTGTGAGCAGGGAGCTTATCAAAATCTGGAACCACACTTGTAAAATAAAGGGGTCCCCAGATAATATTCCTCCCCTATGTGAATGAGTGAGGGGTACTTAGTAGCCCTACTGATTCACAAAAAAAATTTAAATAAACACACTAACACAGTTAAAAAAAGTGATTCACGATAAATTGTAAAACCATGTAGTCCAGCAACGCAGATCCTCAATCATAATGAGCGATGCCCACCAACCCACTGTCATGTTCACTCTAGTTGCTCACCCACCACAAATGACTGCTCCTGGACCCTGCATGCAATTTTAGGCAAAGGGGTGGGGTCTCCCAGGTAACACTATGGACCAAACATGGACATGACCATACTTGGTGACATCATGGGAGATCCATGCTTTATAGAACCAAACTGTAAGCTTATTCCTACTTTATCTCATGTAATTCATACAGGTGATACCATTGTTTATTTAGTACTTTTGAATTCTTGCATCATGTACACCCAGATGTAGTACATTACATTGTTATATTCTTTTGATATTAGCTTTGTATATAAAGCATTTGAAATTAAATAAAGTTTAAAACGTTTTAAAGAAATGTATATCTATGTTTATGTGGTAAAAATATGGCCGCAACAGTGCTCACTGCAACAATAAGGGTGCAAAGATCTTGAGAGAGAGCTCTTTGCTTTTACCCATCATGAGATGTTTCTTATGAGACACCTTTTTATAGGCTATCAGTTGAGACTAAACCAGCTAATTTGACAAGAGGCAGGATTGCTTTCTAATTACTTATAGATTTCAGCTGGTGTCTTGGCTTTCCATGTCTTTTTACACCTCCCTTTCTTCAAGTGTTCAATACTTTTTCAGTGTCATTCCATTTTATTACACATAATTTAACCACTTCAGCCCCGGAAGGATTTACCCCCTTCCTGACCAGAGCACTTTTTGCGATTCGGCACTATGTCGCTTTAACTGACAATTGTGCGGTTGTGCGACGTTCAACCCAAACAAAATCGACGTCCTTTTATTCCCACAAATAGAGCTTTCTTTTGGTGGTATTTGATCGCCTCTGCGGTTTTTATTTTTTGAGCTATAAACAAAAAAGAGCGACAATTTTCAAAAAAAGCAATTTTTTTTACTTTTTGCTATAATAAAAAATCCCCCAAAAATATATAAAAAAAACATTTTTTTTCCTCAGTTTAGTCCGATATGTATTCTTCTACATATTTTTGGTAAAAATAAATCCCAATAAGCGTATATTGATTGGTTTGTGCAAAGGGGGAGGGGCTACACCTCACATGTCAGCGATCACTGATCTCTCGATGACAGAGAGCAGTGATCTCTGTCCTGTCACTAGGCAGAAAGGGGAAATGCTTTGTTTACAAAAGCATCTCCCCGTTCTACCTCTCTGTGACATGATCGTGGGCACCTGGCGGACATCGAGACTTCTTAGAGGGGACGTACCTGTATGCCCTTTTCTTCACCAGTGCCATGCTGCCGTCGTAAATCGGCATGCGATAGTCGGCAAGTGATTAAAGTGATTGTAAAGGCTCGTTTTTTCCCCTATAAAAATATTAAACATGTTATACTTACCTGCAGTGGATTCTAACATCACCTGACACTTCAACAGAGTCTGATGTGGCTGCACACCCCGAAATAAATGTTACCAAAAGAATGTTGAAAATTCCCCTGGGGTTTTTTAGCAGCAATCATTGAAAAGAAATTGAAAGAATTTTCAATGATTGCTGCTAAAAAACCCCACGGGGAATTTTCAACATTCTTTTGGTAGCACCTGCAGTGGATTTGCACAGAGTGCCCCAGATCATCCTCTTCTCGGGTCCCTCTTCTGTGTTCCTGGCCTCGCCCTCCTGTTCAGTTCCCCCACAGCAAGCACTGAACAGGAGGGAGAGGCCATAGAATGCGTTAAGATAAAAAAACTTTCTGCCTCTACAACTTCTTTAATTTCTGAATTTATTTGTTTTGGTTTCTCTGTATGTATGGATTGCATGGGTTGTTACTGACGTGTGGTGAAAATTTAATGTCAATAGCACCTTTAGAAATATATTTACCTAGAAAAATGGTGACGTGTTCAATACTTTTTTTACCCGCTGTATACACATCTTCCTTTCACAGGGTAGATAGAATAGAGTTTAGAAGGGAAGAGAGCAGAGCTTATTTAGGAAAAGGCTAAATTTTCACTTTAAATCTGAGCTCATGCAGGACTTTTTTTTCTGGGTAGAAAGAACAAGTGTAAAATGTGTATTTTTCTTTTTTTTATGAGGCCACGAATAGGCACAGACAAAGACAGGAACACATTAGTAAAGAAGGATTTGTAGGTCAGGTTTCTATGGCTTTCTCTATTTCTGCTGGGGGTATTTCCATCACTTCCTGTCCCACCTTAATGGATCAATGCGGTAAGGAAAGCACCCTTCTGACTTTGCCCTTTGTTTGCAAAACCTAAGGACTTTCACCTAAATGTACATGTTTTATGTTATGAAAAATAACTCAGCGGAGTTAGAGCCACATGATCACTGTTCGGTAATGTCCTGGCAGGTGAAAAACTGTCTAGTGAGCTGATAACTGAGGTTTCGTCCAGGAATTTTTGCATCCTGTCATTAGGCTCTGAATGATGACACAGTGGCTGTTATGCTACTTGTTTTAGTGGAAAGATAAATATTCTGACTACAATTTCCTGATTTTAGATAAATAGAAAGTAGTAGGGACACTCATGGGTTTTAGTATGTGTCCAAACAAGAGGAGTTTAATCGGTTAACCATTTTGATGAATCATAGTCCATTCCATAGCGCTCTTCAATACCTGAATATCTTTCCACCCTTAAAAGCTAAAATTCACCTTTTTTTTTTCTTCTAAATTCCAGCTCCCCTATGAACCAATATTGCATTATTGTACCTCTTTTGCAGAAAAGAAAAAGCTTTCTATTTGTCCTACACCAGCCCCTACCTCAGTGTCCAGATTGTTGTATAAAAAAACTTCTCCACTACTTCCTGGACGGCCCTTAGGTTGGGAAAACCATTAAGATTTAGGAAGGAGGCGACTAGCTGCCCTATTAACATACACCCTGCACTTACCTTCTTCGAGATTGCCCCCACCCACCTCTGCAGGTGCATGGTTTTCCAATGCAATCAGCGATCACTGATTTACTAAACACACAGCTGTCAATTTTTTTCTACCTTACCCCCATCTTACATAGATCATTCATTTGGCTGAGTGTGCAGGAGCTGAGCAATCAGACAACAGCCAATGTGGAACAGAGCTTTAGTATTGAAAACAGGAGAAATGTGTCATGGAAGTCTGTAAACCTCACTATATAAATCTGTGTGCACTGCGCTTAAAACACCAAAAAATGGTAAATAATAGTGCTGCTACCTATATCAATGAATACACACCAACAGGTGATAAGTACATAAAGATATAATTATATAATTTTTCACAGTAGCGCTCAAAAAATATATAAATTAATTAACATATATAAATGTGTCCATAAAGCATAAAATATATATTAATGTCCATAAATTGAAATTAAAAAAAGTGTGAGAATATTTTGCAATTCCCCACAGAACAGGAACGACAGTTAACTTTAATGTGAAAAGTTGAGTGCAAAAAATTGATGTTAAAACACCAATGCCTCCACCACAGTGATAAGTGCTACTCCCACTCCTTTAGGAAACACGCCAAACACGAGAGTGAATGGTAACAACACTCAGGAGTTAAATTGAAGAGCCTCTAATAGACGCCACACTCCATCCAAATGCTTGACTTCACACTCCACATGTAGGAGTAAAAAGTGAAGAAAGGGAAGGTGATCTGAAGCGTAGTGAGTGAAGGAGCGGTGAGATTGCAGCACAGTGCCACCCGGCATGACTTGTATAGGATAACATGAAGGTTTGTCTGATTTGTATCTGATGTACGTGCAATATCGTTTTTTAAAAATGAGTTACGTCAAGTGTGTGGCATCCATAAGCGGCTCTTCAATTTAACTCCCAAGTGTATTTGCCAAACACGAGAGTGAATAGCAACATCATCTGGCTTGTTTCCTAGGGGAGTGGAAGTAGCACTTATCACTGTGGTGGAGGCATTGGTGTTTTAACATCAGTTTTTTGCACTCAACTTTTCACATTCAAGAGGACCGTCATTCATGTTCTGTGGGGAATTGCAAGAAAGCTCACCATACACTATACAATCTGATTGTACAATCTCCTTCAGATATACCATTAACTATGTAGTGAAAGAGCCTGATTGGTATAGATGGTGTGTCCTCCTATTATATAGTTTTGGTAAATCTAGATTGTATAATGTATAGCCACCTTTATACACCTAAAATGAACTAGTTGCATTTTTGGTGCCACTAATTGTTAACAGTATCCAAAATGCAGAAGCAAACACACATTTTGCCATGTGAAAACGAGTGACAAACGCAGCAAAATGCACAGTAAACAATGTGCAAACCGCAACATGCCAAAATGTCCCATGAGCTACTTTGCCAAGTGTAGGACAGCCCATTAAAATTACCACAATGCTGGGTGTAAATGGGGCCTGAAAGTGAAATTTTTGTGTTTACACAAGAACAATGAGGCTCCATTCACATTTGCGTGTTTCTGAACGCAGGGCAAACTGTACAGAAAACCCGTGCATTGCCATGCGTTCCAGAAACACACTGCTAATGTGCAGCGTGCTTGCATTACCATGTTAATGGCACCCGAGTGTGAGTAACAGGCATGCATTTGCCTTGGAACAAATGTGCTGCAAATGCACCAAAAAGTGTGATAAAAAAACGCACCACTCTCCACTCCAAAAAAAGTTCTGGAGCTTCTTTGGGGCGATTGTTGCATGTAGGGCAACCCATTCATATGAATAGACTGGCCTATGCATGATAAGTAAAAACACTCCAAAACGCCCCAAAAAACCACATGCAGAAATGTGAGTTCCCGCTACGTGGAGATGTGAACGGGACCAAGCAACTGATGGCTGAGACAGAAAAGACATTAGAAAATGTTTCTATTTATTATGAAAAGTGAAATTCTACCCAAAAAAGTTGAACTTAGCCTTTAATTACCATCTGTCATGCTTTTTTTCAGAGCCTGGTACTCTAAGGGTACTGTTACACTGGGGCAGTGACGGCGTTAGCGGTAAAGCGCAGCTAGTTTTAGAAGCGCTTTACCGCTGTTATAGTGCGCTTTCCAGCTGCTAGCGGGGTGCTTTTAATGCCCGCTAGCGGCCAAAGAAAGGGTTAAAAGCGCCTGTGTTTTGTGGTGCTGCCGAAGCATTTTGTGGCGCTGCCAAAGTGCTTTGCAGGCGCTTAGGCAGCACTGCCCATTCATTTCAACGGGCAGGGTGTTTTGGGAGCGGTGTATACACCACTCCCGCACCGCCCCAAAGATGCTGCTTGCAGGACTTTTTTTTCCCATACTGCAAATGCACCGCCCCAGTGTGAAAGCACTGGGGAGGCTTGAGAGGCACTTTTCAGGTGCTATTTTTAGCGCTAAAATTCCTGACAAGCACCCCAATGTGAAAGGGGTCTTAAAGTGGTAGTAAACTTGGTAAACAAAACAAAAAAATTCCTCCTGCAAGGCAATGTTATATTGAGCAAGTATACATCGCATACTAGCACATTATGTGAAACTTACCTTAAAATTGAGCCCTCTAGCAGCATGCTGTCACCGCTGACAGGGCTTCCATTTTCACCCATTCTTCTTCTGGGTTTGCGGGCTCCTGTCCTTTGAAGGGACGATCTGCAAAGATGTCACTTCCACGCATGCGCGTGGGAGTTGCTGTTCTTGGCACAGGTCTAATGCACTCTAAAGGAAGGCATACCCATGCCATTCCTTCAGAGTGCATTCTTTGTTGACATCACTGGCGGCTTCACAAGTAAATATCTCCTAAACAGTGCATATTTAGGAGATATTTACTGTACCTATAGGTAAGTCTTATAATAGCCAATGAACCAAGGGAGTTTACTCCCACTTTAACATTTTGCTAATGCTTTATATATGAGTACTGCTTGAATTATAGGAGGGGATATACGCCAAATGCTGGTCTACAAAATGTAACTGTTAGTGCAAATGGCAGTTCTCTGCTTTGCTGTTGCAAGAGCGCATGAATACAGCTACAATCGCCTAAAGTCCATCTTTATCAAACCTGGATAAATATGTGCTATGATCCATCAAAATGTTGGAAAAAAAAAATAACTCCACATTTGGACACATATCCCTGCTCGACTTGTGAGTGACTCTACTACTTTTTATCTACTGCTGCTGCTTTGCTGCAGTTCACCTGGGAAGATACTCACTGGACAGTGTGCAATGACTTCCAATGGATTTTATATTATGATTTCCACTTTTTTTTTTTTTTTTTTTTTGCAGCCTACCCATTTGGAAAGCTCCCAGTTTTAGAGATTGATGGAGTCGTCTATAATCAGAGCCTTGCTATTAGCAGATACTTGGCTAAACAAGCAGGTAAGGTAATTTATTATAGCAACCTACTGTCGCAAATTGCCATAGTTAAAGGCTTAGTTCTTAAAGTGGTTGTTAAAGCTTTTTACCTTCATGCGTTAAGGTAAAAAGCCTGTGTGTACTTACCCAAGTCTGATTTCGATTCAGCGATGTGCATGAGAGCAGGGGCTCTACTGGGACTCTGCATCCTCATTGGCTGAGACACAGCAGCAGGAACCATTGGCTCCAGCAGCTGTTAATCACAACCAGTGAGGATGGAGTGGGCTGGGCCAAGTCTCGGCAGCGAGCAAGCAAGAGTACCCCAATAGCAATTGGCATGTCAGGAGCGCCAGCAGGGGATCGTAAAGGAGGAGGATTGGGTCTGCTCTGTACAAAAAAAAAGAGCAAAAAAAAAAAAGAGCAAAAAAAAAAAAGAGCAAAAAAAAAAAAGAGCAAAAAAAAAAAAGAGCAAAAAAAAAAAAGCAAAAAAAAAAAATATACACCCCCACAAGACCTTACTATCACCTTAAATCTTGCTGCAGTTTAAAAGTAGCTTTCAAATAATATAGAGATGTGATACATCACTTAAATCACTAGTGACACTGTGTGAAGAAATGGAAAAGTGACAAGTGCAGCGCAGAGATTTCTGTAACAACTTTGTTTAAGCATTAAAGCAGACAAGTAGAAAATGTCTGCTTAATGGTGAGGGAAGGATGTGTAAGAACTAGGATGTTTGAAGCAGATTATTCATTTCAAGGTCAAGGATGTGACATATTCAAAGAGGTTTTCCACATTATGTAAAGAGCTGACCCAAAAAGAAATAATACCCACTCTTTACTAAATGGATAGATATATATAGATATATATAGATATATATATATATATATATATATATATATATATATATATATATATATATATATATATATATATATATATATATATCCATTTAGTAAAGAGTGGGTATTATTTCTTTATATATATATATATATATATATATAATCTCCTCCTAATGAACTAAATGATAGTCATAAAATATGTAAAGCTCCAACAGCCAAAATCGCCAAAAAGTATAAAAATATGAATAAAATGTAGTCTATAATACCTCATACAGTGCAGTGATATATACTTGACAATAAAAAAACATTTGTTATACTGTATATCACTGTGCTGTATTATATGAGGCATTAAAGACTTCATTTATTTTATAAAGAGCTAACCTATGTTCTAAATTCTGCACATTGCTTTATGTTGTTAGCTCCCGATCTCCATGTTCCCTTCCTGCCTTTGTCCATGTTTTGCTCTTTCAGATTTCACCTGCAGTTTAGTTAAGCTGGCTATACTTGTTGGGTTCCTTGCAACCTACAGAGTGCATGTTTTCCTGTATAGACAGGTGGTATGTGTCAGCACCGGAAACAAGTCAGAGGGATAAGCGTCAATTGTATCTGTGTGCAAACAAGGCTAGGGCACTCATCTGACACGCCCTTGTACTTGACTGTCATTCCACGACTGTTTTCAATAGAGTTTATGTGGACGGGAACCATAACGTAGAAAAGCTCTTTTAAGTTTATGTTGTTCTATGTGCTGACAGTGAGAGTTCTCTGCCCAACTAATTGCAAGCGATACATTTATTAATACCCAGCATTAGGCTGGGTTCACACTGGTGCGACACGACAGCCGTCCTACTTTGGATCCGACTTTGCCCTGCGACATGAAGCCGGCATGTGTCCGACTTTCAATGAACGGGGATCCGACTTGGATCCCCGACACTGTGTTTGGTATGAATCTTTAGGGGGAACTCCGCGCCAAATTTTAAATAAAAATCCGGCATGGGTTCCCCCTCCAAGAGCATACCAGGCCCTTGGGTCTGGTGTGGACCTTGAGGGGAACCCCCTACGCCGAAAAAACGGCGTGGGGGGTCCCCCCCAATCCATACCAGACCCTTATCCGAGCACGCAGCCCGGCCGGACAGGAATGGGGGTGGGGACGAGCGAGCGCCCCCCCCCCTCCTGAACCGTACCAGGCCGCATGCCCTCAACATGGGGGGTTGTTGCCTTGGGGGAGGGGGGCGCGCTGCGGCCCCCCCACCCCAAAGCACCTTGTCCCCATGTTGATGAGGACAAGGGCCTCTTCCCGACAACCCTGGCCGTTGGTTGTCGGGGTCTGCGGGCGGGGGGCTTATCGGAATCCGGGAGCCCCCTTTAATAAGGGGGCCCCCAGATCCCGGCCCCCCACCCTATGTGAATTGAGTATGGGGTACATGGTACCCCTACTCATTCACCTAGGGAAAAAGTGTCAATTTTAAAAAAAAACACTACACAGATTTTTAAAGTATTTTATTAGACAGCTCCGGGGGTCTTCTTCCGACTTCGGGGGTCTCTCCGGTTCTTCTCCGCGTCTTCTGCCGGGCTCCTCCTCTCTCTTCTGCTCTTTTGCCGCTCTTTTGCTAAAGAGGAGGAGCCCGGTCTGCTGCCTTCTTCTCTTCGGGGGTCTCTCCGGTTCTTCTCCGCGCTCTCCGGATCTTCTGCCGGGCTCCTCCTCTCTCTTCTGCTCTTTTGCCGCTCTTTTGCTAAAGAGGAGGAGCCCGGTCTTCAATCTTCTGCCTTCTGCCCTCTTCTCTTCTCCTGATGTTGACACGACGCTCTCTCCGGCTAGAATGCTCTCTGTGCGCTCTGCTCTGACTTATATAGGCGGTGACCCCGCCCTCTTATGCCGTCACAGTCCCTGGGCATGCTGGGACTGTGACGGCATACAGGGGGCGTGGTCATCGGGTGATGACCACGCCCCCTGTATGCCGTCACAGTCCCAGCATGCCCAGGGACTGTGACGGCATAAGAGGGCGGGGTCACCGCCTATATAAGTCAGAGCAGAGCGCACAGAGAGCATTCTAGCCGGAGAGAGCGTCGTGTCAACATCAGGAGAAGAGAAGAGGGCAGAAGGCAGAAGATTGAAGACCGGGCTCCTCCTCTTTAGCAAAAGAGCGGCAAAAGAGCAGAAGAGAGAGGAGGAGCCCGGCAGAAGATCCGGAGAGCGCGGAGAAGAACCGGAGAGACCCCCGAAGAGAAGAAGGCAGCAGACCGGGCTCCTCCTCTTTAGCAAAAGAGCGGCAAAAGAGCAGAAGAGAGAGGAGGAGCCCGGCAGAAGACGCGGAGAAGAACCGGAGAGACCCCCGAAGTCGGAAGAAGACCCCCGGAGCTGTCTAATAAAATACTTTAAAAATCTGTGTAGTGTTTTTTTTTAAAATTGACACTTTTTCCCTAGGTGAATGAGTAGGGGTACCATGTACCCCATACTCAATTCACATAGGGTGGGGGGCCGGGATCTGGGGGCCCCCTTATTAAAGGGGGCTCCCGGATTCCGATAAGCCCCCCGCCCGCAGACCCCGACAACCAACGGCCAGGGTTGTCGGGAAGAGGCCCTTGTCCTCATCAACATGGGGACAAGGTGCTTTGGGGTGGGGGGGCCGCAGCGCGCCCCCCTCCCCCAAGGCAACAACCCCCCATGTTGAGGGCATGCGGCCTGGTACGGTTCAGGAGGGGGGGGGGCGCTCGCTCGTCCCCACCCCCATTCCTGTCCGGCCGGGCTGCGTGCTCGGATAAGGGTCTGGTATGGATTGGGGGGGACCCCCCACGCCGTTTTTTCGGCGTAGGGGGTTCCCCTCAAGGTCCACACCAGACCCAAGGGCCTGGTATGCTCTTGGAGGGGGAACCCATGCCGGATTTTTATTTAAAATTTGGCGCGGAGTTCCCCCTCAAGATCATCTGAGCACAAGTCGCGTGCCGAAGTCGGATCATGCGAGACGGCAATCCGACTTTGATCCGACTTCAATGATAGTCAATAGGCTGAAGTAGGATCAAAGTCGGACCAAAGTAGTACAGGGAGCATTTCTAAAGTCGGAACGACTTGTGTCGGACCAGTTAGGACGGCTCCCATAGGGAAACATTACATTTCACACGTCATGCGACATGAGCTCCCAATGTCGGAGCGTTTGTCGGACCAGTGTGAACCCAGCCTTACAGAGACCCTGTCACCACATTTGGCAGGGTCCACTAATTACATGAAATTTGCTACTCATGCTGCCTGGAGTAGTAGATAAATCATAAAAGTAACACATAGCAAACACACTGTCTTAAAGGATAGGTTCATCTTTAGGAACCGTTTTTGAAGGTGAAACATGTAACATGTTTCCAATGCTACAGCCACTGTGCGACCCCTCCCCCCCCTGATAGCAGTATGGAGAGGAGTTCCCCGTACTAGCTGTCACTTTTTAAAATCAGCGTGGCCGCATCATTCATTCACACAGCTCTGTGTGTGTGAATGAACTACAAGTACTTTGCGGCTGTCAGATTGTATCTGCTTGCCCTTATGGGATGTACGGGCACACAGATACTCTGAGAGATTTGGAGGAGATCTGCATTGCATCAGAGATCTGCTGATCGCTGGTGCAATGCTTTACAGGCTCCAAAAAAACTATAATAATAAATGCACATTTTTTTTACCTGCAAAAAAATGTGCATTGATTATTTTTTTTCTAAAAAGTGAACTTATCCTTTAATTGTAGGTCAGCAGCTTTGACTTCCAGGCTTTGGAGATTTTACTCATACAGAATAAATTTAGTACAGCACAATCATCAGTAAAGTAGTAATATAACATACATAAAACATAATATGTGTCCTAAAAAGAAAAAGTCTCTTAATATCCATGTATATCAAACACAATTCACCACTTCTTCCCAGAAACGTGAAAAAACCCCAAAACATTTCAAAACTATAAATAAATCCTTAGATCAAACATTCCTGCCACCTCTGTGTGCAACGATCACAATGCCCATACGTCTGCTGCTTCGTTCCTTCGAAGACCTACGCCCCACACTGCATCCAGGGAGGGAAGGGGAGAATTTACTTACAGTAGAGACTGCAGGCAAGGCTCCCATGACAGAGCCTCCTCTCCACCAAAGTGGGGGAAGTGGGCCAGGGTAACACTTTGACATGGACTCCACCATCTGGTCATATACCGTATTTATCGGCGTATAACACGCACCGGCGTATAACACGCACCCCAATTTAGGAGGGAATTTTAAGGAAAAAAAACTTTTAGGAGGGAAGTTGAAGGGAAAAAAACTTACATTTAAATGCCCATCATTGCAGCCTTCTCAGTGCAGCCTTGCCCCAGTGCAGCCTTGTCAGTGCAGCCTTCCCCAGTGCAGCCATGTCAGTGCAGCCATGTCAGTGCAGCCTTGTCAGTGCAGCCTTATCAGTGCAGCCATGTCAGTGCAGCCTTCCCAAGTGCAGCCTTGCCCAGTGCAGCCTTCCCCAGTGCAGCCTTCAATCCCGTCTTCAAAATCGCCGACCGCAATTTGAAAATGGCGCCGCCGGCGCCGAAATACACAGAGGCGGTCCTCGGCTCTTTCCGGCGGCTCTCGTTCACTTTCGGCTCCACTCGTAGTCCCGAGCGGAGCTATCCGAACCTAGCCGAGTAGGTTCGGATAGCTCCGCTCAGGACTACGAGTGGAGCCGAAAGTGAACGAGAGCCGCCGGAAAAAGAGCCGAGGATGGGCTCTGTGTATCTCGGCGCCGGCGGCGCCATTTTCAAATCGCGGTCGGCGATTTTGAAGTTGTGCAGCTCGGGATCGGCGTATAACACGCACCTGCGACTTTCGCCTGATTTTAAGGGGAAAAAAGTGCGTGTTATACGCCGATAAATACGGTATATCCCCTTGTGATATTTAACTTGCTGGCTGCCCTGGTCCAGAATGGGGCTGTCGCAGCCAACTCAGCGCGTATCTAAAGGTCTGCGTGTGCTTGTTGGCCTGACTGGGGTGACCACTGGATCTAGATTTTCCACCCTGGCTGTTAATTGAAGATCTCCGCAGGAAAAAAACAAGAGAAAACAAAAAAGGCTTATGGAACTATAGGTCCCAGTAGGGAACCAGGTTCTAACTCCTGAACACTAGGCAGAATAACTGGTTTTGAACCATATATCCCCTAGATACAAGGGATGACAGTTTAAATGTTTATCTGTTTGGAAAGCGCTGTCATCCCTTATATATAGGGGATATATGGTTCATGGTCTATGGTGATTTGTAGTTTATGAATTTTACAAATATGGTTTCTTGTTTCTATTTTACAGGTCTGACAGGAAAATCAGCGCTGGATGACCTTAACATTGATATCGTAATTGCTAATTTGGATGACTTGGTGACATTATTTCCTTGGGAAGGTGAAAAACAGGTATGGTATTTACTGTAGGTTCTTTAGAAGAGTTTACAACTACAGACCAACATTTTTTTTTTACTGTATTTCCTAGGTATAGGGACTGCACAATGACAGGGACTGAAGCCAGGTGCACAATTCTACTCTCTTGAGCTTTATAGACCTTTTTGTTTGTTCCACTAGGAAATACTGGTGTTTCAGCACCTGGCTTCTGAATTTTTTTGCATGCACCAGGTAACTATGTTGAGGGTGGAATTGGTGTCTTACATAAGGCAAGTATGCCAGACCCCATTGGGAAGCTATGTTTTGCCAGGAAATCAGATATCAAGGCATTTTTGGCAAAAAAACAGCAACAACAAACAAAATGAATCAAGATATTTATATTTTATTAACTTTTCAAACATTCTTCAAATGATTGCAGAAAGAATACATAAACCCAACTGTCCCTCATTTGGGACAGATTCCCTCTGTTCGTCATTTCTCCTCAAATGCCTATTTCATTAAACTCCAATTGTATTAAAGTGATTAGAAACGATCACCTTGTAAAAAAACCTATTCAGTTTAAAATAGAAATTAAAAATGAAAGGCAAACATGTTTGTATAGATATACAAAAAACATTATAAATACCCTTTTTCCTTTTTTTTAAAATAAGTGATCACATTCCCTTTGTTCTTAGCTGCATAAGAGCTAGGGGAGGAGAAACAGCAGAACATTGAGTTTCACAGTGAATGGCTGTGCAGCAGAGGTGTCAGAACAAGTCTGATCATTGGAGGAGAGCACAATGAGTTCCCAGCATAGCTAGAGAACTGACCATGGTGTGTCCTCCTGCTTAGTGTGGTCAGTTTTTAATAGAAAAGCAAGGGGACTGGCAGGAACACTGGGGATTTCACACAAAGGAAGCAATACAAAGAGAACAGGAGATTTTTTTCATACAAGTGCATGGTACAGCAGGCACATATCATGAATATGAAGTGTTGGGGGTAACAAACACTTTAATCTGTGTAAATACTTGTCCTATTTAACTGCCAAGGTTATTACATTTTTCAAATTATTGCATTTTTTGTTTTAGTACACTGCATTCAGGGCTGTGCAGCTGTCCCTTTGTACTTATCAAACTCAGATGTATGGGTGTGTCCATACAGCCACTGTGTCCCAATTTACTAATATAGGTTGTCAGTAGCTCCAGGTGTGTAAGGAAACGCCTCATTCATGTTTGATGTGCCTCAGGGCCTGTATAAATGAGTCTATATAGGTAAGGCTGCGCTGCTACTAATAAGTGACAAGAGAATATGAAAACACTGCGCTCTAATAGCAAAAATAAAATATATGTGAGCCAGCAGCTGTGACAAACAATAACTGGTAACTGGGAAAAAATGCAGCGCTAAGAAATATTGGGAAGTTAGGGTGTAGTGAAACAATTAAGTAAGAGATGCTGTACTGAACAGTAAAGCATATGTGCAAAAACCATAAGTGAAGTGAAATGAACAAACACAGTATAAAGTGTCCACATATGGTAAATGGATGATTCCAAACTCAAATTAATAAGAGGAACTGGTATGGACCAAAAAATGATGTGAGACTGGAAATTAAAGTCAATGGTGCACGGTGTGGATCTGTGACTGTGAGTCAACAACGGGGTACAGAACTTCCGTAGCTGTAAACCAACATCTCGATATGGGGCATCGGAATGAAAACATCAGGAAGTAAGATAAGATGGGTACTCTTACCAGATGACGTGGACTCCACTGTCGTATGACATGGAGTCAATGGTGCATAGAGCCAAACCTAGGATGGAAAACGATATCTGGAACGGTGGAACCTCTGTCTCACTTCTCGACTTCTCTGGTGGGGTGAAAAAACATTAGGAAGGGCCGCCAACTGGATATCAGCCAATAGACCTCAAGGATGTGTTCCAAGGAGAAGCCGGGGACAGATTTGATCCAGACCCCGTGATGGAAGTAGGGCTACTGGAAGGCAGTTTCTGATCGACTCTGCAGCTGCTGTGGGATCGGAGGTGACTCTGCCCGACAACCCACCCAGAGGAATATTGGAATGGGGCTATGTTTAGCTTTTGAAATACCTAGGTTTCCGCCCGAGACTACAAAAAAGGGGTTATCCTATACTTTGCACCCCCCAACCGGACACCCTGATCTCAAAATAAGGCCTTTAACATAAATTTTAACCATTATCAATAAAAGCGTTTACATCAGTATCGATGTTTAGACCACGAGGGGTGTAGCACCGGACTCGATGGATCCAAACCATTTGCAATCTAGACAATTCCCTAACCAGAGATCCACCCCTCCAGTGGGCACTGTATCTATCTATCCCTAAAAATAAAGTGTTAGCAGGGTTCCAATTATAATGTAACGCATAGTGTTTAGACACCGAATGAAATTGGTAACCATTTTTAATGTTTGTAATGTGTTCACCCAGACGGACTTGCATAGGATGCTTAGTCCGGCCTATATATTGCAGCCCACATGGGCATTGCAATACTGTATAAATGAGGCCTTAAACACTAAAAATCCTTAGTTTTTTTTGTATAACTTGCAAAACTCAATAACAATATAAAAAAATAAATAAACACTAAAATAATGGAAATGTAGCAATGCAAAAAAGCTGAAATGTATGTTATGTCACTTTAATCATGATCCACAAGATCAGGGGTGTGTATTTTGCCTAAATATTCTGTGTTATTATTTTATTTATTGAAAAGGTTTTTTTTTCTGACAAATACATACAACACAGACAAAAACCCCACCAAAATACAGAATAAACCACATTCACAAAAGAAAAATGCCAAACCTAACCTAACTTTACATATTTAAAACATAGTACATTCTGATCTATCTATCCAATCTCATCGGTCCATTTGCTTTAAAATTCCCAAGTTTGTAGTGTATTTTCACCAATTTGGTACCCAAACCCATTTTGCCCAAATCTTTTAAAATTAGTTTAAAACACCCCTATGCGGATAACACAATTGTTCTATCTTCAAATTGAAATTGACTGTTGATATCCATTCCATAGCTGTCGGTGAATGTAGCAAAATCCACTTTTGTGCAATTCATTTTATGGCAAGAAACATAAGTGCTGTCTAAATATTTGTTTACTCTAGGGTGTTCTTATACATCTTACTAATAGCAGCGGCACCTTCACATACACCTAGAAGTGTTGAGTGGTCCGTGGCGCAGACTAGTTTATTATTATTGTTCTGCTTTAAGCCCCAATATCAGATTAACTTGGTTTCTGTAATAGTTGTTCATCTTTCCAATATTAGCGCTTGGAAGATATGTGATTATGAACATTTCTATTTTATTTCAAGCAAAAAGAAAAGGGGGGAAGTGCCTACTTTCACCAAAGTAACATTTCTCACAGTGGAAAACTGTCATAAGAGAAAGTTAGCTGACATATTCTTCTATAAATGCTGATTATGTGGCTGTCAATCTGATGCAGTGGCTTCAATATATCCGAGTTACAGACCTGGAACAAGAATAGCTTTTTGAGTTTCCAGCAATAAATGTCTACCAAAACTTCTCACAACTACTGTACTTTTTAGAAGACCTGAGAAAGTATGGACGCTGCTATTGGCAATGTCTTCTGAAAATGCTAGTTCCTCAAACTATCATGCAGATCCAATGCTTTTATTAGTTTCTGACTTGCTGATCTGGAACATTAGTGACTTAACTCTGCCCTGTTCTTTATTTTTTGTCATGAGGCAGTGTCTCTAAAAGCACTGAAGTCAGATTCAGCAAGCGAGTTAACACTGAAGTTGGTCAGTTCAGCATTCATTTAATTAGTGCTCTGACCCAGGTACAGATTTAACCAATCCCTTTCAGTGGAGCAAACTAGAAAAGTTCCTGGTCAAGCTACAGATCAAGCTGACCCATGGAGCCCTATATCACCAGGAAGAAAAAGTGTTGTTGGCTGTACTCTAAACAATCCCAAAATACACTGTTTGAGGATTTCTTCAATTGTAGGTAAATGAACATTTTAAAATGTTACAATTGAAAGGAGCAGGAAAACTTTACTCACATAACACCATTTTGTACCCTAGAAAGTAAAAGAGTACATGGAAAAGAACTGTCATCCAGTCCTGTCTGGCTTGGAGAAGGCTTTGGGTGACAAGAAATGGTTTGCTGGAGACTACGTAAGTATCCTTTCTTACAATGGATAATTGCATGGCAAAGTCAGCACAATCTTCGTTTTATGTGAAAATAAAGCTATAAAAAGTTTACCATGTCTTAATAAGCCACAGAAACAATTTTATAAATGAGATGCGCACAGGCAAAGGGTTTGTTAAAGTGTAACTTCACCTAAAAGGGTTTGTGTTTGCCTCCTCACCATCTCCTCTTTAGAATTTGGCCCTCAGTTTTTTTTGGAGGGGGGGAGCAGGTACCTGGTTATAACAGGGAGAGTTCACCCCCCCCATCTTCACCTGCAGCCTTCTGGGACACATCACAGGTCCCAGAAGACTGCGGGACCATTCACAAAGCACAGCGCGGCTGGCTTACTCAGGATGCTGGTGCTAGGGGCCCGAAGCCTAGTAAAGAACAGGCTCGAGTGAGGACAGCACTGGACTCCTGAACAGGTAAATGTCCTCATATTAATAGTCAGCAGCTACAGTATTTGTAGTTGCTGACTTTCAGTTTTTTGTTGGGGGAGTCTGAAGCTCCTCTTTAAATAAAATGTTTTAGGTTTCTTGAAGTATAAAAGCACTGCTGAGTTGCAGTTGCTACAGGGTGTCTGCAAAATCTGTCCTTAAAGTCTAAGTTTTTTTTACTATGTGCCCTGGAAGACACCTAGAAAGGTGTGCTCTGCCCTTGAACAAACATCACTTTGGGTAATTGGGCATAATGTTTTTTTCCATGTTTGTGTGGTTTGTTTGTGGTTCTTCAGTCTTTTCACAAATCAACAACATACAGGTATGTAGGCCTCCTCCTCAACTGGCTCTAGTTAGTGACAGTAGTAGGAATTATGTGAATGGAAGAGGACTTTGAACTTACCTTCAGGTGATTAGACAATGGCAAGCGTTTGAGGATACACCCCTTAGGCACCTCCCTTATAACCCTTCCCTACTCCTTGAGTCCTTAGTTTAGTAGCAATCAATGCAGGGTAACAAAGGAATGAAAGGGAGAGTGACCTGTGTCCTGTACTTTACTCCAAGATATATAATTTACTACTAGCAAGTCAAAATTCCTCTTAATCGTACAGTACAGGACACAGGCTTTTTCATAGACCCTGGGATGTCCTCAAGCAATGAATAAGAAGGGAGGGCAACAAATAGGCAAACAGAACTGTGCCAACAGGCCCAACAACAAGGATCAACAGACCCAGCCAGAGTGCTGCTGGAAAAACCTTGCGGCTAAAAACTGCATCCTCAGAAAGTTGGACATCCACCTGGTAGACCTTTGCAAAGGTAAGTTAGGACCTTTCAAATGTAGGCTACGGACGCTTGGTGCCTAGAATGCCCAGGAAACCTACACTGGCCTGGTGACATGGGCACATAAAAGCTCTGGAGGAGATTTTTCCTTGAAAGCTCTAGTGATTAGATGTCTTTTTCGTAGATCCGAGGGGGACATACAAGGAAGATAAAAAACAGCATTTTAGCTTGCACATGATTGCATGATAAAATCAAAAGAGATTCCCTTCATTTCAGATCTACCCCTCAGATTTACAGTGACTGAACTTCCAAGTGCACTTTCAGTGCACTTTGCACTTGTAGTTTGCACTTGTAGTGCAAAGTGGATTTGCCTTTCGTAAATAACCCCCTATGTCTTCATTGACGTGAAAGACTGATACCACTTTAGGTAGAAACTATGGATCCCGGGCACAATACTACCTTGCCATTGTGAAGAATGAGGAACAATTCCTTACAATAGAGAGCTGTCAACTCAGAGACACATTTGACAAATCTAATAGCAACCAAAAATGCTACTTGGCAAGAGATGTAATCTATTGCAGTGCTTAAGGCCAAGTTCTGGTCAAGACATGATTGCAGAAAGGCCAGAATGCGCAGAGTAATCTCTAGGGTTGAAGTGTCTGTGTTTTCACTAGGCAAAGAAGGATTTCCAGGTACAATGGTAGAAGCTTCTGGAAGTGGCTTTTCTTGCTGTTAACAAGGTAGGAATGACAGACTCAGAGACCTTCTGTCTCCAAAAAACATTTTGACCTGAATTAAGACCAGGGAACTATCAAGGTATCTAATGCCAGCTCTAGGAGGTCCTTGGACCTGGCCACAGAGATAGTTTGTTGTTGAATCTAGAGGCCTGGATGTCCTCATCATGGGTCCCCCATTTCTGATATATCAAGTTGGAGATGTGTAGGTTAAGAACAGTGTCAGCTGATATAATCCACTTTCAAGTTGTCCAGTCCTTGGATGTGGACAGCAAAGATCTCTGGACAGCAAGTCTTTGTCTATGAGATTATTATTATTACTTTCTTCAAGACTGCTCCCTTGATGGTTGTTGTAGGCCAGAGCCATGGCATTGTCTGATTGCACCCTGATTGGGTGACCTTGGAGAAGGTGGGCCCAGTGATGCAGAGCCAACTGTAAGGACTGTAACAGACTGGGACACTGTTCCCCATCTTAAAAAAAATGGCATCTGTTATCACTTTTCAGCAATAAGGAAGGAAAACTCCCCCATTGTTAAGGCTGGGCTGAAAAGCCACCAAGTTAGGGAATAACTTGTTGAGCTGGACAGGAGCATCCAGGTTCCAGGTCATTAAAATGCTGTGTTGTAGAGGGTAGGAATGAAATTTGGCTAATGGTAAAGCCTCGAAGGAGGCTACCATGAGGATTAGAATTGTTTATGAAGAATCTCATTGTGGGATGTCTCTTTTGGCCTTAATTCTCAAGCTCTGGGAGATAGAATTTTCATCTTTGAAAAGAAACCCTTTGTTTGGGATGTGCCTAGCACCAGACCTAAGTATTCCAGGTGAAGAGAAGGCTGGAGAGCAAATTTTTGGAAATAATCCAGAGAGTCTGGAGCAATTGTCTTGTGGACAGCTGGAGGGAGATGAGACCTTCAGGACAAGGTCATCCATATTACCTGTGACCTGATGCCCTGAGTTCTGAGAAGGGCAAGAAGATGTTAGGACTTCTGTGAATGCTCTGGGAACAGAGAATAGCTCAAAAGGCAGGGCAAAAAACTGGAAATGATTCTCTACAGTGAATCTACATAAAATGCTGATAAGGTGGATAAATGAGAATATGAAGATATGCCAGACATTCCCCTTGTTTCAGAGAGGCAATGACTGACCTTGTAGATTCCGTGAGAAAGTTAGGAATATGAATGTATTTGTTGAGGAATTTTAGGTCCAGAATAGGACAAAAAACACAGTTGAGCTTGGGTATCGTGAACAGGTTTAAACCTGTCTTGTGGAGGTACTGGCAAAACTATTTCCTGGGACAAGAGATGGTTCAGAGCATTCTGCAAATCTGTCTGTCCTTGGCAGTTTTTGGTTGATTTGAGAGACCAAAGGGGTAAAGGAGTATAGTTTTTAAACTATTTTGCACCCTTTTGAGTGGGACCCACAGTTCTGAGGCGTTTGTTCCCAAGAAAGAAAAAATTGTAACAGATGTCCCCCCCCCGCTCTTAAGAGTGAGGGTGCCCCTTCAGTGGTGGGCTTTTTGGCCAAATTTTTCACTGACATAATGGGCTAAACTTAGGTTTTATACAGTGTCTTGAAAAAAGTATTCATACCCCTTAAAATTTTCCACATATTGTCATGTTACAACCAAAAATGGAAATGTATTGTATGTGATAGACCAACACAAAGTGGCACATAATTGTGAAGTGGATAGAAAATGAAAAATGGTTTTGAAAGTTTGTTACAAATAAATATGTCAAAAGTGTGGCGTGCATATGTATTCAGCCCCCCGAGTTAATACTTTGTAGAACCACCTTTCACTGCAGTTACAGCTGCAAGTCTTTTTGGAAATGTCTCCACCAGCTTTGCACATCTAGTGAAAATGTTGCCAATTCTACTTTGCAAAATAGCTCAAGCTCTGTCGGATTGGAAGGAGACCGTCTGTGAACAGCAATTTTCTTGCTCAGTCTGATGCCCCGTACACACGGTCGGAAATGTGTAATAGGACCTTGTTGTCGGAAATTCCGACCGTGTGTAGGCTCCATCACACATTTTCCATCAGATTTTCCAACACACAAACTTTGAGAGCAGGCTATAAAATTTTCCAACAACAAAATCCGTTGTCGGAATTTCCGATCGTGTGTACACAAATCCGACGCACAAAGTGCCACGCATGCTCAGAATAAATAAAGAGATGAAAGCTATTGGCTTCTGCCCCGTTTAAAGTCCCGATGTACGTGTTTTACGTCACCGCGTTCAGAATGATCGGATTTTCCGACAACTTTGTGTGACCGTGTGTATGCAAGACAAGTTTGAGCCAACATCCGTCAGAAAAAATCCATGGATTTTGTTGTCGGAATGTCCGATCAATGTCCGACCGTGTGTACGGGGCATAAGTCTTGCCACAGATTCCCAATTAGATTTAGGTCTGGAATTTGACTGGGCCATTCTAACACATGAATATGCTTTGATCTAAAACATTCCATTGTAGCTCTGGTTGTATGTTTAGGGTTGTTGTCCTGCTGGAAGATAACCTCCACCCCAGTATCAAGTCTTTTGCAGACTAACAGGTTTTCTTCTAAGATTGCCCTGTATTTGGCTCCATGCATCTTCGCATCAACTCTGACCAGCTTCCCTGTCCTTGCTGAAGAAAAGCATCCCCACAACATGATGCTGCCACCACCATGTGGGGATGGTGTGTTTAGGGTAATGTGCAGTGTTAGTTTTCCACCACACATATCGTTTTTCTTTTAGGCCAAGAAGTTAAATTTTGGTCTCATCTGAACAGAGCACCCACCTTCTTCCACGTTTGCTGTGTCCCCCACATGACTTCTCGCAAACTGCAAACAGGACTTTGGCTTTTATTCAACTGTAGCTTTCTTCTTGCTACTCTTCCATAAAGGCCAGATTTGTGGACTGCATGACTAATAGTTGTCCTGTGGACAGACTCTCTCACCTGAGCTGTGGATCTCTGCAGCTCCTCCAGAGTTACCATGGGCCTCTTGGCTGCTTCTCTGATTAATGCTCTCCTTGCCCAGCCTGTCAGTTTAGGTAGACAGCCATGCCTTGGTAGGTTGCGTCATTCTCTTTCAATTTTCGGATGATGGATTGAACAGTGCTCTGTGAGATGTTGAAAGAGTGGGATATTTTTTTATAACCTAACCCTGCTTTAAACTTCTCCACAACTTTATCCCTGACCTGTCTGGTGTGTTCCTTGGCCTTCATGATGCTGTTTGTTCACTAAGGTTCTCTAACAAATGGGCTTCACAGAACAGCTGTATTTATATTGAGGTTAAATTACACACAGGTGGACTCTATTTACTATTAGGTGACTTCTGAAGGCAATTGATTCCACTAGGTTTTAGTTAGGGGTATCAAAGTGAAGGGGGCCTGAATACCAATGCATTCTGCATTTTTCACATATTTGTAAAATATTTTTAAAACCATTTATCATTTTCCTTCCACTTCAAAATTATGTGCCACTTTGTGTTGGTCTATCACATACAATCCCAATAAAATACACTTACGTTTTTGGTTGTAACATGATGGAATGTGGAAAATTTCAAGGGGTATGAATACTTTTTTAAGGCACTGTAGGCACTAAGCCTGGGTACAGTGATTAGGTGCACTGTATTTTGAAAAAGACAAAAGCTCCTGAGGAGCTAGGGCATATCCACAGAAAAGAGACGAGCAGAAGGTAATTGCTTTGTTAAGGCACAGTCCTGGAACACAGGATCACATTGGTTATTCATCTCCCTAGTCCAATTAGTTTGAAACACAGTAATCACAGCAAAAGCTAGTTGCAGGGCTGGGCCTGCAAGTGTAAAAGAAGCATTTCAAACTTCCTATCTGCAGAATCTTTGAATGAAGGAACATCTAGCAAGATGTGTGTTTAGGACAGATGGCAAGATCAATTGCCAGAACACACCTCTTCTTAGTGAACTCTCATTCCACTGGATAGAGTTTGTCAAGGATTTTTGGAAAAGTGAAATTTTTTTTTTAAGTTATCCAGTCATCATTGATCTCTCTTCTAGGCCAGATTTATCGGAACCTGGACAGAGGAGTTGGAGAAGGGCCTTGGGGGTTTTGGAGCCCTGTACAGGGATGGCTGGATGGTGACACAGATGCAGAAAAATCTGCCTTTGTTGGGAAGGGTTATTGTTGCTTGCCTGAAATTGAAATCAAATGCAGAAAATGGTGTTAAAAATGGGGTCATGCTCCGATGCAACGGACAGATTGCCTTCGGGAGAGCGAATCTACTTCTGGGATTTTTCAGTGGCTCCCTTTTGCTTGGTTTCTGTCATAGATAAGTGTGTGAGGGTATTCCCCTGTGGGGTTATCGAGGTGCAGATATATGGTAAGCTTATCTGGAAGGAGTATGCAGCAACTCGGGTGTAGCCCTTCCTGTAGCAAAGTCCAAAAAAGCGTTAGAACTGCGTGAGTACCTTATAAAATTTTCAGGCAGAATGGTACCTCTATACAAGCTGCCATTGTAGCGCTGTAGGCATTGTGGATGAACTATGCTTGTGCTGTTCATTCAAACTGCAAGTAAGTCTGCCTCTGTGGCTAACGGTGCCTGTAGTTTATTAATTCACAAGAAATTGCAAATAAATGAGGCAGTTGAATAGGCGGAGCCTCGCTTAGCCACACTACTATTAAAAGGGGGGGAGGTCAGGGGAGAAGGTGCAGGAGCTGGAACATATTACATGTTCCACCCTAATAACAAGTGGAATATGTAACATGTTCCAAAGGTGAAATTATCCTTTAATTAATACTGTTAACTAGGGGGCATTGAGGTCTCATTACAATGTGATTTTAGAGTTTATTGCACATTACATCTTGTAGCATGATAAGAAGAGATGCAGTTAACATAATACAGAATGGACAAAAATAATGCTGTGCATCAAATGGCACAATCTACCTAATCATGAGAAGTAAGACAAAAAGTAAATAGACAGGATAAAAGATCTTATCCACAAAGGTGAACAAAGACAGGCTGCTAACAAGACATAAAAGTAACTGGATTTACATTCAATGACTACAGGTATTTAGAACAGGAATCCACTTAAAGGGTGAGGGCCACCCAAAAATTAAAAAAAACGTGAAAAAAAAAAAAAATGTTACTCACCTGAAACCCTTGTTGCTAGGCAGTCTTCCTAATCTGCCTCTTCCTATTCCGCGGCGTGTAATGCTCCTTGGTGAGCGGTTCCATTGCCTTATGGGAACTGTGTGTGTTCCCAGAAAACCACAGGGCCATTCACAGAGCACTCGCGCGTGCGCAGTAGGAGGCTCCACTGCCTGTTTCCCTTACTTAGGATGGCAGTGCCGGGACCCGAGAGCCGAGGGACGGGTCGGCCTCGGGCGGCCGACATCGCGGGCACCCAGGACAGGTAAGTCTACTTATTTAAAGTCAGCAGCTACAGTGTTTGTAGCTGCTGACTTAAAAAAAAATTTAGCCGGCCGGAATCCCGCTTTAGAGGAATCTCGTGGCAAGAACATGGCCACTGCTGACTTTGTGAAAATGCTATTTGCTTACCGTCTTCAGAGATGTTGACCTGTAAAAAAAAAACGCAGATAAAAAGTTTCAATTTTCCTAACTCTTGAGTACTGAAAGCTATACTAAGTACAGCCTGGCAACTAGTATTTTTTTTGAAGGAGAGGTCACTTTTTTACTTCTTTGCTAGTTTTCTTTTAAACAAACTGTCATTATGAGAGCACTTTTAGAAGAGTTAAAAGAAAAGTATAGCCAAAGCCATTTTGGCTGTACTTCTGGAGATCCCAAGAGTGCAGTTCATTCTGCACTCCTGTGACCCATTTTCAGCTGACAGTGGGCTAAAGCCGCTGTTGGCTGACGTCACTCAACCGGTTCAGGCTTGGAAAAGATCCCAACTTTACAGTCGGGATCCAACCAGGAGCCAGCCACTCCTGCCTCCTGCACAGGCCAGAGCTCCAATGAGTACTGGAGGGCAGATCAGAGAGCTGGTGACTGACAGTCACTGGCTCTCTGTTCAGTGAAGACTGAGAACTAAGCGATCAGCGGTCTTTGGTCGCTCAGTTCTTAGTCTTAGAAGTGATTTAGCAGCATCGGATCGATGCTGCATCCACCTAGATAAGTAGGTTTATTTTTTTTTTAAACCATACTTCTCTTTTAAAGGAATACTTGTGACTTGTTTTGGTATATCACATGAAAGAAAACAATAAAAAGGTCTACAGGGACATGGAAGCATCTCCAGCAATTTGCTTAAACGGAAGTACACTCTTTAGATGAACTTGTGATGGCCCAAGTCTGAGTTTGTACTAATGGCGATAAACTAACTCCCATTTGACACTACCCTAAGCACCTGGGGCATCGATTTTTTTTAAAGTTCTTATCCTTTATGTATTAGACTAAATTTGACTAAATACTTTTTACTATCTATAGGTAACATGGGCTGACTTTTTCTGGGATAACTGTGTTGACATGTTTGAGTACCATCAACCTGGTTTTGCAAAAGCCTATCCTCATTTACTGGCTCTAAGAAACAGAGTACAAGAAATCCCAGAGATTGCAGCATGGATAAAGAAACGACCAGAGTCACAATTCTAAATTGTCTTCTGTCATGTTTTGGTTATTAAAAATTAAAAGATTCTGCTTGGTCTAAATAAAACTTGCAACTTTGGTGTCTAATTTGTGTAAAAGTGTTCTTAATGTACTGTGTTATTAGTGTGTTATTAGCTAGCTGCCATAACCACAGTATCCTCTTCTTCAGCGTGCGGTCCGCTACAAGATAAAAGTGGTCTCTGTGACGGATTCGCTGCAAGATCACTTTTATCGGCGGCAGTCCCGATCGCCTCCGCTGCTGCGACGACTCCGGTAAGCGGCGGAGGCGATCGTGTGTTGTCTCCTGTTAGGTATGGAGACGAGTGAGGGGAAGATGGCCCCCACCTGTCTTCATACAATTGCTGGGCGGAAGCGACGTAAATTGTCACTTCCGCCCACAGCTCTTAAAGGGTAATTTTTTTTTTAATTATTTTTTTAAATGACAATTTTTTTTTTTTTGCATTTTAGTGTAAATATGAGATCTGAGGTCTTTTTGACCCCAGATCTCATATTTAAGAGGTCCTGTCATGCTTTTTATGCTTTTTTTCTATTACAAGGGATGTTTACATTCCTTGTAATAGGTATAAAAGTAAATATTTATTATTTTTTTTAAACTGTAAAAATAAAAAATAAAAGGTAAAATAAATAATGAAAAAAAACAACACATTTTTAAACGCGCCCCATCCGGACGAGCTTGCGTGCAGAAGCGAGCGCATACCTGAGTAGCGCCCGCATATGGAAACGGTGTTCAAACCACAATCGCTGCAATTGGTAGAGCGACAGCAATAATTCTAGCCCTAGTCCTCCTCTGTAACTCAAAACATACAACCTGTAGAACTTTTTAAACGTCGCCTATGGAGATTTTTAAGGGTAAAAGTTTGTCGCCATTCCACGAGCGGGCGCAATTTTGAAGCATGACATATAGGGTATCATTTAACTCGGCATAACATTATCTTTCACAATATAAAAAAAACTAACTTTACTGTTGTCTTTTTAATTAAAAAAAAGTGTATTTTTTCAAAAAAAAAGTGTGCTTGTAAGACCGCTGCGCAAATACGGTGTGACAGAAAGTATTGCAATGACCGCCATTTTATTCTCTAGGGCGTTAGAAAAAAAAAGTATAATGTTTGGGGGTTCCAAGTAATTTTCTAGCAAAAAAAACTGTTTTTAACTTGTAAACAACAAATCTTAGAAAGAGGCTTGGTCCTTAAGTGGTTAGAGGTAACCATCCTCACCTGTGAACTGTTTACTTGTAATTAGTGTGTGTTTGTATAAAAAGTCAATGAGTTTCTGGACTCCTGACAGACCCTTGCATCTTTCATCCAGTGCTGCACTGATGTTTCTGGATTCTGAGTCATGGGGAAAGCAAAAGAATTGTCAAAGTATCTGTGGGAAAAGGTAGTTGAACTATATAAAACAGGAAAAAGACATAAAAAGATATCTAAGGAATTGAGAATGCCAATAAGTAGTGTTTAAATTCTAGTGTTTAAAGAAGTGGAAAATGAGGTATTCTGTTGAACTCAAACCACGGTCAGGTAGACCAACTAAAATTTCAGCCACAAATGCCAGGAAAATTGTTCGGGATGCAAAGAAAAAAACACAACTAACTTATTACAATTTAATGAAATACAGGACTCTCTAAAAACATGTGGCGTGGCTGTTTCAAGATGCACAATAAGGAGGCACTTGAAGAAAGATGGGCTGCATGGTAGAGTCGCCAGAAGAAAGCAATTACTATGCAAATGCCACAAAGTATCCTGCTTACAATAAGCCAAACAGCACAGAGACAAGCCTCAAACCTTCCGGCACAAAGTTATTTGGAGTGATGAGACCAAAATTGAGCTTTTTGGCCACAACCATAAATGCTACATTTGGAGAGGAGATAACAAGACCGATGATGAAAGGTACACTATTCACACGGAGGTGGATAGCTGATGTTTTAGGAATGGTCTGATGAAACCAAGGTTGAACTTTTTGGCCATAATTCCAAAAGATATGTTTGGCGCAAAAACAACACTGCACATCACCAAAAGAACACCATACCCACAGTGAAGCATGGTGGTGGCAGCATCATGCTTTGGGGCTGTTTTTCTTCAGCTGTAACAGGGGCTATAGTCAAAGTAAAGGGAATTATGAACAGTTCCAAATGCCAGTCAATAGTGGCACAAAACCTTCAGGCTTCTGCTAGAAAGCTGAGCATGAAGAGGAACTTCATCTTTCAGCATGACAATGACCCAAAGCATACATCCAAATCAACAAAAGAATGGCTTCTCCAGAAGAAGACTGCAGTTTTGGAATGACACAGCCAGAGCCCAGACCTGAATCTCATTGAAAATCTGTGGGGTGATCTGAAGAGGGCTGTGCACAGGAGATGTCCTCGCAATCTGACCTATTTTGAATGTTTTTGCAAAGAAGAGTGAACAAATATTGCCAAGTCAAGATGTGCCATGCTGATAGACTCATGCCCAAAAAGACTGAGTGCTGTAATAAAATCAAAAGGTGCTTCAACAAAGCATTAGTTTACCCACTGGGCACTTAAACCCCCTTCATAACCAGACCAATTTTCAGCTTTCGGTGCTCTCACATTTTGAATGACAATTAGTCATTCAACACATTACCCATATGAAATTTTTTTACTTTTTTTCACACAAATAGAGCTTTCTTTTGGTGGCAATTGATCACCTCTGGGTTTTTTTATTTTTTGCGCTATAAATGAAAAAAGACCGAAAATTTTGTAAAAAAAAAAAAAAAAGCATTTTTCTTTGTTTCTGTATTAAAATTTAGCAAATTAGTAATTTTTCTTCAAAAATTCTGGCCCCAAATTTATACTGCTACATATCTTTGGTAAAAATAACCCAAATCAGTGTATATTATTTGGTCTTTATGAAAGTTATAGAGTTTACAAGCTATGGTGCCAATCATTGAAAATTGATCACACCTGATGTACTGAAGGCCTCTCTCATTTGAGACCCTAAGGGCTCTTTCACACGGGCGGGCCATTCAGATCCGCCTGTCAGTTTTTTAGGTGGACCTGAACGGACGCTCCATACAGTTCTATGGAGCGAGGGATGTCAGCGGTGACATGTCCGCTGACATCCGATCTGCTGAATCCAGGCGGATGGAAACCCCATTTTCCATCCATCTGGCGGATCGAATGAAAACGGACAGGCGGATCTGTTTTCATCCAATCCCCCATAGAGGTGAGCGGAGATCTGACAGGTCCATCCCTGCACAGTGAGCGGAGACAGACCTGTCATCGGCCGGCTCAGTGGGGATCAATGGACAGCCCTGTGTGAAAGAGCCCTAACAAGCCAGGACCCCCCAAATGATACCTTTTTATAAAGTAGACAGACCAAGGTATTTAGTAAGAGGCATGGTGAGTTTTTTTGAAGTTGTAATTTTTTCCCATAATTCTTTGCAAAATGAAGATATTCTTTTTCTTTTTTTCACAAACTTGTCATATTAACAAGTTATTTCTCCCACACAGCATATGCATACCACAAATTACACCCCAAAACACATTCTGCTACTCCTCCTGAGTATGACAATACCACAAATGTGAGCCTTTTACACAGCCTGGCCACATACAGAGGCCCAGCATGCAGGGAGCACCGTCAGGCGTTCTAGGAGCATTAATTACACATATAATTTTTAGATTACCTCTTACAATTTTGAAGGCTCTGGAGCACCAGGACAATGGAAACGCCTAAAAAAATACCCAATTTTGCAAAGTAAACACCCCAACGTATATTCTATGAGGCATGATGAGTCTTCTGAACATGCCATTTTTTTCCACAAGTTTTTGGAAAATGTGGAAAGAAAATGAAAACGCATTTTTTTTTTTTTTTTACACAAAGTTGTCCATTTATAAGATATTTCTAACACAGCATGTACATAGCAAAAATGACACCCCAAAACATATTCTGCTACTTCTCCTGAGTATGGCAATACCACGTGTGAGACTTTTACACAGACTGGCCAAATACAGAGGCCCAACATGCAGGGAGCACAGCCAGGTGTTCTAGGAGCATAAATTGCACATCTAATTTGACCCATTGCCAGGCACTGATTGGCACTGTAGTGGCATTGCAGCGGTACGGATGAGCAATGAAGTGGCATGGATGTGGCACGGATGTGCCATGGATGGATGAGCCATGGTTGGGCACAGATTAGCACTGTGGGAACTTCAGATACAGCCCACAGTGCTGATGCACCCGGCTCTCCCACTCTCACACGCTGTACCGATCAGCGGGAGGAGCCGAGCCGAACCGGACATGCTCCGGTTTGTTTACAAGTGATTACCCCATCATTGAACTGCGTGATCACGTGGTAAAGGGCCGCTGTCATTGGCCCTTTACCCCGATCTGTGATACGCCAGGTCTGGGAGACCCAACGGTCATAGACATTCCAGAGGGCGCGTGATTCTGGGAGGCCGTTATCCGACCACGCTGTAGCTGTCATTTGGCTATGGCCCAGTCGGCAACTGGTTAAGGGGGTGCACCCTCATGCAACCATATTATTTTATTTTTACTTCCCTCCACCTAAAAGATTTCAGTTTGCTGTTCAACTGAGTTGTACAGTTTATAGGTCACATTAAATGGTGGAAAAATTTCTTAAACGATCTATCTTTGTCTCGTTTTTTTTTTTTACATCACAGACATCTGACATTTTACCAGGGATGTGTAGACTTTTTATATCCACTCTATGTGTAAGGCGCCCTTTATAGGCAGTTATTGCTGTCCAGGCCTTTAGCCATAGGATGCTGTGCATATGAATGAAGATTATAGACATTCTGGATATTTGTCTCATGGCGTGTTTAGGGCATCTACACAAAAAAGCAGAGCAGGAGGCAATTGTTGAAATTGCACTGCAACAGGATGATCCAAAAATACCGGGTCATACTGGTTATTCATTGTCTTAGCCCAGTTAGCTGAAGTTTGACAGAAAAGGCTGCAAGATTTGGTTACAAGGCTGAGGCTAAAGAGAGTATTTAACATCTCAAATTTTCTTTGAGCAAATGTGCAGAAAATGATCAGCAGAATGAAACGAGGAACATCTTCAATAGGTACAGAGATGTTTGTTTAGAGCAGAGACAGCAGAATCAACCACAGAAATAGCCCATTTTTTTTTTACAAACTCTTTTTCCACTGGATACATTTCACCAAAGATTGTTGGGGGAGTGAAAGTCCTTTCAGTAGGGCCTCAATTACCATGGATGGAATATTCTGTTTATGAACAGGGAATGTTTTGCAAATTTTTGTAGGTCTCTTGGTCCCCAAAACGGCATGGAGAGACAGTGGAGAGCCAACTTTCACAAAGGTTTTTGCAGACAGAGGTAATAAGCTTTTCAATACGAGCAAGTGGGCCTTGTTCAGTTATGCTTTAGAGATTCCATTTCTCTTTGGTTATACATGTAGGGTTTTCCCTCAGGGTCAGTTCACACCATAGAAACGCAGTCCAGATGCGTTCCGGATGCTTTTCTGATGCAGTCCAGTAAATCACCCCCCCCCCTTTTTTTTTTACCTAAAATAAGGATATGTGCGTTCCAGTGCATTTTACTGCATTTCAGTACAGTAAAAATGCAGCATGTTCTACTTTTTTTTCTGGAACTGGAACTGCAAGCACAGGTGTGAACTATGCCATTGAAAAGCATATAAACCTACTTTCTATGCATTTTTGATGCAGAAAAAAAAAACACACTGGCCTGCATATGGTGTGAACTGGCTCTTAAAAGTTTCTATTCTTCAGCTGCATTTTCATGAAAAAAAAAAAAAGGATTTTTTCGTAATACTTACCTGTAAAATCCTTTACTTTAAATTCATCACGGTACACAGAGTGAGGCTGTTATTCCTTACTTACTGGGGCATCCCAGAGCAATAGCCTTGAGGGGAGGGAGACACCCTGCCAAAACCAAAGCCATCAGACCTATACGGCAGCCTGCAGTACCCTGTAGCCAAAAGCCGAATCCTCAGTTGCTCGAACATCCACAGATACCCGATGGCAAAAAGCTCAGGAGGTTCCTACACCCCTGGTAGAATGAGCTCTCACCCTGAAGGGAGGAGCCTTATGTTTCAGACCGTAGGCCTAAATGACCAATGGGCAATGGAAGCCTTGGAAGTTGCCTGCCCTTTCTGGTAAAACAAAAAAGGGGTCTGATCCTCGGATCACTGCAGATCTAGACAAATAAACTGACTGCTCGCACTACATCCAAGGAGTACAGTCGTTTTTCTTCCGCCAAACGAGGCTGAGAGAAAAAAAGGAAAGCAAAACAATGTTCTGATTCAAATGAAAGGCCGGTTCGGGTGTAGGGACCATTCCCCCGTTCAGATCTGCTGGCAACTGAGATAATCTGCCTTCCAGTTCTCTACTCCCAAGATATGGACTGTCGATAGAACTGGCACATTTACCTCTGCCCAGGGTAATATGTGGTTCACCACCTCCTGAGTTGAACAGCTCCTGATACCACCCTGTTGCAGGCAACTGCAGTGGCATTGTCGGACTGAACCCTGATGGGGCAGTCCTGAAGCTATATTTTCCAGGACCGTAGGGCCAGATGTACCGCCCGTAACTTCAGGATGTTGATGGCCAGCTTCTGCCCTTGACCATCTCCCCTGAGCTGTGAGCCCCTCTAGGGTCGCTCCCTAGCCCTAGAGACTAGCGTCTGTGGTCAGGACTCTCCAAGACACTGGTAGGATCTTCCCTTTTGCAGGTTCTGATCCTGCAACCACCAGCTTAGGCGTGCCTGGAGAGATAAGGACATGGGGTAATCCAGGGCTTCTGCTCTCCTGTTCCAAGCCGACAAGATGTTTTGTTGTATAGGCCTGGAATGGAACTGGGCTTAGGGAACTGCCTCGAAGGAGGACATCATCCTTCCCAGAAGACTCATACAGACTTAAATAGAGGGTTGCCTGGTGCCCCTTACCTGACGCACCTGATCCTTTAGGGCACAGATCTTTACGGGTGGCAGAAATACCTTTGTCTGGACCGTATCCAGGATCAGACCTAGGTACTTGAGACTCTGAGCTGGTCTCAAGGCTGAATTTTCGGTGTTTATGATCCAGCCCAGGTTTTCTAAATACTGCACTGTGCAGGCTACACTGTGTTCCAGAGCCTGTAGTGAGTGATCTCTGAGCAGGAGGTTGTCCAAGTATCCGAGCATCAAGATTCCCTGGGCCCTTAAAAGACCCAGTACAGGTGCTAGGATCTTTATAAACATCCGAGGTGCTGTGGCAAGCCCGAATGGCAGTGCCACAAACTGGAAATGACGTTCCTCCACTGCAAATCGCAGGAACCTCTGATGAGGCTTAAAGATAGGTACGTGTAAATATGCGTCCTTGATATCAATGGAGGCTAAAAATGGGATTTTTATAACAGCTTACCTGAAAAATCCTTTTCTTTGAAGTACATCACGGAACACAGAGCCAAAGTAGTTACTATGTGGGTTATAGGCCACCTTCAGGTGATGGACATTGGCACGCCCTAAGACAAAAAGTGCACTCCCAATATAACCCCTCCCACTACTGGGAGTACCTCAGTTTTGTGGCAAAGCAATACACGTGTATGCCAAAGAAGGGAGGAACCTCTGTGTCTTGTGATGTACTTCAAAGAAAAGGATTTTACAGGTAAGCTGTTATAAAAATCCCATTTTCTTATCGTACATCACGGGACACAGAGCCATAGTTGTTACTATGTGGGATGTCCCAAAGCAATGCCAACTGAAGGAAGGGAAACACAACAAAAGTAGGGCACCAAGAGACTAGAGGACTTATACTGCAGCCTGCAGTACACTGCGCCCAAAGGCGATATCCTCATGACCTTTTACATCTACTTGATAGAATCTGGTAAAATGTATGGACTGAAGACCAAGTTGCGGCCTTGCAGATCTGAGCCATGGAGGCTTGGTGATGCACTGCCCAAGAAGCTCTAACAGTGCTGGTGGAGTGCGCTTTAATATGTAAAGGAGGAATTTTCTTCTTTAAACCATAAACTTGAACAATCACTTGAGGAATCCATTTAGCAATAGTAGATTTCAACGCTGCCTGTCCTGTTTTAGGACCGTTTGGCAACAGAAAACAAAACAGCTGTTTTACGAATCTGAGCGGTCACTTTCAAATAGACCTTGACCGCTCTCACCACATCAAGAGAATGTAGTGACCTCTCTTCCACAGAACGAGGTTCTGGAAAAAATTAAGGTAGAACAATATCCTGGTTTAAAAAGCCTCACACTACCTTCGGTAGGAATTTAGGATGAGGCCGCAATACAACCTTATCCTTATGAATAATCAAATATGGCTCTTTACAGGAAAGAGTAGCCAATTCTGATACTCTTTTTGCAGAAGATATGGCAACCAAGAAAATTATTTTCCTCGTCAAGAGGACTAAGGGAATATCTCGTATTGGCTCAAAAGGCTGTTTTTGTAATGCCGACAGGACTAAACTTAAGTCCCAAGGGTTCAGGGGTGACCTAACTGGAGGATTAATCCGTGTTACCCCCTGAATATCAGAGAGTGTGAAGCAATGGTCGTTGAAAAAACACAGATAAGGCCGAAACCTGGCCTTTGATAGTACTCAAGGCCAGCTTCATTTCTAATCCCATCTGTAGGAATTCAAGGATCCTACCTATGACATATTTCCTGGGGTGCCAACCCCTGAATTCACACCAGGAGACATATGCCTTCCAGACTCTATAGTATATGACTCTGGAGGCCGGCTTCCTAGTAGAAACTACTGAAGCTGACAGCCCATGGTCTTTCAGAATGTGGGTCTCAATAGCCAAACCATTCAATTTAGCATTTGTAAGGTAGGATGTAATACCGGATCTTGCGAGAAAAGGTCTGGCCACAGTGGTAGAGTCCAAGGGTCCCCTACTGCCAACTTTATGATCTCGGCAAACCAAGATCTCCTGGGCCACACGCTGGGGCCACAAGAAACACCTCCTTCCCTTCTTGCTTGATCCTGCGAAGAAGGCACGGAAGCAACAAAACAGGAGGGAATGCATAGATCAGTGAAAACTGAGCCCATGGATAAACCAAGGCATCTGTTCCGTATGCCAACGGATCCCTTATCCTTGACACAAAGTTGTTGATCTTGTTGTTGAACCTGGACGCAAACAGATCCACGTCTGGAACACCTCATCTTTGACATATTGACAGAAAGATGTCGGGGTGAAGGGACCATTCTCCCGGGAACAATTGTTGGCGACTAAAGTAGTCCGCCTGCCAATTCTCTATTCCTGGAATGAAAATTGCTGATAGGCAAGGAATGTTGTTTTCTGCCCAAGAGAGAATATGATTCACCTCTCTCTGGGCCGCACGACTTCTCGTGCCCCCTTGGCTATTGATATAGGCCACTGCTGTGGCATTGTCGGATTGGATCCTGACAGGACAATTCCGTAGTCTGAGCATCTAGGCCTCTAGGGCCAGGCGTACTGCCCAAATCTCTAGAATATTGATGGGCAAGGTCTTCTCTGATTTGGACCATTTCCCTTGGACAGACTCTTCTTCCAGGACTGCTCCCCAGCTCAGAAGGCTGGCATCTGTTGTTACCACCTTCCAGGTGACTGGTAGAAAGGATTTTTCTTTTTGAAGATTCTTGGATATCAACCACCAATTGAGGCTCTGATGCACTTCGGGGGATAAACGCATTGGGAAGTCCAGAGCTTGGACCTTCTTGTTCCAAGTTGACAGGATACTGTTTTGCAGCAGTCTTGAATGAAACTGCACATAAGGAACGGCCGCGAAAGAAGCCACCATCTTTCCCAATAACTTCATGCAAAGTCGAATAGAAGGATTCTTCTATGTTTTGACCAACTAAATCAGTTCTTTTATAGAACCAATCCTTTCCTGGGGCAAAAACACCTTCTTCTGAACTGTCTCTATGATCAGCCCCAAGTACTGCAATCTCCTTGATGGTTTTAAGGAGGATTTCTCTAGGTTGAGAATCCAACCTAGGTATTCCTGGCAGCTGACTGCGGTGACCAAACTTTGGTTTAGGCATGCTACCGACTGATCTATCAAGAGTAGATCGTCTAAGTAGGCTAGTATTGTTATACCTTGAGCCCTTAACCTGACAAAAGGAGGAGCCAGGACCTTTGTAAACACTCGAGGTGCAGTAGCTAGACCGAAAGGCAGAGCTACAAACTGAAAATATAGATTTTCTACCTCGAAGCGTAGAAATTTCTGGTGAGTGGGGAAAATTGGCACATGGAGATAAGCATCCTTGATGTCGATTGACGCCAGAAATTCTCACCCTTGTAGGATGGATTGACTCTATGCCAAAGGAACGGATATTCAAAAACTGGTTTAGATCTTTGAGATCTAAAATGGGTCTGACATCCACGTTTGGTTTTGGAACCGTGAAAAGGTTTGAATAAAACCCTAATCCTTGCTCATCCTCATAAAATTTTGTAAATGTATGCACTGAAGACCAAGCCACGGCCTTGCAGATCTGAGACATGGAGGCCTGGTGACGCACTGCCCAAGAAGCACCAACCGCTCTGGTAGAGTGCGCCTTAACTTGAAAAGGGGGAATCTTTCCCTTTAAATCATAAGTTTGAATTATAACCTGCCAAATCCATTTAGCCACAGTGGATTTTGACGCTGCCTGTCCTTTTTTAGGACCCTCTGGCAGAATAAATAAGACATCAGTCTTACGAATCTGAGCAGTTTTCTTTAAATAGATCTTCACTGCTCTCACCACATCAAGACAATGTAGTGACTTTTCTTCTTTGGAACATGGTTTTGGAAAAAACGATGGCAGGACAATATCTTCATTCAGATGAAAGCCTGAAACCACTTTTGGCAAAAAGCCTGGACGAGGGCGTAACACCACTCTGTCCTCATGAATAACCAACATGGTTTTGGGAAAAAACGGCAGGACAATATCTTGGTTCAGGTGGAAACCTGAGACCACTTTTGGTAAAAAACCTGGACGAGGGCCCAACACCACTCAGTCCTCATGAATAACCAAATATGGCTCTTTACAGGAAATAACAGCCAATTCTGAAACCCTCCTTGCTGAGGATATAGCAACCAAAAATATCAGCTTCCTAGTCAGAAGGACTAAGGGAACATGCTGTAATGGTTTGAATGACGGTTTTTCTAACACTGACAAAACTAAATTCAAGTCCCAAGGGCTTAAGGGTGATTTAACTGGCGGATTAATCCGCATCACTCCTCGCATGAAACCCCGGACTAAAGAATACGTAGCAAGTGGTCTTTGAAATAAAATTCATAAGGCTAATACTTGGCCCTTAATAGTACTCAGGGCCAACTTCATCTCTACGCCTACTTGTAGAAAGGCAAGAATTCTGCCTCTAATATATCTCCGAGGGTGCCAACCCTTGGATTCACACCAGGAAACATAAGCTTTCCAGACTCTATAATATATAGCTCTAGAAGCTGGCTTCCTAGCATTAAAGTAGAAATAACTGCCCTGGAAAGCCCACGTCTTTTCAGGATGTGGGTCTCAATAGCCAGGCCGTTAAATTTAGCATTCGTAAAGTAGGATGGAATATCGGCCCCTGTGAGAGCAGGTCTGGCCTTAGTGGCCTAAGTGGAAGGGACCACAGATCCTCCACTGCCATCTTTACGACCTCTGCATACCATGACCTTCTGGGCCATGCTGGTGCTGCCAGAATTACCGTTTTTTTTTCCAGCTTGATCCTGCAAAGAAGTCAAGGCAGCAACTGAATAGGGGGAAATGCATAGATCCCACAGTATCATCAACGCATCTGTTCTGCATGCGAATGGATCCTTTGTTGTGGACACAAAGTTGACTAACTTTATGTTGCACTGGATGCTAGAAGATCTACATCCGGAGTCCCCCATCCTTGACAAACAGCCCGAAACATGTCGGGGTGAATAGACCATTCCCCTGGGAATAATCTGCTGGCGGCACATGTAGTGCCAATTCTCTATTCCCGGAATGAAGACTGCCGATGAGCACGGAATATTTCTTTCTGCCCAAGTTAGAATAAAGTTCACTTCTCTCTGCACTGAGAGAGTCTTGGTGCCCCTTTTGGTGATTGATATAGGCCACAGCCGTGGCATTGACGGATTGGATCCTGTCGGGACAATCCCTTAACCTGGAAGTCTAGGTTTTTAGAGCCAGACGCACTGCCCGAATTTCTAGGATATTGATGGGCAAGGCTCTTTCGGTTCTGTAAAACTGTCCTTGGACAGTTGTCTTCTCTGTCATTACCACTTTCCAATAAAGTGGTTTGAAGTATTTACCCTTTAGGACATTCTTTAGTAACCACCAATTGAGGCTTTGGGACACCCTTGGGGATAGCCGCATTGGCAAGTCCAAAGCTTGGATCGTTTTGTTCCAAGAAAATAGAATACTGTTTTGCAACAGTCTCGAATGGAACTGGGCAAAGGGAACTGCTTTGAATGAAGCCACCATCCTTTTCTAACAACCTCATGCAAAGGTGAATGGAGGGACCTCCTTTTGACCCAACCATCCGCACCAACTCTTTTATAGTGTGGTGGTTTTTTTTTGTTGTTTTTTTTTTTTTCTGGGCAAGAAGACCCTTTTTCTGGGCTGTATCTATGATCAGACCCAAATACTGCAGCCCTTTTTTAGCGATTCTAATGGAGACTTTACTAGGTTGAGAATGCAACCCAGACCTTTCCAGGTAACTGGTTGTAATGCATACACCTTACTCCGAACAGTGATTGGTCTATTAGCAATAGATCGTCTAGGTATGCCAAGACTGTTTAAGACCTGGCTACAGGTGGGGCTAGCACCTTTGTGAACACTCGAGGTGCTGTAGCTAGCCCGAAGAGCAAGGCTATAAACTGATATGCTGCTGTTCTACTTCGAACCGCAGAAACCTTTGGTGAGCGGTAAATATATGGACATGCAAATATGCATCCCTGATGCCGATAGGCGCCAGACGTTTTCCTTGCAGGATAGAAACTACTGACTTGAACACAGAGCTGCTGAAAAAGCATTGTACTAGGTAAGTGTAATATACTCCCTCTAGAGGAGACATTTTAAGGCATACAGTTATACATTATATATATATATATATATATATATAAATTTTGGAGAAAAAGGGATAGGTGGACTTTTTACAGTTCCTAGGCTTCTCCCCCTACCTTATCCTCGCTGCAGGATACTGCTGATTTAACAGACAGATCCAACCTTCACCCATCACGGCGGGCAGCGTAGTTAAACCTGCAAAGACTGGGGCCCTTTTTAATAGGGGTTCCGCTCCTTTGGACCTGTATAGCACCCCTCAGGAACAACTTTAGGTAATATGAAAAACCAAAAAGAGTCCTGGTTCCTAGGGTCCAGCTCTTAAAGAGAAGCTTACAGGCAAAACCTCGTTCTTCCTATGATGTACGATAAAGAAAACTGTTCATCTGGGTGCTCCCACTCAGAATATATAAGCTTTTTTAGCCATGAATGGATGGGAAAAGCATGAACAGATTGGGGAGGCTTTAGTGCACCCAAACTAGAAGAAGTGGGCTGATCGACTGACTGCGTTATTGGCAGGAAAAATGTGGAGCGGACCAATTCAGTGAGAGACTGTACCAACAACCTTTCCTGCAAACCTGATCCTTCCGTATTAGGTTCTTCGGAAGAGGAGACATCAGCCTCTTCCTGGTCCCTTGAGAGAAATTTGTCATCTCTCGCCCCTTGTTCCTCAGCATGAGGGTCCTGAGCAATGGACGGGGACCTGCTACGCTTAGTCCCACTCTGGGATGCAATTAAAGCATCAATTTTTTGCTCCAAACTTAAAATGGTTGAAGAAAAAAACCTCCTTAGTAATATACACAGGGGCTGCAGTGTTAAGAGCAACTGCAACACTTGCCCCTCCTGATGGCTCACTCTGACCTGCCATATTACTCTTCGGGGAGGATGCCATCCTTTTTGAGATGGTTCTAGGCTTCTGTGTGACTATAGTTTTTCTGGAGCACTTTTTTGAGGTGTTTTTAACCCCCCTTCCGAACATAGCCCGATGCACAAAGCAGAGGTACTACCAGAAGGAATGCATCCACTGCTTGAGCAATAGTCCAGCTCTGCTGCGGCTATAATGCTCAGCTTGATGCAGTAGTAAATGTGTCAAAAGGAATGCCTGTGTCACCAAACCTCTTATATGTCACACCTTTGCTCTTGTGTCCCTCTGCAGCTTGCAACAGCAATAATGGTGCCTTTTAAAACACTCCTTCCCACGCTGGACGTTGGAGGAAGCCAACACCGCGCTAAGCCCCACCCCCGTCTACAGCCCTTACTCTTTCCTTCAAAAAAGAGCTTTTCCCTCGCGAGCTCCAATCCTATGGGATCACAGAGAGTGGGGAAGACATGACGAAGGGGGGGCCTGGAATGCCGTTCGTGCCCCCCCCCTTTTTTTTTTAAAGCGCTCCTTCCTCAAGAATAGGGGAAGAAAAAACAGCACAGGGGGGCGTCTGGTGGGGTGGAAAATCCCCCCCCCCAGACTTACTGGACTTCTGCTGCCGGCCGAAGAAAAACTGCTGTTTCCTGGACACATTGTGAGCTCTCTGAGAAGCATGAGATGGTAAGTGCTCTATACAGCCCCCAGTGGTGACACATAGGCATGACAACATTTACAAAATTAAAGGAGACATTCATAAGAAAATTTTGAAAATTTCTTAGAAAACTCCACTTACCTTTCCCGCTGCAGGGTTTTCTGTGGTAAACCAACAGACCCAATCTTCACCCTTCACCCAATCTTCCGTTAAACCTTCAGGAGCTGGGGATCCTCAGGGAAACCCGCAATCCTGGACCTGTATTAGCACAGGTGCTAATACAGAAAGATGGAAACAAGAAAGACCAACATTTAAGACACCACATCCCGTATACAAATGCCTACAGCCCTTTCTTTCTATATTTAATGGCCTTAATACCTAAAAGTACTGGGTCCCGGGGTCCAGCTCCCTAAAAAGAGAAGCGTTACAGGCAAGACCTACAAAACGCATCATGGTGTCATCAAATTGATGAAAGAGGCCCATATGGTGGCTAATAGGCGTCTCCATTCTTTTTTGCATACAAGGGAAATATGATCCCGTATACAGTGAACAAATGGGCGCTTTGTTTTGCCCACATAGAGGGCGTCACAGCCACAGGTCATTAGGTAGACAATGCCAACTGACTGACATGTGACTGAAAATTTAGGAGAATACAGACGGCCATTGGGAAGGGCAATGGTGCGTGTTGCATGAATGTACCTACAGAAACCACATTTGTGACATGGTCGTGTACCTCTGTTTGAACTGATAGAAATGAGAGATGGATCATGATGACTATGAACAATCTTATCCTTTATGGACTGTGATCGTCTGAAGGTTATTTCTGGATAGTTTTTTAAATGTTTTGAGAACCGTGGATCCCCCATTAGGAGGTACCAGTATTTCTGCATTAATTCCCGTATTTGTTTATGTTGTCCCGAGAATCTGGTGATCATTCTTAGTTCAGATGAGGATGTGGGAGTTGTGTGGCCATGAATGAGGTCAGATCTATTGTTTTTTTTAGCCCTGGCGTAGGCTTTTTTCAGACTTTTGTTACTATAACCGCAGATCTTAAGGCGATGTTGTAGGGCCTTGGCTTCTTTTTCAAAATGACTACTATTGCTGCAATTTCTTCTTTTCATTTTATTTTATTTTATTTCATGTATTCTTTGTTTAATTTATCAATTAAACATCAATTTAACACAAATAACCTAAATTAAATTAATATTGATTTATATAAATTTCATTCAATACTTTATAAATTTGATATTTTGATCTGTAAGAATTTTCTCTACTATGAAATTTGTTTAAATTTTATTCTGTACTGATGGTTTTTCCTTCTTTATGTAAATTTCAGTCTTACAAATGGTACCACATGATCTCCTGAAGAAGCTCCACAGAGCGAAACATGTTGAGAAAATAAGTGGTATCTGTATCATAAATTGTTGTTGCACTTTATGAATCTTTTGGAAATTGTTGTACTATGTATGGCCCGTTAATAGGCTTTTTTCAAAATCAATTGTAATAAAAAATTCTCTTTTATTCGAATATGGTTTGAACTAGTGTTAATAATTTTTGGATATCGACACCTCTAAAGTCCCAAGGCTTTATGCCTACAGCCCTTTCTTTCTGTATTTAACTGCCTTAATACCTAAAAGTACTGGATCCCGGGGTCCAGCTCCCTAAAAAGAGAAGCGTTATAGGCAAGACCTCGTTTCTTCGGATACGAGGCCCGGGTACCTTCAATTCGGCCAAAAAGACGCTTTGAATGGATCCAGCTGCATGGCTAGCCCCAGCAAGGATTGCTCCAGTGAAGCTCAGCACAGCACATCTTTACTCGTGACCAACACCTTAGACACTGGCAAAAAAACGGAGGTACTCCCAGTAGTGGAAGGGGTTATATAGGGAGTGTACTTTTTGACTTGGGGCGTGCCAGTGTCCATCACCTTAAGGTGGCCTATAACCCACATAGTAACTACTATGGCTCTGTGTCCCGTGATTGACGATAAGAAAAGTCTCCCATCTGGAGCGAGGCTACTAGCGAGCGGACTGACTCCATCCTGAAGGATTGGATTAACAGATGTTGGTTCAGGGATCTTAGGTCCAAGATTGGCATTTTGTCCCCATTTGGTTTTATAACTGTGAACAGGTTTGAATAAACCCTGTGCCTCTTTCGGACACCGGAACCTGTATGATCAATCTCTGATGCACTAACTGCTCTAGTGCTTGAAACAATAAGTTTCTTTTTGGAGGATCCGCAGGAACGTTGGATCTTAAAAACCTCTGAGGAGGAAACATCCATAATTCCAGCTTGTAACCACAGTACACTGTTGAGGTGACCCACTCGTCCTGCACCACTGTTCTGCAAATGTCCGCAAGTTGGAGCAGCCTTCCCCCCACCCGATAGAGTGGGGGCGTCCCCTCAAAAGGAGGGCTTGGTGCTGGGTTTAGAACAGTTCTGGACCCATGGTTTTTTCTCGCCCTGGCCCTGCAGCTTGCCCCTGGCTATAGCACCCTGTTGGCGGCGGAACTGCTTTGGCGCTGAAATATCTGAGGAAGTCCCCAAGGTTTTAAAGGATGATGGACGCCTGGTCCTTCTCTTTACAGGAAGTAAAGAACTCTTTCCTCTGCAAATCTTTTGGATATACTTGTCCAGATCATCACAAAACAAACGTTCCCCATTGGAGGGGAACCCTGCCAATAACTTCTTACAGGGAAGCTCAGCTGACCAGTCCTTAAACCACACAAGTCTGTGCATGTGTACAGACAGGAGAGCAAAACAAGAGACTTGCTGTATAGAATCCTTTAAGGCACCTACCGCAAAAACACAGCGCTCAAGGAATATCTTCCCTATATTCAGCAAGATCACCCTGGTTAGGTAAATAAGGGGGGGGGGGGAATTTCACTTACCCATCCAGGCACAGGGCAACCTTAGAAACTAAGAGCCAAATCTTCACCCATCATGGTGGGTTCTGTCACTTGGGGGACCTTCAAGGACTAGGTAGCCTTTTCATGTTTTAGGGTTCACTCCTTTGGACCTGTACAGCACTCTGCAGGAATGCCTTAGCTCTGTGGTGTCCAGGATTCCACTATGCAGGATCCAGCACCCAGAGGTGGCATTACAAGCAAAACCTCACCGGATTGTTGCGTCTTCTTTCAAGGCTCGGGTACCATTTATCTAAGCATATAAACCTGTTTTAAATGGATCTGATCGTTCAATCCCTTGATTCATTCATAACTGTGCAGGGACTCCAGACCTGGAGCGAGAGAGCTCAATTAAATGTGCCCATCCACCTTGCAGACACTAGTAAAAAAAAAAAAAGAAACAGAAGATAACATTTTGTATTTCTAGGCATAATTTAATTTAAGAGTATACTAAGGCATAGAACTGTATTGTTCCATGCAACTGACACCAGATTTAACCTCATCTCTCAACTGTACTAAAGCTGTTGTAAGTTATTGAATAGACAAGAGAACTTTCTTGCAACCATTTTGTAAGCGTGTTTTCTGTTCCTGTGTACACAGTACAGGCTTCTTTATATTTTGGGTATATTTTTAAGTCCGTATACAGCAGACAACTTCTGACTAACAAATGTTAGCAAGTTGCATGAAGCTCCCTCTTCAATATAGTGACAATGTGGGGAAGAGAAGTCTTCTTCAGCTTCCCCCAACACTATCCACAACAGCCTCTTCATTCCCTTCTGATTCTGCATCCTCTAGGACCAGCATATCTGGGTATGTTGTATTAAGGACAATCCAATCTGTCCAATAAATTGTGACAGATGCAGAAAATGTTGCTTCTGTCAAGGAGGTGGCTTGCCTGGAACTGGTTCCTGCTCCACTGCAAGGGACCCATCGTCACTCTGATGAGAGTTGTAGAGGCCTTTGGCAAAGCGAATATTCACCTGCTATCTTGAACGGGCTCTCTTTTGCCTGGTTTCCCACATAGCTACAAGTGAGGGAATTACTCTATGGCAAGTGTAGGCAACCTTTAAGAGGTGGAGATCTACCTGAACAACATGGGAGAAGTCAAAGATCACCGGGCACAGTGTCGCCTCCTCACACCTGATTTACACCATAGCTGCTGACTTTTAATAAAGACACTCACCTGTCCCAAGGTCCAGTGATGTGGGTGCCCGGAGCCTCCTTCTTTTCCCCCTCCTCTCAGCGGCGCCGTCATAGCAACTGTGGGCACCTAGCCGTGAGAGCTCATGGCTTCACGGCCGGGCGCGAGTCGCGCTTCGCTCTGCTATTAGCCAGGCAATCTTCTGGGACCTGTGACGTGTGCCAGAAAATTGCTGGCAGGGAGGGGTCGCCTAGGGCGAGAGGAGGAATTGCCTAGGCGGCCAAGAAGGGGAAGGAGGAAGTGGGACAAGAAGTCCCACTAAAAAGAAGGTACACACTCCCCCCCCCAAAAAAAATAACATGCCAATTGTGGCATGTCAGGGAGCGAAGAGTGCTTAAAGCGGAAGTTCCACTTTTGGGTGGAACTCCGCTTTAAATCAGGTGGTGAGGAGGCAACATATTGCTTCCTCACCACCTGTAAAACACACAGGTAGCGCCTGCTGAACTTGTGAATGAGCCTTTAGTTGCATTTGGCAGCGACAGCCTTAGTGCTCGTTCTCACGTATAGTTGGGGGTGGTAAAACCCCCTATAAGACTGCTTTCACATTGATGTGCTGCAGTTGACCATCTGCGACCTTCCTGGGTTAGCTACGCTTTGCCATAGACTTCTATGTCCTGCAGGTGTGGTGCTCTTTCAGAGATTGCACCAAACCCACAGAATATAATAGAAGGCCTTGGCTAAGCACAGCAAGCCCACAGGAAAGCTGCAGGTACACTGCACCCGCCGTGTGAAAGCAGCCCTATACTATTATGCGTCACACTGACCTGAAGATCTCTTCTTACCTGCTGCTGGCACCACTCTGGAGACTGCTAGCTAGAATAAGAGGTGGAGTGCAGTTGGTATTAGTCCACATGGGACAGGAGCCAGTAATACAGAGGAGGCATCAGCTTATGCGGCTCTTGCTCCCTACAACAGTTCCAACTTGACAAGTAGTTTCTCTGCATTGCATATTGTTTGATGCTCTAGGATGGCAGGTAAGCCCAGACCATGATCTACCAGTCACCTGTCTGATCTACTGGTTGCTGACCCCCGCTCTATGAAGTACTTGTGAATGGGAGATAGGGTAAACATGTCTGGAAGTCATACGCAATATTCCAAGTGTATAATCCTGTGACGAATCCTTGTGGGGCAAGGGCGGGAGGAAGAACCTATTTTATAAGGGCTCTAAGTGGAAGTCATGTTAAAGTGTGCAACCAGTGATGGGATGCAACACTTGGTCATCCACCTGAGACTGGGTTGTTGAATTTTAGTGCCAAGTTTGAAAAGTTTGCACTGTGAAGAGAATACAAAGCCCTGTTTATACCAGTCAGAGATATGAAGTGACCCTGACTTATGCTAGACTGCACAGAAAGCCCAGGCTTTGCTCATCACAGTGGGCATACCCCTGAAGGGGTTTTCTGGCACTGAGTCTCCTAGCAATGGACCACAGGCCTGGACTTGTATAGGACCCTGCGGCTAACTCAACATGTTGCACCAAGTGCCAAGGTGAGCATTCCACACAGGATCCAATGCCACAGCATTCACAAGGTTTTTACAGAGGATGCATTCATCTAGATACACTACTGTGTAGGAATGAGAAGACAGTGAGCGTTGACTGAAGAATTCTAAAAAAATACAAGGAAATAAAAATAGTAAACTAGTGCCGCTAATTTACCCACCTTCGGACACTAGCAAAAAACAAATCTCACAGAACGGGGTAGGGATATAGAGGAGGAGCACTGTGCAGGGTGAGTGTCAGTTTACTGGAGACCTGGACTGCTGTGCAGGCTGAGATAAGTGATCTGGATCTCCACTGCGCTGCATACATAAGTTAGCTTTTACAGTTCATAATCCATATCTGGAGCTAAATCTGGGCTTTAAGTAAAATTTTAAGTCAAATAGCATTTTAATACTCGAGCACAAATTTTATCACCTGTACCCACAACTCAGTGCTGTCATACAAAGTGGCTCACAATGAAACAACCATGACCTAGTAGAATGGCAGCGATTTGTTCCGATTGCTCAAAAGCAGTTTAGTGTCACTGCATTGCTCTTCACGCCAGCCAAAATCCTTAAAGCAGCCCTCAAACTTTACACTCGCCTGCTCGCCATTTGGAAATAAGCTAAGGGCGAGTGGAGCCGCATCGGAGGGGGGACCTGGCACACCTGCCAGTTAGAAAGATGGAGGTGGATACCAGTTTCTAGAGCCGACCCCCGGGATACTGAGCTGATCCCAGAGAAGCGTCACTTCCGGGAGAGGGATGAGGAGATTTCCATTTGGACTCAAAGCGGAGGAGGAGGCGGTGAGGTAAGTGCACTGCTGTCCCCCCAACTAATCAAGAGAAGGGGAGGAAACACATAATAGGACACTGGAGGGCAGAGGGGGAGGAGGGCAAGTCACTGGATTGGGGAGAGCTGGAGAATGGACAGTATATTGCGGGGGAGAGAGGACGCATGACTAGGGGGACAAAATACTGGAGTGGAGAAAGGGGCGCAGGATACTTGGGAGAGATTATAGGATACTGGAGGAGGGTGATGGGACACTGGAGGAGAGGGAAAGACAGGACACTAGGGGGTGAGCATGGAGGGTACAACAGGAAACAAGGGTGGAATAGGACATTATAGGGGGAGGGGGTTACAGCATAATGAAAGGAGTTAGAGTGCAGGGTACTGCAGTGAGGATGTGAGGGGTCCATGAGGGACAGCATGGAGTGTACAGAACACTGACAAGGGGATGGGGACATAATGGGCAATGTGTGAAGGGGGCAATACTGAAGAACCAGGAGATTGAAAGGATATACGGGAGGGTATTGTTTGGAAGGGAGAATGACTGACTGCAGGGAGGGGGGCATTGCTGGGGAAGATGTGAGGAGGGGGGCCAAGTATGGAGGACGGAGGAGGGGGGCCAAGTATGGAGGACGGCCCCAAGTATGGAGGGAGGATCAGTATGGAGGGTGATGGAGGGGGGGTCAGTATACAGGACGGTGGAGAGGGGGCCAGTATAGGGGGTGGCAGTATGGAGAACAGTTGGGGGGGGCAGTATGGAGGACGGTTGGGGGGGGCAGTATGGAGGACGGTTGAGGGGGGGCAGTATGGAGGACGGTTGAGAGGGGGGGGGAGTATGGAGGACGGTTGAGGGGGTGGGCAGTATGGAGGACGGTTGAGGGGGTGGGCAGTATGGAGGACGGTTGAGGGGGTGGGCAGTATGGAGGACGGTTGAGGGGGTGGGCAGTATGGAGGACGGTTGAGGGGTTGGACAGTATGGAGGACGGTTGAGGGGGGGCAGTATGGAGGACGGTTGAGGGGGGGCAGTGTGGAGGACGGTTGAGGGGGGGCAGTATGGAGGACGGTTGAGGGGGGGCAGTATGGAGGACGGTTGAGGGGGGGGCAGTATGGAGGACGGTTGAGGGGGGGGCAGTATGGAGGACGGTTGAGGGGGGGCAGTATGGAGGACGGTTGGGGGGGGCAGTATGGAGGACGGTTGGGGGGGGCAGTATGGAGGACGGTTGAGGGGGGGCAGTATGGAGGACGGTTGAGGGGGGGGCAGTATGGAGGACGGTTGAGGGGGGGCAGTATGGAGGACGGTTGAGGGGGGGCAGTATGGAGGACGGTTGAGGGGGGGCAGTACGGAGGGCGGTTGAGGGGGGGCAGTATGGAGGACAGTTGAGGGGGGGCAGTATGGAGGACGGTTGAGGGGGGGCAGTATGAAGGACGGTTGAGGGGGGGCAGTATGGAGGACGGTTGGGGGGGCAGTATGGAGGACGGATGAGGGGGAGGCAGTATGGAGGATGGTTGAGGGGGGGCAATATGGAGGACGGTTGAGGGGGGGCAGTATGGAAGATGGTGCCTAAGTAGCCAATCATATTTTATCACAGTCAGAACAATGAATTATTGCTGGTATTGGTTATTTTTTTTTTTTCCTTATTCGTAATCATTATATGGAATAAGTGAAAAAAAACAACCACCAATATCAGCAATCGGCTGGTATTGGTATATAAAATATAATTAATGAGGGCATGTTTAGTGCGGAATTAGGGGCAGGGTAGGGGTTGGGTGGGCAACTGGTGGCGAATAACTTTTGAAGGCCTGGTTAGTAGCTCAGGACTTGAAATTTTGAGCCCTGCTTAAGGGGGGGGGGGGGGGGGGGGGGTAGTTTAAAAGCAAAAAAAACAAAAAAAAAACAGCTACAACTAAAGGTAAATAATGCCCTTGCCATAGGTATAGGCCTTTATACGTAACTCCCAAAACATGATCGAAAAAAGCTCCCAGAGATGGCATCATCCTGTCTTGCCTTGTTGCAAGGGTGTTGCTAAGATACAAGATAATTATTTAAAAAAAACGGAACTTGCACACTGATCCATTTGCAAATATTTTTTAATAAACAAAATAATGAAAAAAAAAAAACACACTGGAATTGGCGCATGTAATACAAATAACACTAACTGAAATGTAACAATCAAATCACATTTAACAAAAATACATAATGTGTACACATACAATAGAATACAGGACATAGTATTAAAGAGATCAAATAAACATACAAAAATACTGACAATCTAAAGAACCAGTGAATTTGCTTTCACATACATGACTTAACATATTCAGAATGTTATTTCCAAAATGTGGATTACTTAGCTGCTGTAAAATTTAAACAGTACATCAAACAGCTCAGATACCCCAAATTGCTATAAATGTAAGTTCAGTTTCTTAATACAAAAAAAAAAAAAAAGGAGAAGACAGCAGTTCACAATCCTTTTGAATCAGTATAAAAATCACTGCCTTGAAAACGTAATTAGAAAGAGAAAAAAAAAAAAAAAGACTCTTCATTAAAGACCAAGAGATGCTTTTAGTAAAGTCGCCATATCTAGAGGAATGGATCCTTCATCTCCTGAAACAAAGACAAAGGGATTATCATCTATGAATGGTTGAAAGTACACAAGTTTAGTGTATATTTATCATGAACTGGAAGCATATTGACAGTACCGAGTACTCATCTACACTTCAGATATTGACAATGCAGACTAACTAAAGCCCCATACACACTAAGATTTTCTGCAGATTTTTGTCTTCCGAATTAACAAAACCATGTAGTATAAGGGCCTGCCTGATTGCATACAAATTGAAACTCTTATGGTTAGAATTCATATTATATGGTTTTGGTAAATCTGAAGACAAAAATCTGATCGTTACTATGCGGTTTTTGACAGCAGATTATGAATTTTCGGCAGACAAAAACTGGATGTGCGGGCTTGAAAAGGTTTGTCTGATGTGACCACAATGTCTGATTTTTTCATTAGTACGGTTTTCTGACAAAAAAAATCTGAAGAGCAAGACTAGACATGCCCAGAAATGAAAGAACACATACAAAACAATTCAACACATTACGTCACTTCTGACGTTGAATTCTGTCGTCAGAAAATTTTCTGATGGTGAGTACGCTTCTTCACTTCGATTTGAGACTAGCATCCAACAAAAAACTGACAAAAATTTGATCAATAATCTGACCGTTTGTACAAGGATTTAGGCTGAACTGATTTTAGTGTTCATGTGAAGAGGGTGTGGGAGTGTGGCTTACTGGTGCTGTGGGTCTATAGACACGCATAGCCAAGCTCAGGAGCACACATCCATTGGTGTTACCTAGGCACCTGGCTTGCTAAGGAAGCACTCAGACCCGGGGGAAGCAGACAGCGATGGCAGAGGACTGCCGGAGAGGAAGGGACCGCACAATAGCATTGCATAGAGAAGGCAAGTGTAACATCTTTTTTTATTTAAAAAAAAATCCTTTAATCACTTGCCGACCGCCGCATGTTGATGTACGTCCCTTTTTTGGGGATGGATATCGTTGTTATGGCAGCAGCTAGCTGCCATAACCCCGGTATCCCCGTGTTCGGCCGGCTACAAGATAAAAGTGGTCTTTGCGGCGGATTCGCCGCGAGATCATTTTATCGGTGGCGGGAGAGGGCACCCCCTCCTGCCGCAGTCCGGTGTCCTCCGCCGCTTACCAAAGCTGTCGGCGAGGCGATCGCATCTGCCCCTTTGCTGAGTATGGAGACGAGTGAGGGGAAGATGGCCCCCACCCATCTCCATACCATAGCAGGGCGGAAGCGATGTCAAAACGTCACTTCCGCCCATATGTCTTAAAAGCACATTTTTTTAAATGACAAATTTTTTTTTTATTGCACTTAAGTCCAAATATGAGATCTGAGGACTTTTTGACCCCAGATCTCATATTTAAGAGGATCTGTCACACTTTTTTCTATTACAAGGGATGTTTACATTCTTTGTAATAGGAATAAAAGT